>JFZS01000010.1:0-200325 GCA_000709145.1 Balansia obtecta B249
AACTCAGTCGCCTGTTCCAGACCCTGCCCCGAAGCAGCGACATGGCTAGCAAAACCGACCCTTGAACCACCGGCGCCAATTGCGCAGCGTGGCGCCGACCTCGACGCCATCATCCGACTCAATCGGCCCGACAAACTGGCGTGGCCGACCATACACGGGCTTCTTGAACAGCGCGATCCGGCAGGATATCTGCGTAGACCAGACGAGTCCCAGGGCGGGCGTCTTCAGGGCGCGGCTCGAGCGCGGATCGTCCCCCCAGCCGGTGAACCAGCGCTGCTGGTGGTCTAGTCGCAGAGCGGGATGCGCAGGCCGGTCGTCCGGGTGAGGGAAGGGCGGCGTGGGCACGGACGAAGACGGGGTGCTCTGCTGGGACGGCGGGGGCGGTGCCATCATGACGCTTCGCGAGGCAAGCGGGCTCTCTTGGGCCGTGCTTGCGCGCCGCCTGGCCTGGTGCGTGGTCGGCAAGGTTGGCGATGCGAACCGGTCGGCGACCTGGTTGGCCACCACGACGGCGACGCGGTGCCGGCGCGCCAGGTCTCTCAGCAGACTGCCGAGGCGGACGAGGGCGGCGCTCCTGGCGGCCATGTTCGAGCCGTAGGAGGACCCGGTCCGTTCAAACTCGGCGCGGTAGTTGGCGGCGACGGAGTCGATGACGACGAGGCCAATGTCGTGACGGGCCAGCAGCACGGGGACCTGGTATTCGAGAATGTGGTCCTGGGATTCGAGGTCGGGCGTGACGGTGCTGAGGATGTTGTCCAGGGACGGAGGGCAGGAGGCGTGACGGAGGAGGGGGTTGGCGGACAGGATCTGGGAGAGACGGCGCGTGGCGAGGCCGGACTCGGTGGAGAGGTAGAGCGCTTGCTTGGAGAGGCCGTGCGGCGGGGGAAGCTGGACGGCGAGACAGAGCGTGAGGAGGAACTGCGTCTTGCCGGCGCCGGACTCGCCCGTCATCTCGGTGATGCACGAGGTCGGGATGCCGCCGGCGAGGGCGGCGTCGAGGGTGGCATCGAGGGTGCTGATGCGAGCCTCGTCGCCTTGCGGCACGGCCTGTTCCCCAGGACTCGTCTTCACCTCGTCCGCGCGCCGCAGGGGACGCCGCGGCACGAGGTCGTCGGCCAGGCAGGCCTGGACAGCGGCAACGAGCCTCTTGAGGTCCAGCAGCGGGAGACGGGTCTGCCTCGCCATGTCGGCAGGGTGCAGGGCCAGCAGGTCGACGGTCGAGAGGCGGTGCTGTTCGATCGTGGGCAGCAGCGCGGCGAAGGCGGCATGGGGAAACGACGGGAGGACGACGAGTAGATCTGTCATGGGGAACGAGGCCAGGCGCCGGGGGTTTTTTTTTTTTTTATCGGATGTGGTGGTCCGTACGGGATGCGCGTGGGAGATGGGCGTTTGTTGTTTGGCTCAGGCCCATGGATGGGTTGGGTGGTGTTCCCATGGCGGTGGCACTGTGTTGTTGGCTGATGGCTTCGTTTGATGGTGTTGCTTCGATGGTGAGACGATGGTGCGTGGGACGTGTTGTGGCGGGAATAGGACGGCGACGGGAAGGTTGATGTGACGTTGACGCGAGGTTGATGTTTCTCCGTGCACGTGGTTTGGATTTTGCTTCTCGCGGTGGATGGAATCACGCTCGGGCAGGACCATCGGTCCAGCACCATCGAGTCTGTACGGGGTATTCTATTTATGCCGTGTGGGTGAATAAAGCATCCTGCCATGACTACCTAGATGGATGGTCATGGTGCATCCTGGATGTTGGCCGTTTCTTCATCTGTTTCAAACTGTAGGCTGCTTGCTACCCTAGATGCCTGCGATGCCACGCTTTGCAACGACGTCCGACTTGAATCTGGATCAAGCAAGCAGCCTCAGCCACTACAAAAGACGCTCCTCCAGCCGACAGCGGTAAGCAAAATCCACAAGCGTGTAGTGTGCAACTGGCGTCAGAGCCTTTGGCTAATGCACCTCAAAAGGCAGATACTATCCATTTCACGTCCGGATCGATGCGTCACACCACGTTTCTTCCGGCAAGCTCCCTCCGCTCGCTTTACCTTTTGGCGAGGGACAACTCGGTGGCTGAGTAGCTTCGCTTGGAGCTTGTCGTGGTCTCCATGTTCCATCATTCAGCTTCTGCAGGCCACAGTGCACTTTGCAGGGCTCTTGATCGACGGACCTGTCAGTTCATCCCTAGGATGGGTAGTCACGGCCATGCGTTCGTTGGCTGGCGGCTGGCTCGTCTGATCATGGCCAAGAAGCACTATTCAGCTCAAGGCTGACAGGAAAAAAAAAAGGCTCAATGACCTACCTACGGAATTGGTTCAGGAAGCATTATGCCTGGCCGACTGCTGTCGACGCTGGCAACCATGCGGCTCATCAATAAAGCTGTGTTAGCGGCCCAATTCCGTCTGCTCGATCGAGGAATTGATCGCGAGCAAAAATCTTTCTTGGCGGAGTCTTATTACTGATTTCCCAGGACCTCCTTTTTTTTTTGGAAGCAAAAGTGGCAGAGGAGATTTTTGGCTCTCACCTTGGTTGCACGTCTTTTATATACAGGAGGCAAAGCATCGACAGGAGCATCCATCATAAAGATAACTTCGGCCCTGGCGCTCGCCGTCATGCTTCTTCCCCCAAGAGTCAGGAGCAGCAACTTGATGGCTCTTCTACCGAGAGCTACCGACATTCCGGCTCTTCCTGATGGCACGCCGCCTCCTGGCATGGACGATATCCAGGAGGGCATGTTCCGGAGAGCGGAAACCTCCCAGACGCCCTTGACTATGATGATCGCTCCCGACAACACGTGCGGTTGGATCTCGGCCAGTATCGCCATCCCATGTGTCGCCGAGGCGCAACTTGCGGCTTGGTTTTCTGCCCAGCAGACGTTTTCCGGTGCCGTCATGTGCTTCAATGGCGCCGACTACAACTTTCGCTTCGGTTGCGTCGACTATCGACAGTACCATTCATCAAGTGCTTGCGATCATCTATGCGCGGAGAATACACAGATCTTGAAGTGGTCCGTCGGCTATACTGAACCCTCGTCGTCGTGATGGGCACATCTTTGAATCGTTGCTCTGCTCTTAAAACATGTCACATAGTCATGTCCGAACCAGACGCAGAAACCGTCCTGATAACCAACTATTCTCGCAGCACGAATGCCGCTGCGCCCTACTGCAACACCGTTGCCTTCGCCGGCGGCGTCACAGATTATTGGTGCAACACCATCAACTACTCTACAGCCCAGCTGGCCCAGACGACCTGGAGCGGGAATGGCAGGCGCAAGGTCTTACACCAGGTTCGTCCAAACCCTAACCACCTCTGGTCTCTATTCTGCACCCACGCCCACTAGTGAGGTATCTGGCGGCAGTGGCAAGGGACCTGTTGGCGTCATCGTGGGTGGTCTTGTTGGCGGTGTTGCCGTCGTTGGTCTCGTACTCCTCGCCCTCTTCTTCTTCCTCTGCTGCCGCCGTAAGAGGAGCAAGGCCGCCGGCAAGACGGACTTGCCTTTATCGAACCAGTCTCCCGATGCCTCTCCCGGCATCACCATGAACCAGTCACACTACGATCCCAAACTCGGCAGCTTTCCGTCCCCGCAGCAAGCATATTCCCATCAGCAATACTCGCAGGACAACGCCTCCTCCTTCCTCCCCTGGGGGGGGGGGGATACTATCTTCAGCAACCGCTCAACCACTCGTCACCGAAATCGCATGCAACCGACCCGCGAATCAGCCACATCACCACCACCACCAGTTCCTCGCCTTACCGGGACAAACGCCTACGGAATCCCATCGCCCGATCAACAGCCGCCTCAGCACCAACCCGGCAGCTTCCTACCAGTGCAGGGCCAACAATCCTACCGACAGCAGCCGCAATCCCAGGGAGCCATGCACGAGGTTCCTGCACAAACTGTCGACAGCCACCGCCGCCAAATGCACGAGTTGGCATAGAGAAATGCCCGATGGCCAGCGAGCGGAAAGAAAGATGCAATTGTGCAGAGTGGCGTCAGCGATGTTCATGAACGGAAGATGATTGAAGCGCCGTTTTTTTTTTTCGCATGAATTGGAGTTTTGTTGCGGTGCAGATTTTGCATTTGGTCCTTATGAAGCTAATGAGTAGGGCTGGAATTGTGGGTATATGAGTCATGCTTTCTTTGGATGAATTTGGGCTCTGGTGATGCCGATCTAAGATGGTGTCTAGGATATGAAATATGTGATCGTGTCAAAGCTGGTCATGGGAATGTGCATTGACAGCAAATAGTGGTTCCCTAGCAAGCCCTCTGCTCGTCTTCCCCCGAACAGCACATCAATTAAGTTTGAATCTAACGAGCGAGAATATCCAAACTGCAACCCATGCCCAGGACATTTCTGTAGGCGAAACAGCAAGTCCTACTGCACGTTCCTTGGCCTTACTCCGTCGTCAACCGCAGCTTCTTGCCGACATACCTTCGTCGAGCTTGGACAGCAGCCCTCTCAGAGGGCTTGCCCTCGACCGAGTCGGCATCGCGATCTCGTGCCTTCAAAGCTTGCAGCAGCATGCCTGCGTCGAAGAAACCATCTAATGAGTGTTAGCGCTCAGAAAGCCCCGGGTATGCCCTTGTGAAAGTGATCATCTTACAGCCACCGAGCTCGTCATCGTCGCTACCGAGTGCGCTCTCTTCAGTTTGGCTGGCCGTCTCCTTTGCGGCTGCGACGCCTTCCGTCGTGATCAGTCTGCCGCGGGACTTGAGCCGGCTCGTCTGCCTGGGCCGCGAGGACTCGGCCTCTCGTGCCCGACTGCTCTTGTTGGTCGGGTGCTTTCGGTTGGTGATTCGTAGGATGCGTCGGATCTCAAGCAGGTAGCTCTCGAGGGCGTACACGAAGCGCTTCGTCTGGCGATGTTTGCTGGACACGCAGATTGAGATGGAGTCGTCTTTGATGATGTACCCTATGCCAAAGCCATCCCCTGATGTCGGCCCGAACCCGAATTGTCGCAGTGACGGGTTTCCGCAATTGGATGTAGACAGCACCGTCGTGTTGAGCTTGTCCCAGCCGCTGTCGGCAAAGATGTACGGAAGGCGATGGGCATCTCGTGGCCGGGAGTTTGTGCTGTTGCCGCGCCCTCGGTTGGTCTTGACGTCGACGGCTTGCTCCAGTGAGCTATGCGATTCCGCGCCCAGACTACCGACCGGCGAGCCATCTATGGGACTGCCAATACTGCTCATGCTGCCGTCGATCTCTTCGTCGACGTATTTTTGCCATACGCAAAAGAGTGCGTACA
Organism: Balansia obtecta B249; assembly: GCA_000709145.1. Classification (NCBI taxonomy): domain Eukaryota; kingdom Fungi; phylum Ascomycota; class Sordariomycetes; order Hypocreales; family Clavicipitaceae; genus Balansia; species Balansia obtecta. The sequence continues at coordinate 5,242 of JFZS01000010.1, forward strand.
AGTGACGATCGCATCCCTCTGCCTTGAGGCACTCTCTGGTGCGATTGGTGTGCTTCAGGCAAGCGCGTTTGAGAGTTTCAATCTTGTGCTCAGGTGGGTTGTCGGCCCAGAAAGCTTGAACAAAGTCCACCGACTCTGGGGATACTGTACGCACCGCCTCTGTGCGGCCATGAAGGAAGAACTTGGTCATTGCTGGCTCGTAGGTACACTCAACGCGACCATACAGTCCATAGTAGGCTGCCTGGAAGGCCATCTGAACAAAAGCGTCTGGTGAGAACCCCATCGAGGTGATAAAGTTCTTGCCATAAGAGCTGAAGTCGAGGCACTGAAACTCGTTTTGCTCAATCAAGTCGGCCAGTCTGGTCTCGGCAAAACGTACAGCGATACTTAACTGGGGAATCATGTCCCATTCCAACTTTCGTGGGGTTGTATTGACATGACCGAAACTCTCGGGATCTCTCTTGGATGGATCAGGACTTGTCGATGTCCAGATCGTGGGAGCCTTCCCGTTGATCGTGCGCGCAAATCGCAAAATTGTGTCAGTGTAGACGTCACTGGCGAATCGGAGGACAGTATGACCATCCACGCCAGTGTGTTCAAAATTGATGCCTGCACTGCCGTTCTTGCAGACAATGATTTGCAACTTGTCGTACCATCGGTTAGTGCATGTCCCGATCTGCACGCCGTTCTTGACCACACTGGTGCCGCAGAGCATATTTTGGCACAAGGCCGCAACATCTTGGGGCTCTGTGTAGTCAAGACAAAGCGCGAAAAGTGCCGAGTCTACAATGTTCAGACAATCGGCATTATTAGAGCCAGCATCTTTGGTCAGGACACCTCTCAAACCTGACCAAATCTTGCGGTTCTCTGTGCTGAGTACACCGAGGGCTCCCTTTGCCGCCTCTTGAATAGGAGTTTGAGCGGCATCTTCTGTAATGGTTTTTAAGTTGATGGCAATATCTTTTTCCGTCATGATGACATCATAATTATCGTCGAGAACATCGAACCAGTATATTTGACCATGGCAAATTACCACAATGTGCTTTGCTTCGGGGTCTTGGACGATCTGGCAGCCATGATCAGTCGGCACTCGAGCTGTCCCAAATAAACGAGAAAACTGATACATGCACAGTGGCTTGCCCTTTAGGATATCCGGAGGCAGTTCTTCTTTGCGCACTGCCCGTATGAATTCAAGGGCGGAAACCACAAGCGAGGCAGCACGAGTGACCTGGTTGTTGCGAGCCGGGGTAGGGTCATCTTCAAGGAGGAAAAAGGGATTCAGGTTCAGGACGACAGGATTATCAAAGTTGAGATACGAGTCATACCCTGAAAAGCCGAAAAGGTCAGCACGAGTGCTGGAAGAGACGTGAAATAGGATTACGGCCCACTCTACTCACAAAACTGCTCAATATAACTTGTCTTTCCTTGTGCGTATCTCTTGAGCTTTTCTTGCAAATCTGGCCCATCAGTGGCGAGAAAGTCTTTTACGGCGTGTTCTGTGTCAGCACGCTCTCTAGGAGTTTGCAATGGTCGCAAAGCCTCCAGGTACTTGTCGCATGTACTAGCAAGATCTGGGATGGGAAGCTTTGGCAACTTGTCCTGAGCGGCAAAGGTGATGCCACCCTCACGGTGGCCCTGGCCGCAGTTATCCAGAGGCATCCTTGTGTAGGCAGCAGATAAGTTAACCGAGACTCGAGCTGTGATTGGAAAGTGGTTCTCAGGTGAAGTGAGTGGAGTTGCCGACTCGGATAAAGGTTCTGCAAGCCTCTCGTTCAAGGAGTTTGGCAGATCGGAAACTCTTACTTGAGTAGTCATGATTTGTTAGTTCAGGAACAAGAAGAATCACTTTGTTCTTTCGTTAAACATGGAGTGATGAAACACCGGTGCTGATATCAATGCCGCGCAAGACTGTTCGATAGCAATAGCGGCAACCTTGGATGTAACAGGCGGGCATCTCACTCTCAAGAGTTGAGATAAGTGATGTGGTGTTGACAGAAGAAGAATTTGAAAAAAAGAGACCAGAACAGGACATGAAGTGAGGAAAGGCAGAGATTCAAGTATTTTGACTTTGAGAGTAAGCCAAATACCGAGGCAGCAAGAGAGTGAAAATGATGTCAGAAGGATAACAGTCCAATCGGCACACGGGAACTGAGTTGTGGAATCATGATGATAGAAGCTTCAGCGTGGTGCAACGGACCAGCTGGTGCAGAAAATCACAATGAAGAGGAACAGGATGCTTTGCTCATCTGACACATGCATGGGCTAGATTGGAGGATAGCGCAGCGGTAGCCTTGAGCTTGATGGATCCAAGGCACAGAAAATAAGAAGCTAAGACGTAGTGAAAAGGGGCCAAAGGGCATTGATTGAGGCCTCGTCGGCACTAGCACCGATGTACTGTCCTCCGTGTGCCCGAGTCGACTTTACCGGGAGAGGCATGTGAGGCATTTGTGGGCGGGTCAAGCACTCCACGGAGAACCAACGGGAGGGATTTAGGTTCTTTTTTTTTTTTTTCAAAGAGCAGAGAAACGTCATGATAAGATGAAATGAAATGGAATAAAAATCAAGAGCACGTTAGAGGGCTAAGCGAAAGATTGTAGCATCGCGAGCTCAGAATAATTGTACTGTGACTTGTGAAATGGAGCATGTGCTACTACTTACAAGCGAAGTGAGTGAGCACCCAACGTGGTGACGGGCCGAGTATCACCAGCACAGCTAGTTGCGAAAAGAACAACAACAACAATAACAAGGCTGCCTGAGCTAATGACCCAGACAGCTGCTCGCAGTGACTACTTGTGGCGTTTCTCTGGTTCGTGCGTGGGTGGTTGCAGTTCTAAGGCGCGAGGCAGACGATAACGGGAGTGCCGTGCTTGTGAGCAAGGGCCCCCACCCTGTGTCTCCGAAGATGAAAGATGAGGGGCGCGGTGCACGCAGTGGCGAGTCAATATAGAAGCTAATCTTCAGCGAGGTCGGTTGTGCTCAACGATGCGTAACGAACCACAAGGCAGAGCGTGGAATATCTTCAAGAAAGCAAGAAAAAAAAATGATGCAGTCGGAGAGGGCGATGCCAAGTAGTGGCGCCGGTGTGGACGTGGGAACTTGCGGTGGCAGGTGCGGAGGCGTCGACAGCTGGCGAGCGGCCGTGACAGCTGCCGCGTGTAACAAGCAGTGCCCGTAGTCCGAGATGATTTGGAGAAGGGATAGAGAGAAATAATGACCGCAACGTAGTATTTGATGACGCAAATGCAAATGCAAATGCAAATGCAACCTACCTAGGTACGGCTTTGGCTCAGCCTTGTGTGTGGTGCTTCGGACGAAGGGGATGATCTCCAAATCGTGACGAGCGGGCCAATGAACGGGGTGCGTAAGCCGCGTGAGAACTGCAGAGAACTGCATGCATGCACTTACCCCAAGTTGCACACACGACTGCTTACGACAGACACCCCTTGTACCTCTTAGTTTAAGCATACATTGGAAGCTCAAGACACCAAATAATTGATACCAAAGGTGAGTGTGAAATATCTTGATAAAGAAACGCTGTCCCATCGGAGATTCGAGACTTTCCCATTTTACACCGCTCTCTGACAACTGAACGGCCTCCAGTTCCATCCAGTCGCTGCGAAAATACCCGGACGCCATCACATATCCAGAGAAAAGCGAGCCTGTGAAAAGAAAAAAAAAACAAAAACAAATCGAGTGTAGTCAATAAGCCTAGATGTCAGAGTGACACTGCCGATGACGGGGTATTTGACGACGGTCCTTCTTCACATGCCAGAACACACACTACACTACCGTTGTCAGCCACGTCCAGGGCCGAAGCAAATCAATCGAGAAAGATGGATATACTATTAGAAGCCATATTATGACATCAGCGAGCATATATGCTTGGGTACAGGCAGCATTTGCAGCTCCGGACCCAGGAGATTATATAATAATTTAGGAATGCCGTGACAGCCATCGAATCAGCGCGCCGAATCCCCTTGCAAGGGCACGTTTTTTATAAAACCTCACAAAGAGTGTAAGTAGCCCCTCTTGGTTTCAAGAGCGCAACTTGCTGATGCCAGACTCAGGAGTTTTGGGTGACTGCGGGATGCTCGGACGTCTCCGTTGCTGCAGCCTTCGTAACACGTCTCGGCGAAGAAAACCCCTTGTTGGGGGGGGGGGGGAGGGGGGCCGGACCTGCGGCAGGCTCGGGAGGTCCGGATGCGGCAACCTTGATTGATTATGTACATTCTGTACCCCGAACTCCGTAAGTAATTTATGACGATCTGGCGCCTCTTGGCGGAGTTTTACCCTTTTACGCTTTACCCCTGGTGGCGGCGTTGGCATTCCCGCTAGCCTCCCCGTTTGCCGCCGCCAAAAATTGTGCGGGTCGGTAGGACGGAAATTCAGCACTCCGCAGATGAGCTTTCGAACTCCGCAGATTACAACAGGACGCCCACCATACCAGATACCCAAGCACGCGCCCGGCAGATGAACTCGAGCTCGGAAGGTCTTGTCGGAGCGGATAGAGAATGTGGGACGTGTGAACGGATGGAGCGGATTGGGACTGGCATCACCCCTTGCTGAGTTCTAGGTGTGTTGATTGTTATCTAATAGCAGCCCAGCATGACAACAATTCCGGAAAGTCCGTCTATGGCGTCCCGGCCGTTCGGCAAGCCAAGCCACAGCCCATCGTCGCGGCCTGTGAGGTACGAAGTTAATTAACCACTCGAACACGTAGCCCCGGCGATAGCAATAATGAAACTCAAAGTTGCTCGGGCGGGAGCTATTAAGTGTCCGAGGAAACTGATGAAAACGACGGGCAACTTCATATTAATTGAATGGCGCCCTCTCTTCTCTAGCTCCAGCCCTCCTTTGAAATCCCAAATTTCATCTCACATAACAAACAACTGTGGACTGGGACTCAAATCTATTCTAGCAGCAGGAGACTTCATAAAGTCAACTCCAAGGTGACCAGCCACTATGGCTCCCAAGCACCAAGACGATGGCGTTCCCGACCTCTTCGCCCAGGGACAGACAGGTTCCAATGCCCAGAGCGACCATCACGCCAAAGAACATGGACATCGCGCAAGTTCGCTCGAAATACCCGATACCAAGTGTAGTTCAAGTACAGAGGACCTTGAGCCTATCTCTCGCCATGGAACAAAAACTTTGATTGACGACCAAGATCGGACAGAATTGGTCAACATAGCCACAACTCTGTCACATCGCTACTCTAACCTAGGAACTCAGCCTATGCAGAGCAACAAGTTACAGAGTATCGGCTCAAACGACCCTGCCATTGATCCCGAACACAAGGATTTCGATCTCGAGAAGTGGTTGCGTCGCTTCATCAAGCAGATGGGCGAAGATGATATAGCGAGGGAATCCATGACTGTATCTTACAGGAATCTTGATGTATTTGGTTCCGGTAGCGCAATCCAGCTTCAAGATACTGTGGGATCTATGGTGACGGCCCCATTAAAGCCGGGCGAATTCTTTAGCCTCAATAAGAAGCAGCACAAGCAGATCTTACACAACTTTGATGGGATTTTGAAACCTGGCGAGCTTCTCATTGTCCTCGGCCGCCCCGGCTCAGGATGCAGCACACTCCTCAAGTCTCTTTGCGGAGAACTGCAAGGTTTGCAGCTTGGAGAGCAGACCAACATCCATTACAATGGCATACCGCAGAAGAGGATGATCAAGGAGTTCAAGGGAGAGACAGTGTATAACCAGGAGGTAAGAGGCTCACTACTTGGAACAGACAACGGAACACCCCATTAACGGCTGCTTTGTACCAGGTTGATAAACATTTTCCCCATCTTACCGTCGGTCAGACACTCGAGTTCGCTGCGTCCGTCCGCACGCCACAGCAACGTATCCAGGGCATGTCCCGCACCGAGTACTGCCGATACATTGCCAAGGTCGTCATGGCTATCTTTGGCCTGAGTCACACCTATAACACCAAGGTTGGAAACGACTTTGTTCGTGGTGTCTCTGGCGGCGAGCGGAAGCGTGTTAGTATCGCAGAGATGGTTGTGGCCGGATCCCCGTTCAGCGCCTGGGACAACAGGTTCGTCAACGATGCCCTTGCTGCTCCGAGATTTTTATGTCCTCCACACTAACTCCTAGATCGAAAAGTACTCGTGGTCTTGACTCCGCAACTGCACTAAAGTTTGTCCAATCGCTTCGTTTGGCGTCCGACCTAGGACACCAATCCAACGCGGTGGCCATCTATCAAGCAAGCCAGTCCATTTATGACTTGTTCGACAAAACCACCGTACTATATGAAGGTCGCCAGATTTATTTCGGTCCAGCTGACCAGGCCAGACACTATTTCGAGAAGCAGGGCTGGTACTGCCCAGCTCGCCAAACGACTGGAGACTTCCTTACATCCGTCACCAACCCCCAGGAGCGTGTCGCCCGAGAAGGGTTCGAGAACAAGGTCCCACGTACGCCTGAAGAATTCGAACAACTATGGAAACAGTCTCCCGAGTACAAGGCTCTGCTCAGTGAAATGGACGCCCACGACGCCGAATTCTCCGGTCAGCGCCAGCAAGAGAGTCTCGCACAGCTCCGAGAGCAGAAGAACAACCGACAGGCCAACCATGTCCGCCCTAAATCACCATTCCTCGTCAGCTACTGGATGCAAATCAAGCTTTGCACGAAACGTTCCTATCAGAGGGTATGGAACGACAAGACGGCGACGGTGACCCAGGCGGTTTCCAATGTCATCATGGCTTTAATCATTGGTTCCATGTTCTATGGTAGCCCGAATGCCACCATTAGTTTCTTCGGCCGTGGTTCCGTTCTCTTCATGGCAGTTCTTATGAACGCACTGATGTCCCTCTCTGAAATCACTGGACTTTACGAGCAGCGACCCATCGTTGAAAAACATGCCTCATATGCTTTCTACCATCCTTCTGCCGAAGCAGCAGCCGGAATCATGGCCGACATTCCCGTCAAGTTTGTGACCGCTGTCGCTTTCAACGTCGTCATCTACTTCCTGAGTGAGCTGCGTCGTGAAGCTGGTCCTTTCTTCCTGTACTTTCTCGTCACGTATATTGCGACCTTTGTCATGTCTGCCGTGTTCCGCACAATGGCTGCTGCTACAAAGACGGTATCGCAGGCTCTGACTTTGTCAGGCGTGGTGGTTCTCGCATTGGTCATTTACACGGGGTTTGCCATTACAGTTCCCGACATGCATGACTATTTCAGCTGGATCCGCTGGATCAATCCTGTCTTCTATGCCTTCGAGATTCTGATTGCAAATGAATTCCACAACCGAGAATTTACCTGCTCTAGTATCGTACCGCCCTACAGTCCAAACATTGGCGATTCATGGGTGTGCTCGGTCATCGGTGCCGTTCCAGGCCAGTTCACTGTTAATGGCGACGCTTTTATTGCTACCAACTACCAATATTCCTATGATCACGTGTGGAGAAACTTTGGCATTCTGCTTGCTTTCCTGTTCTTCTTCATGATCACCTACTTCATCACCGTTGAACTGAACTCGGCCACGACCAGCACCGCTGAAGCACTCGTTTTCCGCCGAGGTTACGTCCCCGCGTACTTGCTAAATGGCCAGACTCATGCGGTTCATAGCGACGAGGCACCGACCGTACCTGATGAGAAAGCTGCGGACGGAGCCGACGGTATCCCAGGCAAGGCACTTGCTCCGCACAAGGATATTTTCACCTGGCGCGATGTGGTCTATGACATCGAAATCAAGGGCGAGCCGCGTCGGCTACTGGACCATGTTTCTGGCTGGGTCAAGCCCGGCACATTGACGGCTCTGATGGGAGTGAGTGGTGCCGGCAAGACTACGCTTTTGGACGCGCTTGCTCAACGAACGACCATGGGCGTCATCACCGGCGACATGCTGGTAAACGGCAGGCCTCTTGATGTTAGCTTCCAACGCAACACGGGTTATGTGCAACAACAGGATCTGCATCTCGAAACCGCAACCGTTCGTGAGAGTCTTCGATTCAGCGCTATGCTCCGTCAGCCCAATTCAGTTAGCAAGCAGGAGAAGTATGAATTTGTGGAAGAGGTTATTAAGATGTTGAATATGGAGGACTTTGCCAACGCTGTAGTCGGTGTCCCCGGTCAAGGTCTCAACGTGGAGCAACGCAAGCTGCTCACCATCGGCGTTGAGTTGGCCGCCAAGCCAAAGATCCTCCTCTTCCTCGACGAACCCACCTCTGGCCTAGACTCCCAGAGCTCCTGGGCCATCTGTGCTTTCCTTCGCAAGCTCGCTGATTCAGGCCAGGCCATTTTGTGCACTATCCATCAACCCAGTGCTGTGTTGTTCCAGGCCTTTGACCGCCTTCTTTTCCTGGCCAAAGGCGGAAAGACTGTCTATTTCGGCGACATTGGTGATAATTCGCGTACGTTGCTGGATTACTTTGAGACCTACGGCGGACGCAAGTGTGGCGACGAAGAAAATCCTGCCGAGTATATGCTCGAGGTTGTAAACACGGGTCAGAATGACAAGGGCCAAGACTGGCACCAGGTCTGGCTAGGCAGCCCTGAGCGAGCTGCCGTCATGGAAGAAATGGAATCCATTCATCGGGAAAAGGCGCTCGAGGCTGCTCCGGCCGAGGGCGAGCTGCCACAGAAGCACACGGCCTACGCTATGCCTTTCGGAACGCAATTGGCCGTGGTGACTCACCGCATATTCCAGCACTACTGGAGAATGCCCAGCTACATCTTCGCCAAGGTTGCCCTAGGTGTCTTTGCTGGTCTTTTCATCGGCTTCACTTTCTTCGACGCCAAGTCTACCAAAGCCGGCACGCAAGACGTCATTTTCAACACGTTCATGTTGACGACTATCTTCACGTCTATTGTCCAACAGGTACGTTTTTGGATTTCAAGCCGAGTAGTAACCATTTTGTCAATGGCATGTTTTCACGTGGCTTACATGAAAGCGTTTAGATCCAACCTATCTTTATAAGCCAGCGGTCCTTGTATGAAGTCCGAGAACGGCCCAGCAAGGCATATTCATGGATGGCATTCATAATCGCCAACATTGTTGTCGAAATCCCGTACCAGATTCTCACCGCTGTCTTGATCTGGGCAACATCTTATTACCCGGTGGTTGGCATCCAGGACTCTGGCCGCCAGGTATTGGTGCTTGGTTTCATCATCCAGCTACTCATCTACGCTAGCTCCTTTGCCCATCTCTGTATTGTGACTATGCCTGATGTAAATACCGCGGGCAGCATAGTCAACGTGATCGTCATCCTGAGTCTCATCTTCAACGGTATCTTGCAGTCGGCGAAAGCACTTCCCGGATTCTGGTACGTTCCCACCATCACCTCCCCACCCCTCAAATGCAGGCCTGGCCAACTGCAACTTCCCACGACTAACATTTCTTCAGGATGTTCATGTACCGCATCAGTCCGTTCACTTATTGGGTCTCTGGCGTTATCTCAACCGAGCTTCACGATAGAAAAATTACGTGCTCTGAGAAGGAGCTTAATGTGTTCAACCCCCCTCAAAACATGACATGCGGGGAGTACCTGCAGCCAATGCTGAAACAGGATGGAGGCGTGCTTCTGAACCCAGAGGCAACGGCCCGGTGCCGGTATTGCAGCGTGCAAACCGCGGACGAGCTCATTGCTCCCTCAGATATCTTCTGGGATGATCGGCTCCGCAACTTTGGCATCGTGTGGGCTTATGTACTGTTCGATTACGTCATGGCAGTATTGCTATACTACTTGTTCCGCGTTAAGAAGTGGAATAAGGGATCATCAAAGTCCAAGAAGCAGGACAGCAGCAGCAGCAGCAGCAGCAGCAGCAACGTGGCCAAGACGTCGCAGTGAGAGAAGAAAAGAGTGGGATTTCAATTAATTCAGGGTAGAATAGACTAGAGTCGGGATCCCAAATTAATTCAGTAATAGACGCATTCTTGTATATTTTACAAATCTTAAAGCGTGATTTTTTTTTCCCTGGTCTTGTCGATTGACACAATAATCAATAATCAATAATCAATACTCATTCTAATTCTATGTTCTATCGCGAGAAACTTCCTCTGAATACAACCCGAGCGATGATAAATAGCTTCTACGGCAATAGTTCCTTCATACTTAGTTACAATTTTTTATTTTTATATATATTGCCGGCGCGCCACCTGACCGCAGTCACGGACCTTGATCCTGAAGTTTTACTAGGGTGTTTATATGTGAGATTACATTTCTCGTGTGCAAAGGTTCTCTAGTTAGTGTACGACTAGCCATGCGGGCGTTTAAGTCGATCTGACATCATGCGGTGCCTGGCACAGACTGGGCAAGAAACCCAAAATAAAATAATAATAAATGCTTTTTGAATGTCCTCGAGCAATTTGTACTTAGCACCGCCACAGACCAAACTGATTTTGACACCCGTGTGCCCAATCATACCCTACGTAAAACTATTGGAGGCCAGATATCGAACCGTACATATAGACACCATAAACAGGGTTCGTGGCTGCGGTGTCCAAGGCTGCGCAGGGGGGCACAAGGACGATGTGAGGATCAAGGAACAGTGAGGTCGTGGATGTGTAGGTGCTGGCTAGGGTTGGTGTCACATGTGACTATTGTCACGTGACGCTTTACACTTCCTAGGGTCAGATTGGCATATAGAAATAAAAGTATCTTTTCCTCCTGCACATCACAGTTGGAGGCCTGAGGGTCCGTGATGAAATCAAAAGTTTTTCCTTATCCACAGCTCCTCCTTTCACTCCCCTTTTGCTTGCTCGTGACTAGGGGCTTAGTCCCTCCCTCTAGTGACCCGCTGTGCGTTGAGGTGACTGAACGAGATGGCTCATAGTTAACATGTATAGCTTGCTGCCCATCCAATATTTTATGCTCGGTATCGCTCAGGAGCCAACTTACTATAACGCACAATAGGACGAGCCCGGTCTTGCATTCCGTTTTTATAGTCGACACGTATCATGCCAAGATCAAAGCAGGAAGCAACAAGCCTCGGCTCGTTTTCAAAATGGGGCCGTCTCAAGCTCGGCATTTGACAAAAGCGGAAGCACATCCGGCTTATAGCTGTGCTTGTGGTTCACTGAGTCATGACCTGAGTGAACTCCGGCGCGATAATGACTATTACAAAATCCGAGTGGATTCCGGTAGAAGAGCCGACCTGGTGCTTGGCCCCTGGAGCGCTGGATGACGTCGACTGCGCTTTGGAACGGGTTTTCAGCAGCGGAGCTCGCATCGCGTCAAAGCCCTTCCCGTACGTAAACGTAAAAACGAAAGCAGTTGCGATCCACATGGTGGACATGGCTCATCCTCATCTCCTAGTGCCAAGCCCTCAGTCTCGATATTGCTTCGTATAGGCCTGGTCTGGCCGGGTCGGTTGCGGTTGGTGCCAAGGTCTGATCGCAACTCCAACAAGGGGTCCAAATATCCAGATAGCTCCCGGCGGAACCGGAAATCGAAAAGGGGAGGGAGGGACGAGAAAGCTGAGATGCGGGTTGCCTTGGCTGAGAGGGACGTTGCGAGTAGGAGTTACTCCCTGAGGCAGGGTACCCAGGTACGGGAAGGACGGAACATAAACTCGCGTAGCTGGACGGCTCTGCAAAGCAGGTAGACGCGGCAGAGTCGTCACAAGGATCATCTCTCAACCCGAAACTCGAGCTCTATCGACGACTACCAGGTAAAATAGATGAACACTCTAGGGATATACGCGCTTTCACTTAGGCTCGTTTCACGCAGATGACGCCATGGAGAGTCAAAGGTCTGTTCTTCGCGGGTTCTGCTTGATCCGTCTGATCAACTGAATGTCCCCTTTCTCTTCTTCTTTGCCTCCGCTCCGCCGACCCGGTTGGTTTGCTACGCATGTTCGCCTGAGTAGGACTCGGCGCTGGCAGCACTTTGTACAGCTAGCTGTTCTATTCTGGGGTGCAATAGCGGGTGGGAGGGTTCTTAACATGAACCGTCTGTTTGTCAGTCTGCCAGGCGGCTGAGCGCGAGTCGAAAAGACGTAAATAACATAACTTCTGAATGGCCTTTGCAGAAGTACACGAAAAGAGGCAGAATCCGATACACGAGATTGCCATATGCATCCGCTGACGAATTGGTCTGTAAATGTTAGTGATAAGGATGAGGATGCGATGGGCACCTCGGGACAGCCAGTTGTTTCCAAGAACCTTTTTACATGTCTGGCTGGAGGGCCGTGACTTGTCTAGGATGAAACCTTGCAAGGTGACCTTGATTGGATGGATGATACATACCCATGTGAAAGCAGGGTTGCAAAACCGTCCAAAAGTCGACTAACATGCGGAAGCTCGGAACTTCTGTACATGGCCGCGACAGGGGTGTACAAAGTCTTGCACTCCTGGGCAATCTCTCTCTATATTACCGAGTATCAACCAAAAAAAAAAAAAAAAAAAAAAAAAAAAAAAAAGGGCGTTTTCTCTTTGCTCCAAGAACTACAAGACGAAACAAGACTCCCGGCGAGTTCTGAAGCTGACACCGACGCCGACGCCCACACGGACACAGATTCTTGCTTTGGCAACTCGGCTTGCTCCCTATCTTCCCGCTCTCGTCTCACCATCCCAACCCCTGCTTTCTCGCAAGGCGCACCCCGTTCGTGGAGAATACAGCTGCAGTTAAGTTACAAGGCGGCGCTCTTAATACGGCTCCGTGTCGTACGCACCCGGGGCGCAAAGGGAGCGTACGGCCATTAGGAAGTTCGCCCGTCGAAAATCTTCTTAGAGTGACAGAACCGGGCCGCCCCGACCAGAATACAACAATCTCTTCCCCCCTCCCTCGTCCTTACCCCTCAAGAAGAGACCGAGGTTGCTACTACGAACTTGGGAACCACGTTTGGGGCCTTGAAGGGTTTCGTGGACAAGCTCTTTACAAACCCCCTTGACGCCACCCCAATAAAGTCAGTCCATGCTATAAAGTGCTCTACAGGAAAGGGATAGAGCAAAGACTCCAAAGACACAAAAAGCCGGTAGAATACGTTATTACTCCGTACAAGTTGAATGACAACCTTTGCTCCAAAGTCATTCTCCTCAGGCAAAGTTCTCCTTCCGCAATGATTGCTATTCTTTCCACTTGAACATTTTCTTCAACGGCTCTATATATATATATATATATATTTCGCTCAGCTCACTTATAGTCGGGGAAGAGGAAAACTGGTGTACGACGCGGTGGGCACCTTTACAACTAACCGCCGTCCCCCCCTTTCCCCCCTCCCCCCTCCCATCCTTCCCCCGACTGGCCGTTTGTGAAGGAAGATGTCGACCGACGTCGATCGGGCCATAGCGGATGGGCGTTTGGAGGAACCGCTGAACAGGGAGTTCCTGCTGGAAACCAAAGATGCGCCTGCCATTATCGGGATTTCACTCGTGACTGCTCTGACCACTGTGATTGTGCTCGGAAGAGTCCTGTCGAGGATGTTGATTGTGAAGAAATTCGGGTATGATGATGCCTTGGCAGCGCTATCATGGGTATGAGCCCGCTCGTCCTTTGTCTCCCTGTCAGCAGAGCATAGCTCCCATCGCAGTAGTTTTTCACCCCGTGCGCATGCTAAGATGATATCGCTGTTTTAGGCTTGTCTCATGACCTTTGCTGGCTTGTGTATCCGACTCATCGGCTTTGGATCCGGCCGTCACTTCGCCTACATTCAATACGTCCTGCCCGTTGACGTTGTCATGCAGACTGAGGTTCTGGACTTCGTCGCGCACATAGTCTACACAACGGCCCTCCTGCTCTGTCGCATGTCCGGCTTGGCCTTTTATCATCGAGTCTGCGGCCTTCACCAGGGATTTCTCATCGCCCTTTACGTGGTCGGGGCCGTGATCATGGCCGGTTTCCTGCCGCAGCTGTTCCTCATCATCTTTCATTGCCACCCAGTCACTGGACTTTGGCCGTACGGTTGGGAGCCTGGCGCTGATGAGTATACGTGCCTGCAATGGGGCTTGGTTTACAGCGTGAACTCGGTAGTGTCCCTGGTCTGCGATCTGTTGCTGTTTGGCATCCCCGTGGCCATGTTGAAGGTTTTAGAGATGCCCAAGAAGAGGAAGGTGCAACTGGGCTTGATTTTTTTGCCGGGCATGGGGTAAGACCACACACTTTTTTTTTTCTTTTTTTTTAATTGCAATTGTCACTTGTTGCGCATTTGATGGCCACAAGCGTTCGCTGACTGTTTTCTTTTTCTTTTTCTTTTTTATTTTTTACTCGGCGTAGTGTCATTGGAATTTCCATCGCCCGTCTTGTTCTTGTCATCGAGGGGCAGTGGGAGAGTGATATGGTACGTGCACATTCTCGTTTATAGTCAGCCATCAGGATATACATCACCTAGGAAGGTCGTTGGCTCTCTCGGATGGATGAAGGACCCTGGATTACTAGGGAAGCAGCCTCTCTCGCACCATCTTGTTACTAACACGTTCTGAACGCTCTCCTGTAGTCTTGGTCCTACGATCCAATGCTGGCGGTAGAGGTCTCGGAAATTGGTGGAACGCTGATCGCGCTTTCCATCCCTGGGTTCAAGCCCATATTTGACATTTTCATCTTCAAGCAGAATCCGGATACCGAGACGGGCAGCTCGAAAGACATTCAAAGTATAACTCGACGCTCCAAGGGAACCGCGTTGAGCACACTACGGCTGCGGTCAGAGGACAGCATGTTGCCGCCTCTGGTAAACACCGCAACGAATGACCAAGAGGGCATTACGTGCTCCAGACGAGATGACGGCAGCCAGAATGAAGAAGACGGCATCGTCATGCGGATGGACTTCAAGGTAAAGGAGGAGGAGGTTCAGGTGGGGGGTGTAACAGCAAGATAATATCTATGAATTCCTTGTCCGTTCGTTTCTGGGGGAGGGGAAGGGGGGGGGGATGGATCTGGAATGCTGAGCAACATGGTCTTGGGCAAGTCTAAGCGGGTCAATATTCCAGCATGTCTCGTCGTCCATTTCCGGATTGTGATCCGCGAACAACTCGCTGCAAAGTTACCGCAAAAAAAAGGAAGGAGAGTCGGCGCCGGCTCGTTTGGGATGTTGGTGTGGCGATTAGACGCTCGTTAGGCAAGGGCAAGACCAGCTGCATGCAGTCCGTCCACAAGCCCGCAGCCCACAGCCCACAAGTCTTCATTCCGCACTCCGCACTTCAAAATCCACCATTCGGTCCTTTACATCGAACCAGACATGCAGCATCATGCATCTTACACGTGCATCGTACATGGGCATACTTCAGCTAACTCTGCACTCTGCTCTCTGCACTCTGCACTCTGTGCTTCGGACATGGGGATCGCTCCTGCATACAGACACTCTCGGTCCATAAGACTCGCGCAATAGCCGGCCCAAGCATGCAAGCATGCGACCCATGAACATGGCCAGTCCACCGGGACACGAACCGTGGCTGCCATCTCCAAATTCACTGTTGGCTTGATATGGGCTGCAATCACTTTCCGCCCCCATCGTCTTCATTGTCACAACATCGCTTTCGAGATGTGGTTTCCGTCGTTATTGTCCGTCTCTGTATATTCGGTCGTGGTGGTGGCAGCTCCAGTTGCGAGCTCTGACGCCTTGTCCGACCCTTTGCTGGAAAATGATGGCGGCGACAAGCTTTTTGCCATGGCTGATTGTCACGGCTTCAAGCTGGAGGAGGCTACCATTGACCAGATGCAAGAGGCCATGGAAAAGGGCATCTTGACGAGCGTCCAATTAGCCACTTGCTACATGACGCGGACTTATCAGACGCAGCAGTACATTAAGTGAGTTGTTTATTCTCGTCGTTTCTTATCATGACGCTCAGAATCCCCACAACATGTCTGAGTCGATCCTGGCCCTGAAGCCTGGCGAGTTATCCAGCGTATTGATTTTGTCATGTCTCCATTCTTCGAACTCACCAAAATAAAAATGAACGCAGCTCCGTAATGCAGATCAGCCCCGATGTTCTTGCAATCGCCGCTGAGCGTGACGCTGAGCGCACCGCTGGCAAAGTCCGTGGCAAGCTCCACGGCATTCCTTTCACTGTCAAGGACAATATTGGCACTAAAGACAATCTGGAGACCACGGCTGGAAGTTGGGCACTTCTGGGAAGCCGTGTACCCCGAGATGCACATGTTGTAGCTCAACTGCGTCAGGCGGGAGCTGTTCTCTTGGGCAAGGCCACCTTGAGTGAGTGGGCTGATATGCGCAGCAACAACTACTCCGAGGGCTACTCTGCTCGTGGCGGCCAGTGTCGAAGCGCCTACAACTTCACTGTCAACCCCGGCGGTAGCTCTTCTGGAAGTGGTGTCGGCGTTGCAGCCAGTGCTATTGCCTTTTCGCTGGGAACCGAGACTGACGGAAGTGGTGAGTGGTTCTTCCCCTCGGCCTCTTTTATGAGCGAGATATTTTTTTTTTTTTTTTTTTTTTTTTTAGGAAAGTGTTGAGACAAACGGGAACTGATATTTTGCCATAGTTATTAACCCCGCCATGAGAAACTCCATTGTCGGATTCAAACCTACTGTTGGTCTCACATCCCGTGCCGGAGTCATCCCGGAGACCGAGCATCAAGACTCGGTTGGCACGTTTGGCCGCACCGTCCACGATGCCGTCTATGCTCTTGATGCTATCTACGGGGTCGACAGCAATGATAACTACACCCTTGGGCAAATGGGCAAAACCCCTCAAGGCGGTTATGCCCAGTTCCTAACTACCAAAGCCTCGCTCAAGGATGCCACATTCGGTCTCCCTTGGAAGAGCTTCTGGGTCCACGCCGATGAAGGGCAACGGGCCACGTTGACCTCGCTCATCAAGCTGATTGAGAGGGCTGGCGCCACCGTCATTAACAACACTGAGATCACCGACTACAAGACGATTGTTTCCCCTGATGGATGGAATTGGGACTATGGCACCACTCGCGGACGACCCAACGAGTCCGAGTATACCTATGTCAAGGTCGATTTCTATAACAACATCAACAAATATCTCTCCGAGTTGGAGAACAGCAAGATTCGCACCATCGATGACATTATTCAGTATAATTACGACAACGATGGGACCGAGGGCGGCAACCCCTGGCCACTCGGCAACCCAGCCTGGTATTCTGGCCAGGACGGATTGCTAGCATCCCAAAAAACAAAGGGCATCCAGGACAAGACCTACTGGCAGGCCCTAGAGTTCTGCCAGACGTCAAGCAGGAACGGCATCAACGATGCACTCAGATACAAGGGCAAGACCCTCAGCGGTCTTCTGGTCCCACCTGATGTTGGACAAAGCTACCAGATATCTGCACAGGCCGGTTACCCAGTCGTCACTATTCCCGCCGGTATTCACTCGGATTCGGGCATGGGTTATGGCCTCGCCATCCTGCAGACGGCATGGGCAGAAGCCGAGCTCGTCAAATGGAGTAGCGCAATTGAAGATTTGACCAAGGGAACGCAATTCGCCAGAACCTTGCCCAAATGGAGAGGCTATCTCCAACGAAACCTGCCCGTGCCTCTATAATTGCCAATGCAGGGGCGGCCATGATGATGAGATGTTTTTATGCCATCGTTTTTATTTATTATTTTTCGTTTGTGAAAAAAATCCATTACTTGCATGGTATGTTTTGAGGAAAATATCTCTACGAGTCACGCCTCAAGACTATGTCTAAATCGGAGCTGGTGGGCATTAATGTGCATGATTATACCGAGTATGCAGGGCATATTCACATGAAAAGACTAGAACCAGTATCTAGCGGGATAGAAATGCGACATAAACAGTATATTTATATTCTGATGGCCGATTTCGTTGATAATTCAAAAGTTTCTGCAGGCACGAGCGCACGTATCCCACATGACTCAATGGATGTCTGGAAGCACCACAATGCACCACGTATTTCCGCCGACTTGATTCCACGTCTTGAATCAGATGCTATTCATTCAGCACATGTACCGCAGCGTCGGACCCTCCCATTCGCCGATTCCTCCAAGGACTCGGGCGCTTCTTTGTTCTTTGCCCCATGTGTGAGATGGGACTCAGTCGGTCGATCGAAATTGGTGCCGGGACGTGAGTATCTCTTGGTGAAGTCGGGGGCTGGGGCAGGACTGCCGTACAATGTATGGGGCTACGACTGAGGGAAACGCAAGTTTAGTAGTCCCACGGTATAGTTGGGACGGTTGCCTCGATAGGACAGAGTATGCTTGCTACATGAGACATGAGAAAGACTTGATTCATCGCTCCCCCTTTTTGGCCAGCCGGAAAAAAAAAAAAAAAAAGAGAGAAAGTCACAGGTTATATACAGGTTTTTAAAAGCTCACAGCTTGGTAAAGAGTCCCTTGCAGGCCCCCTTGCCCAGCTGGACCAAGGTGCTCTTGACGCGCATGTAGGCCTGGATGCCCTCGTGGCCATTCTCCAGACCGATGCCGCTCATTTTCCATCCGCCGACGGGCATTTCGGCCGGCGACTCGCCCCAGGTGTTGATCCAGGTGATGCCGGCGTCGAGCTGGCGGACGACGTCTTGGGCGAGGCCGACGTCGCTCGAGACGACGCCGGCGGCCAGGCCCATGGGCGTGTCGTTGGCCCGGCGGATGAGGTCGGCGATCCATTCGGCCTGCGGCCTGGCGCGGGTCTGGTACGGGAGGATGCACATGACGGGGCCGAAGATCTCCTCGCGGGCCACGCGCATGGCGTCGGTGCAGTTGGTGAAGATGACGGGGGCGACCCAGAAGCCGTCGGGCGTGGGGCGGTGCCTCTGGGCGTCGACGGAGCCGTCGTAGAGGACGTCGGCGCGGTCGACCTCCCTGCCGTGCCTGATGAACATGTTGATCCTGTCCCGCTGGGCGCTGCTGACGACGGGGCCGAAGTTGGTGTCGTCGTCGCGCGGCAGGCCCATGCGGATGCCCTCGCGGCACCGCCTCACGAGCGCCTTCTCGACGGCCGGGAGGAGGACGTCGGGGACGAAGACGCGCGTGCCGTTGGTGCACACCTGGCCGGTGGAGAAGAAGTTGGCGGCCATGGCCACGTCGGCGGCCTCGTCGACGTCGGCGTCCGGGAGGATGATGAGGGGGCTCTTGCCGCCGAGCTCCATGGTGAGGCTCTTCATGGCCCGGGCCGCCTCGCTCGCCACCCTGCTCCCCGTGCTCACCTGGCCGGTGAAGCTGACCTTTGCGACGGCCGGATGCGCGACCAGGGGCGCTCCGACGGCGGGCCCGTCGCCGTAGACCACGTTGAAGACGCCCGCCGGCAGGCCGGCCTCGATGTAGATCTGGGCCAGGGCGTTGCCGTGCAGCGGCGTCACCTCGCTGGGCTTGTAGACCATGCAGTTGCCGGCGGCCAGGCAGGCGGCCGATTTCCAGAGCGCAATCTGGATGGGGTAGTTCCAGGCGCCGATGCCGGCACAGACGCCGAGCGGCTCGTGAGTCGTCAGGATGTAGGCGTCGGGACGGAGGCGCGTGTGCTGGCCGGGAAGACGGGCCGCAACGAACTGGGCGTAGTACTCGAGCACGTCGGCGCCCGTGACGACGTCAACGGTCGACGTCTCGCCCCATGCCTTGCCCGTGTCGAGCGTCTCGGTAAGGGCAAGCTCGTCGTTGCGCTCGCGCAGGATGGCGGCGGCGCGGAGGAGGACCGCAGCCCGCTTGGGGGCAGGCGTCTGCGACCAGACGGGGAATGCAGCCTGGGCCGAGGCAACCGCGTCGTTGAGCTGCTGCTGCGTCGTGGTGTAGATGGTAGCCAGGGGCCTGCCGGTCGCGGGATCGATGGACTTGAATGTCGACGAGGGCGATGAGGTCTGCGGTTGGGGCTTGCCCGAGTGAAAGGTGTGAATCTCGGACGAGAAGGTCATGGTTGGGGGGGGTTCTGCTTTTTTTTTTGGTGTGTCGGCGGGGATATTTCCAATGTCGTAGACGGAAAAAAAAATAAAAAAAAAATTGAGATTCTCTTCTTGAATTGGGCTTCAGCAGCTGCTGCCTGCCGCGCCGCTCAATGCCACCAAGTCGAAGCAAGCCCACGAAAGCTGAAAGCTGCTCGCCAAGTCGTGAGGTTGGTTGAAAGTGGGGAAACGTGGCAGCAGTTGTAAGTGCAGTGGGTGGGGTGCACCTTGGTAGGTACCTAGTATCTACTCTACCAATTAGCAGGCAGGCAGCATTAAGTAGCCCCGCGCTGTCAAACCCTTGACGCCCCACCTGGCACAACCCTGGGCCCAGCCCTTTCTTCGGACCCACAGACCCCCGCCGCCAGGACCTACCGCCAGGACCCACCGCCAGGACCCAGAACAGACGGAGCACCGAAGGAAGGTACGTGCCTGCTTTCCCGGCAAGGTAGCAGCAGACTAGACATGACACCAACACATTGCAACAATTCCCGAATACCGAGAATAGATAAATTTTGTGCGAATCCAGCAGCCGTTCCTTGTTGCCGCCAAGTTCTTCCTCGGCCATTGACACGCAAGCATCCCAGACAACGAGAACGCTCGGTCTGGGGTGGTGGCGGCGCGCCCCCCCCCCCTTCACGATAGCTTCAGCAGCCCCGCCGTGAGACTGCGACCTTCAAGACATTCGACAATCCCCAGCCGCCAAAATTTTCTCACTTTGCAAGTCTCCTGTGACCACTCCGCAACACGAGTTCCCCGCTGGCTCCATATACCAATCAATATACATATACCCGTGCCAAGTCGGCAGCTTTTGCCCATCGCGGACAGTGTGCGGCTTAACATTGTCGACTGGCCCCAAACGTCGGTGAAAGATAGCCTTTGTTTGCCACCCCCTTGACCCATGCTCCATGCTCGCTTTGTCATAAGAGCTGCTATTGATTTTCGCTGCCGATAGGTAAACTGCTTTAGTCGGCTCGCCCTGGGGTATCCACCATGGATGGGTATTTTGCCTTTTCAACAAGAGACAGACAAGGCGGAAAAAAAAAAAGTTGTTCTGTCGCAAACCCTCGTGCCAAGTAAAGACTCCTCAAGTGACCGTTTTCTCTTCTTCTGCTTCCTCCCACATTTCCTACCTTCATTCTTCCCCAGTCCGTCTTTGGGAAAAAGAAAAAAAAAAAACAAGTAATAACGAGACTGGCCATAAGTCGCAATCAACCAACCCATGACCAAGTCTAGCCGTTGCCATTTCTCACTTACACCGGACCCGTCTTCTTCGAACCCTCCTCGCCTCCCGATAAGCTGCTGATTCCCTTTGCCAACATGACCACGCAATCCGTTCCCCAGGGCGCCGAGTCCTATTACGACTACATCATAGTCGGCGGCGGCACTGCCGGCTGCGTCCTTGCTTCCCGACTCTCTAGCTACCTTCCTGAGCGCAACGTCTTGCTCATCGAGGCTGGTCCCTCGGATTTCAACCTCAACCAGGTTCTCGATCTTCGTCAGTGGCTTTCCTTGCTGGGAGGAGAGTTGGACTATGACTACGGCACTGTTGAGCAGCCCATGGGCAATTCGTACATCCGCCACTCTCGCGCCAAGGTTCTCGGTGGTTGCTCCTCTCACAACACCTTGATTTCCTTCCGCCCTTTTCGCCATGACATGGATCGCTGGGTTGAGCAGGGCTGCACAGGCTGGGATTTCGAAACCATGATGCGCTACGCCGACAATCTGCGCAACACCTTCCAGCCTGTCCACGCCCGCCACCGCAACCAGCTGTGCAAGGACTGGGTCAAGGCCTGCTCCGACACCTTCGACATCCCCATCATTCCCGACTTCAACGAGGAAATCCGCACCAAGGGCCAGCTGACACAGGGAGCCGGCTTCTTCTCCATCTCCTACAATCCAGACAATGGTTACCGCAGCAGTGCCTCCGTCGCCTACATTCATCCAATCCTCCGCGGCGATGAGCGACGACCCAACTTGACCGTTCTCACCAAAGCATGGGTTCACAAGATTGTTGTCGAAAACGACGTCGCCACCGGAGTCTCGCTCTTCACCGCCGGGGGCCAGAAGATCGTCCTCAAACCTCGCAAGGGCATCATCCTCTCTGCCGGTGCCATCGACACTCCTCGCCTCATGCTGCACTCCGGCCTGGGGCCCCGCGGCCAGCTGGAAAGCTTGGGTCTTGATGTTGTCAAGGACATACCCGGTGTCGGCGAGAACTTGATAGACCACCCCGAGACCATCATCATGTGGGAGCTCACCAAGCCCGTCCCTGCGAACCAGACTACCATGGACTCGGACGCCGGCGTCTTCCTCCGTCGCGAGCCTACCAACGCCGCAGGCAACGACGGCGACGCTGCCGATATCATGATGCACTGCTACCAAATTCCATTCTGTCTCAACACTGCGCGCTTGGGCTACCCCATTGTCAAGGATGGCTATGCCTTCTGCATGACCCCCAATATCCCCCGAGCCCGATCTCGTGGTCGGGTCTTTCTTACATCGGCTGATCCCGCCGTCAAGCCCGCTCTTGACTTCCGCTACTTCACCGATCCCGAGGGCTACGATGCCGCCACCCTTGTTGCTGGCATCAAGGCCGCTCGCAAGATCGCCAAGACCAGTCCATTTAAGGAATGGCTCAAGGAGGAAGTTGCCCCCGGTCCCAAAGTACAGACAGATGAGGAAATCAGCGAGTACGCTCGACGCGCTGCGCATACCGTCTACCACCCCGCAGGCACCACCAAGATGGGCGATGTCACCAAAGACGACTTCGCTGTTGTTGACCCCGAGTTGAAAGTCCGAGGCATCAAGAATTTGCGAATCGCTGACGCAGGCATCTTTCCTGAAATGCCCACAATAAACCCCATGATAACGGTCTTGTGCATCGGCGAGCGCGCTGCTGAGCTTATTGCCAGAGAGGAAGGATGGAAGCCTGACCACAAGCCCGCCAAGCTGTAATCATTGTGTATGATACACGTGCGTGACGACTGATGGGACCTAGAATCCGAGCAAACCGCTTTTTTTTTTTTTTTAAAGGGAAAGCTATAGCGCCCACTAAATCGTTTACGAGGATAGTCGTCTCTCTGGTACTGGTACTGTAGACGAGGGCTACACCGCCGCGCCGTTGCTGGTTCGAGAGATGTTCAAGGCGTTTGTAAGATTCTGCGATGTGCGTTTTAGAAGGATTCCTTGTACATACATCATATTCTTGTTGACGGGTAACGATAGAAAGCATGTAACAAATACGCTCGTTGTTGACAGTACGTGAATGCTGCATCTCATCTGACTATTATCGTGAAACTGTCGACATCATCGTGCAGCGACCATGGCCGCATGCCCCAATATCCAGCCGGCACTGCGTTTCGTATTTCCCCTAGTGCTACATGATGCGCACAAAGGCCCGAACAGGCAATACTATGGTTGGCGGAATCGAGGCCGGACAAGACGCACGCAAAAGGCCTTTTTGCCTGCGGAAACAAATGCCATCTTACCCCTGGGGGGAGGTGACTGGCCCTGGTACCGTTCGTTGGCAGAACCGACCAGCCACAGCGATGAATGGCAATGCCCTCAGAGCTCGACGTGGGCGCCGAATAAGACAGGACGGGAAGGCCAAAGGCAAGGTTCAGCATGAAAGGGGTCGGTGGTGAATGGCCGCAAGGTACAGGAATGAATGGATTGGTTCCAAGGAGTTGTTGTACCACTTGGACTCCTCCAGCAGCCGGGCGGAAGGAGCAATGGGCACGACAAGCAGCTTCCCTCCCCAATACCACCCACCCCAGAAGCAGCAAGCATCAACACAAGACTTGCAGCACATCCCTATGTTCTTCGACTTCAGTCACTATGGAACAATCATCAGGGTCAACATCAAAACTCCAGTCATCGTTGGACATCGTATAACCCGCTGTTTCATCTCCCGGGGACCAGAAATCACGAAACCAGGACGCAAGAGGATACAATCGGCCCAAGTCTGAGCATTTCGAGACGGCGCACATCGATTTTACTTCCTGTACGACACATTCACACATCACACAGCTGTTCTTGCATTGTCGAGCTGTACCTGGTACTTGATTCAAAAACAAACATGCACATGGAAACTAATGCGGCGACAAAACGAGCTGCCCTAAAAGGGGGCCTCCTCTGAGATTGGATGACTATTTTACGTATCTCTAGACCGCTCCATCCACAGCTTCACGTTTTGTACGATGCGATGCACTATGCGGGGCGCCTCATCACGAGACACGCGTTGCGTCGATCCGAAAACACCTACATCTAAGCTTTGCCCACATATAAACATCTCTACATCTATAGGAAGCTAGAAGACGCAAAGTCATGTTAGCGCCATACTGGAAGAACCGCACAAGGGGCACCCAATCGCAACTTACCGGATAGCTGTCTTTGACTGGATTATTCTGCAACCAAGGTTGGGCCAGCAATTCCTTTGACTTTGCAGTGTTGACCGGCTGATCGAGATCCTCTCTTCGAGAAAAATCGCCATCTCCAGGCTCTTCATCAAGAAGAGATAGGAAATTGACAAACATGTCAATCTTGATACCTGTCCAGCTGTAGATTTCCCAAAGGCCGACTTGTACCCGGGTGTCTGTCTGTATGAGCTGGAGATCATTGTGGACCGACAGAGCAATTGAAGCGAGATCGCTGCCCTCTGGGAGCGTAACTCGGAGGGGAACTATGTTTAATGTTGGATATGTCCCGTGGAGATTGTTCGGTTCTGCTGCCCGGTTTGCCAGATATACGCCAAACACAATGCTCTGTGTGCTTGTGTCGTGTTGTTTCTGCTGGAGCAGACTCTGGGCAAAGGCAGCCAGCAACAGCGACTGCACGCCGATGCCGGCGGATGCTGCATAGCTGTGAAGCTCATCTGCGTTATCGAGAGCTTGCTTCTGTCGGTAGGACACCCTCTCTGTCGTTTGCGCTGGCAACAGAGACACATTGTCACTTGCATGCGAATGTAGCCCATGTCCACTTAAATAGCTTTGCCAAAACTGCTTTCTCGACTTCCTTTCTGTCTGCAGAGTTGGCAGAATGGAGAACTGTGTCCAGTTGTCGACGCCAACTTCAAGTGCCGCTTCTTTTGAGGCCACAGTTTGTTTCAGCAGATCATGATAAAGACGGACGACTTCAGGCAAGCTGAAGCCGTCATATAGTGCATGGTGAAAACTGAAACGAAGTAACCATGACTTCTGGGAGGACCTTTCCTCAAGCCCCAAGGAAGCGAAATGCTGAGAGGAGCGTGTGGCCGACGGCGAGTCTGCTCTGACAGTGACTTGCAACCAGGGTATTTCCAGGCTACCCGTGGGCACAAAAAGAGTTCTCAAAATGGGCACTAGCTTTATGAGCAGATTCCAGGCGGCAAGAAGCTGTTCATGTGTGTATTTGCCCGCCAACTCGTAACAGAACTCGGAGAAAAACACGGTCCCGTTGGAGTTTTGCCATGCACTAAGCATGTAAACCTGGATCGACGTCGCGGGCAAGATGATTTCAACATCTCCACTACTGAGTCCAAGCAGTTCCAACATACTATCCCGAGAAACATGCAAAGGTAGTTTCCAGTCATCTCGACCCAGCGAGATTGGAGGTGGCCGTTGAGTCGACTCCATACATTTCACCATATCTGGTAAATCTCTTGCTCGCAGTAGCTCCTTGGGTGACAAATTAATTCCCGATTTTCTCAATCGCAACGACACCTTGATTGCAGAAATCGAATCCAAGCCTAGCTGGTACAGCGTGGAAGTGGCGAGTACAGAGTCGAGTGGTACCGCTGAAACCTGAGACAGGACAGCACGTATGCGGCTTGTGGTCTCGTCCCAGGCAAAGGAACTTAGTTTATCGTTGTTCTGAAGCATCAGCCCATCCTCGTGTACAGATGTAACAGAAGGCTCTTCCATGGTAGTCTCTGACAATCCACAGATGGACACCATATGATCATGGAAAGACAAGATATCGCTCTCTGCCGGATTAGTGAAGAATTCCAGAGCCCGGACGAGCCTTTCCAAGATATCCTCCGTGTCAGTTTCGGAGAAGAAATTCACTTTGCAAGCTACTCTCCACGTCAGGTTATCATCCACTGCCTCGGCCTCAACACAAACGGGATACTCAACAGCCGAACGGCCATCGACAGTTGTCCACAGGGGCTCAGAAAAATTGGGTTTTCGCGACTTTTGCAAGATGAACAATGAATTGAATAACTCATTGCCCCTAAAGTTGGCAGCGGCTTGAGCTTCGCGAAGCGGAACCCTCTGATGAGTCTTTAATTCCGTCAAATTGGTCTCCATGTATCTGAGGAAGGATACTGTAGTGCCATGAAGAATCGATCGTACAGCGACACTATTCATGGTGGGAAACATGAGCTCGTCGGCGCCTTCAAAATCTCTACCAGAGAGAATGACTCCGAAAACAACGTCCAAAGACTTTGACAGACTTGCCGCAACGGCTGTCCAACACGATACACAAAGTGCCTGCAGGCTGACAGAATTAAGTTTGCAGAAGCTCGCTATTTCGGACATGGATTGAGACGATACAAGCTCCCTTCTGAACACAGCACTTGATTTTTGAACTGCGACCAAGCTTTCCTTTTCCGTAAAGATAGTAGGTTTGGCCTGAGATAAGTATGTCTTCCAAAACCCTTCAGTATCAGTAGCCATGAAAAGGAGTGGTTGAGTACCCAAAAGCTGAGAGTAGGCCCGCGACTGCAACTTTCCGTTGTATGCGGCTTCTAGATCATCGTACAAGAGACCTAAGGACCATCCATCATACAGCCCGTGAGCCATAGAAATGACCATGAACGCTTTGTTAGGAGTTGAAACAAGTGCCACTTGAAGCAGGTCTTTCAGCCCTTTTCCTAACCGAGCTTTCTCTTGACTCCGGAGAGTGATACCATGTAGGTCGCTCGCAGCGCAAACCTCTTCCAAGTTAATGTTAGCCCTGCAGTCCTTGAACACAACTTGGCAATAGGCCGCCTCAATTTCACTGTCTTCAACTTCAAGAAACCCGGTTCGCAAGATTGGAGATGATGCAATAACCTCCACCCAAGCACTCTCCAGTCTCTTTATATCGGTGGTTGCGCTCAGTTCTAGTATATCATGATTAAAATACCACTCAAAATTCGACTGGATCATACTCGCTACCATTGATTGTTGTAGGGATGTTGGCGGCAAAACCAGCTCCACTGCATCCAAATTGAAGCTCGTGCCCTGTAGGTAGGAGTAAAGGCTGCTCTGGAAATTGGTCAAGAAAAATGAGAAAGGCTTCTCATCAGTGCTCTCGAGAGCAATGGGCGTGCCTGCGGCGGCTATGGCTGAAATTGCTTGGAGGCGGGTAATCTGCGAGGCAGACAGGCGGAAGCCCCTTTTTGCCATTCGAGCAGATATCTTGATTGCATCAATGCTGTCTATCCCCAGTTCCAGGATTGAAGTCGAGGGCTTGACCTCTTCTAATGTAATATTGGCCAAATCACTCAACTCCGATCTGAGTATGAGAGCTACAGGGGTCCACTCAGGTTGCGATACTATCATCGCCTCTGCAACTGGGGCGACCTCGATCATGCCATGGTCTCTCAGTGTCTCTGGGCATAATAGTGCTCCCAAATCTGACTCTGAGTGGATTGTAAGCACAATCTGCCTGAAATGATGAAGCATTTGCTCCATCGTGTCCAAAGTGACAACTCTGTCAAGGGCAACCAAATGGATTTTCAAATTGCCATCCGAAGTTTGAGTGGCTTCGAATACAAGCGGATAGTCAATGATACCTAATCTTCCTTCAACAAACTTCCAGGGCATTGGAGTATTTGCCGGTCTAGTTTGTTCCTGCTGAAACACGAACAGATTATCGAACAAAGGTCGGCTTTTCGAGCACCACTTCTGGATATGTTTAAGTGGAACGTGTTGAAAGGAGAGTGTGTCGGTATTGAATTGATGACAATGATTGACCAATTTTTGCCAAGTCAAACCTTTCAAACTTTCATTGAAAAAAGGAATGGTGTTGAAAAGAGGACCTATGGTTCTCTCAACATCTGACAATTCGATAGCTCGTCCTGCAACGACAACGCCCATAGTTACTGGTTGGGACGTATAGCTTTGCAAAACAATGGTCCAAATGGAAAGGACAATAGCTTGTAGAGTCACGTTCCTCTCTTTACGCAGCTTCTCTAAGCCATCGACGGGGAATTGTATAGATGAGGATTCAACCTCAGCACTGCTTTCGGGCCGTGCTGTCTGCCTCGTCAGAGGGCTGGGCCGCCAATTTCTCAAATGTTCTTCCCAGAATGTCCTGCAAAAGTCGAAATTCCGCAAGGGCCCGAGACACAGTACGTCGACAAAGCTGGGTCCACACCTAGGGACGCTTGATCTGTAGATGCTCCATGTATAATCTCTTATGAGCTCGAGACTGTTTCCATCGTAGAGGCCATGGAAGATGTGCAGCCGTAGTATCTGGCGTTTAGGGGCTACCACGTAAATGAGTTTTAGGGGAGACAGGATGTTTGATGAGTTCTCGGCGGTCCAATGAGAGAATTCTTGATCCAAGACCGCTTCAATGTCATCATCATTACTTGCATAAGAAGAATGCCAGAAGTTTGGGATGCGGTTTATCGCAACCTGCAAATATCCGTCGGTTGTCTTCAAGAATACTGATCGCAATATTGAATTGTCTTGGACGGTCTTTTCCCAAGCTTGACGTACTGTAGCTATCGACGCGTCAAGCGGGAGCTCTATGTCGAACCAGTTGAAGTATGGGCGCGATGTCTCTTCTGCTAGTGCCGCCAACATCATTCCTTCTTGGATTGGTGAAGAAGGCACGATGTACTCAATATCTTCTGGCTCCATATCTAATTCCCGGCAGACCAGACCATTGTATCTGTGCTTCCATGCATGCAGTCTTTGACTTATTTCCTTTGCATCATTACGTGCACTTTCGGACTTGTGGCTAATTGATATGGCCCTGACCAGGTCGCAGACGATAGGGTTGCGTATTATTAGTGCTGGTGTTGCTCCGATGACTCCATTACGTTTTAAAGTTGCTGCTAGTTGTAACGCAGAAAGCGAGTCGACCCCGAGATCAAAAATACTTGTTGAAGCCGAAATTTCACTCTCAGCTATGCTTGAGAATACAGCCAGCACTTTGATAACGGTCCTCAGAGTAGTGGCGTCAAGGGATTTGTCTGAAATGGAGCTGCCTCGACCAGTAAACTTTATAAGATCCTGGTGAGTCAATTGCATAAATAAGTCTTTCAGTACCTTGCCCTCAACCTTGTTGTTCGATGATAAGGGTATGTATGTCAGTACAATGAAGTAAGTGGGAATCATGTATCCAGGAAGATGCTTGGAGCATGCCGTTCGAGCATTCGCCGCTAGGTCGCCGGGATCCTCCACGACAGACAAGCTTGCCGAGTTATGATGATCCACTGCTGCAAGAAAAGCAACAAGGACATGCTTGTCGCCATTCTTGACGACAAGGGTGGCAGCAGTTTTTACTCCTCCGGTCTCTCGGCATATGACGTGATTGATCTCTCCGATTTCAAGACGTTGACCACGAAGTTTTACTTGGTCATCAGCTCGGCCAAGAAAGTCAAAACACCCATCATGAAGTAATCTTACTAGATCTCCTGTGCGATAGATTCTCTCATTGTCGAATCCAGATAGTATTGGAAACTTTTTTTCTGAGAGCTCGGGACGGTGCAAGTATCCTTTACCGACAAGTTTGCCTGAGACACATAATTCGCCTACTCCGCCTTTTAAAACAGGAATATCGGTGCCGCTACGGAAGACGAAAGATCCAACATTCGGAAACTGCTTCCCAATATTGCTCGGACGGCCGTTGACAGGAACTCTTTGATACATTGTCACACCAATAGTTGTTTCCGTGGGCCCATATGCATTGTATATGACGGCCTTCGAGCCCCAGGCATCCAAGATTTCCTGGTTGAGCTGCTCGCCTCCGGTAATGAACACTCCTTTGCAAAGGGTCGGTAGTTCATCTGGATGGGTTAATCGTGCCAAACTTGGTGTCAAATCAATGTGGGTAATCGCAAGTTTGTTTATAAAACCTACGAGGTCGTCGAGGATCAAATCTTTCGGTGCTGCGACCACTGTGATGCCCACAGACCAACTCCAGTATTGTTCCAGCACTGATACATCGAAATGCAGTGCGGCAAATTGTAGCCAACGAGAGTCACTTTGCCAGTGTCCTCGGAACAAGTCCTGAAATGCCATCAGTGCCTGGACTGTATTCTCGTGTGTAATTTCGCATCCCTTGGGTGTTCCGGTAGTTCCTGAAGTATACAAACAGTAACAGGTACTTTGTGGTGAGATTATTTCCCCACGAATGAAGCGGTTGCTGGGATATGACGCCAGTCTGTTACCATCACCGTTAATTTTGATTACTGGAATACCAAATTCCTCTTTGCCAAAAGACCCATCCGTGCAGAGGCATACTGCTTTCGAATCACCAAGGATATATTGTTTCCTTGCCTCAGGAGCACTCGGATCAAGGGCCACGAATGAGCACCCAGTTTTGAGTATGCCAAGAATGCAGAAGTATGCTTCAGGGCATTTCGGAAAATGAACAGCCACGATATCTCCAACAACCACCGTCTCTGATAAAAGATGTGCAACTTGGTTGCCAATTTCGTCCAGCTGCCTGTAAGTCCAGGTTTTTGAATTGTAAACGTTGCCATCCAATGGTCCAACAAATTCCAGGGCTGGGGATTCGGGTTGTATTTCTGCTTTTTGCTCGACGAACTGATGAACTAGTTCAACCGGACTAGGCAAGGAGGAATACCTCGCAGGAGTGATGGAGAATATATCTGACTGTGACAGATGAAGGTCGTTTTCCGTCGCATCTGGCGACTTTACAAGGTGCGTCAAAATTGCGTCGAACTGGCGAAGAATGAGCTGCGCTTGTTCAATTGGAACGACATCAGCCCTAGTGGTCACCCGGATGCAAAGCTCATCATCAGCAGTCGGTTCAATCTCTAAAGAAACCGTATACTCGACAGAAGGTTCATCTAAGATGAGATCCCATTCCACTTCTGACGGCGAGCGGCGTATTTTTTGGTAAACAAGCACAGTATCAAAAACTGGTGTGCCAGCATAACCGAGCCATTTTTGTATGTCAGACAAGGATGAGAATTGGTGTCTATGAAGCTTTGAATTGTAGGCCATCATGCTTTTCAATATTCCACTGTTGGATGGTATTGCTTGAGCTACGACAGGAACAGTCGTCAAACACGGCAACGGAGCATGTTCGGTGTTATCCGAGTTTCGTCCTGATAACACGACTCCAAATATGACTGAACTTTCCCCCAGATATGAGCACAAAAGCCGAGCCCAAGCTGCCTGAAAAGCAGCTTGCATCGACACGCCAATGTCTTGAGTCGCTCTTTGCATGTCCGAGAAGCTAAGTGATAGGACCTTATGGCAGGCTATTGTGCGGCAATCCTGCACGATCAACGGAGTCATGGTGGGAAACTTGTTAACAACAGCATCTTGAGCCTTCTGCCTCCAGAACTCTTGAGTGCCAGAATCTTGCTTTCGTGTTCGCAGTAACAACTGAACTAGTGCAGGCTCAATTTCGGCGAATCGGACGTCTTTCCCACCCAGAATGACAGAAAGTCCGTAAAACATGTCGGCGAGTGACGTCGCATCAAAAAGAGCATGGTGAATAGCGATATGCATCGTCCGTCCGTTTTCATCCTCTCTTAGCAGCACTCGCCAGAAACATGAGGCAGGACTCTTGTACATAAGCAACCTTGACTCCTCCTTCCATTTCGTGAAGTCGAAATCGTGAGAGTCGGTATGATGGAGAACTTTCAGAGGAAATGTCACTGAATCCTTTTTCCACTTGACCATGCTGAAGGCACTTCCAGCTTCCGACGTGGAGAGAAAGCCAACACGCAGCATTGGGTGGCATTGTTGAAGTTTACGCCACGCATCTTCAAGCTCATGGAGGCTCCTGGTACCTCGAATGCTATAGGTTAGGAAGTTCAGATATAAGCCATCAGATGAATTGAAAAATCTCGAGAGCGTGGCGTTTTGCAGATGGGTACATGGTAGAACAGTCTCGATATCTGCGTCAGGTGGCAGTCTCTCGACTACCTCCGACATTACTGCTCGCTGGTAGCTCGCAAGGTCTATGCTTGCATGTCCACGATAAAGCCTTCCGTTATTGTAGACAATTCGAGCCGCCAAGCTCTCGCAACTAGCGCATTCGACAACATCTGATGAGGACACGGATAAATCCTGCGCTCGCAGCTTCGATGCAATTTGGACTGCATTGATACTGTCCAAGCCCAGCTGGAAGATGGTAGTCTGGCGTTTGACCGCGTGTCTAGGCGCGCCCGAAATGCTAATAATTGTATCGCGAATTTGACTCTCAAGATCAGACCAGTTCGCGTGCTTCTTCATCATTGAGATGGTTTCATTTCCTCTCGCTTTCCTGATAGTGAGACCACGCAATGTTTCACAGAAAGATGCTGGCAGAGACTTTCGGACAGGTACTGCATCGTAGGCATTCCAAGCCATTGAACGCAGCATATATTTGAACATGTCGGATATGGCTGAAGCCTGATCATTTGTCAACATGTCCATATCGTAATGCAAGTTCATAAAGACTGAATTGAGGTTCGGACAAGGAATAACCTCGCAGGCAAGAGGAACATCCATGTTCCCAGCATCTTCCTCAAGCGTCCATACGCTTTTATCCATGTCTCTTAGTGGTTGTTGTAGGAGCAAGAGTGTGTTGAACAGTTTCTGACGGCGTGTTCCCGCTACTTTCTGGATGAGTTTTAGTGGTGAAAATTGGTAAGGCATGAGCCTGGAATTCAGATTGTGGAAAGCCTTCATGAGGTCCATATTCTGAGTGCTCCGAGAGATGTCCATACGCAAAGGGATAGTGTTGAAACAGGGAGCGACTAATCTGTCAAGTCCCTCAATTCCCAGTGTTCGACCATTAATTACGTTTCCAAAAGCAATATCAAATCTCTCAAACACAGCAGATATGACGCATGCCCACGATGCTTGACACAACGCTAATAATGATACGCCAATTGACTTGGTCTTCTCCTGGATTTCTTTGTAGCTCATATCAATGGAAATGGTATGTGTGCATTGATTGAGGCAAGAACATGTTGATGCGGAAAAACTAGGCCATTCCTCGAAACCGTGAAACTGATCTTTCCAGAAAGTTTCCACATCATGTGGCAAAGTCAGAGCCTTCTGTAAAAATGGCTCATATGGAACAGGTGGTGGCAAGTCGCGACTGTGGGCCATTGACTCTACTTCCCTCCAGATGTTCGCGATCGCTATACCATCGTACAAAGCATGGTGACAAACAAAGGAGAAGAAGTTGGACCCCTTATATCTGATCAGAGCTAGCGAGTAGGGTGGTGTCCAAGAATTGAGAGGATCAGGCAGAGATTCAAGGTGTTCTCTTAATGCTTCCTCAAGTGATGGCACGGTAACCTCGAAGGATTTCCATGGAACATTCCACTCCTGCAAGACGACTTGGGCTATGGGATACGAAATATTCGTTGTTGTCACAAAACATGTTCTCAATATACCATGTCTCTGCACGATTCTGCTCCAGTGAGACTGCATGACATCTGGAGAGATGCGCAGTCGCAGAAGGGTTTTGTTGTAATAAGCCTTCTGCCCTTGCAGCAGCATTGCTTCTTGCAGTGGGACACACGGCAAGACTGATTCGATATCCAAGGCATCATTACTGACTGCGCTTTTGACCTCGTTACTGAAGGTCTTGATCATGATCTCGGTGTTTTGCGTTGCGTTCTGTTCCATTTCGTCCGCGTCCAAAGCATGACCGAGTTGCACAGCAGTTGAATTCTGTAGAACCGCAGATATGGGAATGCGACGACCAACACGATCACTTAACATGTTTGCGATGCCGATAGCAGATATCGAATCCACGCCAAGAGTTGGAAACGGCGTCCATCTCCCTATATCAGCCCGCTCAATTTTGCACGATTCCGCAATAGTTTCCGCAACTATAGACTCGTGCTCCGTCCATTCACTGTCAATCTCAAGCCCTGACGAAGCTGAAGATGCTTTTTCGAGATATTCTCTTCCTAAGCTTTGGAAATATTGTTTCAAAATCTGCCTGTCTGCTTTTCCGCTTGCTTGTCTTGGAATTTGCGAAACTGGAATAAGATACGAGGGGATCATATATGCTGGCAACCTAGATTTTAGAGCTGCGAACAAGTCTTGATGCAAATCCGGCTGTATTGGCATTTCCTCAATATGCCCATGACTTTTGTGCAACGTGTAAAATGTAACCAGATTCTCTGAACGACCTGCGTCATGTCGAGTCAAAATAGTCACCGCGGCAGCTACCGATGTTGTGCTTGTTAACGTGCTGTTAATCTCGGCTGCCTCGATACGCTGCCCGCGAAGCTTGATCTGGTCATCCAAACGCCCAATTAACACTAAGGAACCGTCTGGAAGCATTCGTCCAATGTCCCCTGTGCGGTAAATCCTGCCGAGTAATGGGTGTTGTATGAACTTCTGGGCCGTTAAAGCAGCATTGTTAATGTAGCCATTTGCTATTTGGCTACCCCCGAAGCACAGTTCCCCTACCCAACCGAAGGGTAGAACATCTAGACTGTTGGGATTCAATACAGCAACTGATGTATTCGGGAGGGCCCAGCCTAAGTGGTCGAGATTTTCCTCTTGCGATATTTTCTTGACGGTAACAATATTAGTTGCCTCGGAAGGACCGTAACCATTAAATAGGAGAGAGCCCCATTTCTGCGCAACCATCGTTGGGATTATTTCCCCAGCTGCGATGAGAAGCTCAACCTGCGGTACGTTCTTCGGATCTACCAGAGAGGCAACAGTCGGGGTCAGACTGAGGTGCGTGATGCCAAGTTCTCTAATAGCATATTCTAGGTCTCTGAACATAACGTCATGCTCTACAGCACATAGACTCATGCCAGTATACCAAGAGTAAAACATATCGAAAATCGATACATCAAAAACGTGCGAGCAGGCCTGCAGAAGACGAGGCTGGGAGGAAGAATTCGGATAGAATGCAGCCAAGTGCGCAATATTGCTAGCGAGGTTCCCATGTGATACGGCCACACCTTTAGGAACTCCCGAAGTTCCGGAAGTGAAAATGATGTATGCAAGCCGGTCGGCTTTTGAAACCAAAGGTAATTTGCGAACGGGCATTGTGGCTAGTTGATGATCATTGATATCGATAACCGCGACCGTACTAGGCAATGAACGAATGTCGGCCATAGATCCATTTATTATGCAGTATCTGGCTCTAGATTGTCGTAGTATTTCTTCTATACGGTGTGCTGGAGTATTCGGGAGAATAGGTAAATAGACGCATCCTGCTTTAAGAATCCCTAGAACCGTAGTGTAAAGGGCGGCGGATTTGCTCATTATTATAGCAATTATATCGCCGACTTCAACACCATGAGCGCAGATGAAGTGACATGTTTTGTTCGCGGCCTGATCGAGGTCTGCATAAGTCATCGTGATGACTTCGAAGTGATTGCCCTCTACTGAAGTCACAACCCTTAGAGCTTCAGATCCAGGATTACGCCCCACTGATATGTCAAACAAAGCAAGCACGTCACTTGGCTCACTATTTGTGTCAGCTCTCGCGTTATATATCGACATGCTGCCATCCTCATGAACTCCTGTCAATTCCAGCACGCCATGCATATCTTGCAGAATCTTGGAGCTGAGCCGTCGGATTTGCCGAGAGAAGTGATCCACAAAAGAAGTGTTGGCAAAAGCGGAATGGTATGTGATCTGTAACTGATATCCATCCTTACGAGGCTCAACCTCAACTAGAAACTTTGTCTCAATCCTGTCGATGTGCTCCACTTGCTGGATGATGCTATCTTCACCCTGGAAGTCGTACAGCGATTGCTGATACACAAATAGAACGTCGTGCAAAGCATCGCCAGGTTTCAGCCCTACCAATTTGCCAATTTCAGAAAGAGGCAGATCACAATGCTCCATTATTGAACGATTGCGGGTGTGAATAGTTCGCAAAACATCGATGTTCGCCTTTAATCTCTCAAGGTCGACCCTTAAAGGCATTGACGCGATGCAGGGACCAAAAATATTCTCGATGCCATTGATTGGAAGATTCCGACCTGAAAAAACTGACCCGATCAAGACATCCCGCTGTCCCGTAACACCTTGCCATGCCAGAATTAAGGCAGCTTGGAATAAAACCTGAGGGCCCAGTCCATATTGCTGTGACATCATTCTCACGGAAGATGGTGATAGGTCCAGATAGGCACCATGTGTCTCGATCTGATCTGGACCGGCACGACCAACAAGCGTCGGGAAAGGGGTTTTGGTCCATCCCAACAAAGCTTCACTCCAGAAGGCTCGTGAATCATCTTCCGAGCCGCCTGAAGAAGAATTTTGATAGTGAACAACCAGGTTAAATGGGGGACGGCGTGGCAGAGATTTTTGCGCTACAAGCTGAGAAACATCAGACAAGAGCATGTCTACCGACCAGCCGTCATACATAGCATGATGAGCTTGTATCAAAATATCAACTGATCCGCTCTTATCTTGAGATAATAGTTGAACTTTGAAGGGATGTAGAAAGTCAACTGCTGTTCTTAGGCTGAAATGGCGCTCAAACTGCGGTCGGACTATAATTTGGTCAGGCCTGGGATCAGAGAACACGATTGAGATGTGACGACCATTGAGGTATGCGAATCCGGTCCGAAGTCCCTCGTGGCTTCGAATGACCTGCCGGAAAGAGTCGGATAGTGCTTGGATTGGAATAGGGCATACGGTTCGCAGCAATATCTCATTGCAGTACAGAGTCGGATTTCGATTGGTTTGTGCCAGCATAGCCGATTGTAACGAGGTACAGGGCATGAAGTACTCCACGGGATACATTTCGCAATGAGAAATGACTTCCTGTGGCAAGGTAGCTCGAATAGAGTCAAAATAGCCCTTCTCACAGTCAAAATCTTGTGAGACGTTGTTCGTCTTCTCTTTGATACCTAAGTGAGTGTGTATGTCTTCCAGTGTTCGAAGAGCTAATATGCTTGAAACTGGAATATCAAGGCCAATTTGCCGGAAATTGCCTGCTAGCCTGATGGCAGAGAGTGAGTCCAATCCAGCACTCGTAAGTGCCGATTGCATGTTAACTTTTGTATTCAGAGTCTCGGAAACGATGCGCATGATTTCCGTGTCTTGGGCATTTGTTTCGCTACTTGAGTCATCATCGAACTGGCATGCCTTTCTTGCGAGGAAGTTCTCTTTGAGCCTCTTCGAATCGACCTTGCCGCTAGCCAAGCGAGGGAATTCATGCATCAGGATGATTTCATTTGGGACCATATACTTTGGAAGCCATGATTTGCAGTTATCCTCGACAGCTGTCTCTGTGACGTCATGGTCGGCGGCGCAGAACAAGATGAGGCTGGATTCCACTACCTGCGCATTGGCACCATGACATCCTGATGTTCGTAAAGCCGCGTGCTCAATTTCGCCCAACTCAATGCGCTGTCCACGGAGCTTGACCTGGCCATCGGATAAACGGCCAAGACACACTAGTGTGCCGTCCGGTTTCATGACTGCTTTGTCTCCAGTGCGGTAAACTCTGCCGTATGGAGAATTGATGAAAGTGGATGATGTCAATTCCGGTCGGTTGATGTACCCTCGTGCGAGTTGATAGCCTCCCACGGCAAGCTCACCAGCTTCCCCCTTGGGAAGAACAGCAAAGTGTTGGCTTTGTTCCAAAGAATCGGACGGCTTGATGATGAAGCACGAGACAGTATCCAGG
Source organism: Balansia obtecta B249 (assembly GCA_000709145.1). Classification (NCBI taxonomy): domain Eukaryota; kingdom Fungi; phylum Ascomycota; class Sordariomycetes; order Hypocreales; family Clavicipitaceae; genus Balansia; species Balansia obtecta. Next base: position 42,800 of record JFZS01000010.1, read on the forward strand.
GGCCGTCCGATGTTTCCTGGTAAAGAGTCGGACGGTAAATTCGTTTGTAAAGTGCTATCAAAGATATGATATCAGACATTGTTTTTCAGTTATAGTTATCTATCGTGTCTTACCAGTGTATTGTAGCTTCCGTCGGCCCATACATAGCCCAGAGCATACCCTCACGTTCATCGCTGACGCCAAATTCATGTATGACAGGCATTTTCAGCATCTCACCAATAGTCAACAATAGCCTCAGAGTTGGGACATTTTGCCTTCTCTTTAGAAGGCTGCCTGCGACTGTTGGAGTGAGTTCGCATGCATCAACTTTCATGCGTCGCATGACACCAGTAAGGTCGCTCAGCATCTCTTCCCTTTTCACACAGATCAGGGTGGCCCCTCGAAACCAGGGGAAGAAGATCTCGAAGACGGAAACATCAAATGTTGGGGCCGCAAACTGCAGAAATTTTGAGAATTCTGGAATATGCCGGTCATGAGCCAGTAGGGCCTGAGTTGCGGCGCCATGAGTAAGGCCGACTCCTTTGGGGGTGCCAGTCGATCCTGAGGTGTACATAACATAAGCCAAGGAGTTCGAAGAGGGAATCCGATTCGATTCGTAGCTGCAGCTGATATAAGAGCTTTCTTGATCGACGACGATAATTTGGACGCCCCATTCCGAGGGTATCCGGTTTTCTAAGTGCCGAGTTACCAGCACAACCTTGGCCGAAACGTCATCTAAAATGAACCTGAGCCGCTCAGAAGGTGCATCAAGATTCAATGGACAGAATGCGCCGCCGGCTTTCAGTACAGCTAGGAGGGATATGTAAAGATGAGGGCATTGAGGCATCAAAACAGGAACAATAATATCTTGGTCTTGATCAGCTCCGGCATAGTAGGAACCAACAACTCGAGCAAGCTTTGTGGATGTGTCTTGAAGATATTCAAATGAATAAGACAACTTCTCATCCTCACACAGATACTCTATTGCTGTTCCGTTGGTAGAGGAAGTGACTAGATGGTGTAGCAATTGAGGACCAGCCAGCCTCAGTGGATTAGGGTTGCATATGGACAACTCCTCATGATCCATTGTATTCTCTTTTTCCGACGAAACGTGATACAAAAGTATATGAGGATGAAGGAAGGCTTCAAGATGTGATGGGTCAGGATGTCAGCTGTACAATATACCCAGCTTCGAGAGCATACAGCATGCCACTGCCGTAAGCGTCGAGGTTGTGTATCACAGCGTTCGTCTTGACCAGGGAAATCGAGCCTTCATTCAATCAGTTTCGTTTACACATCGGCCACCACGTTTCTTCTCCTTGTCAGAATAAAGTTAGGAAAACGATGACAGCTTGTAGTCTGTATATTGGACTGGACGGGTGGAGCCATGTTGGAGTTGAAGGCAGTCCTAAGCGCAAAAGCGGATAACCGACCCAGTTCGACAACACAATGGAACCAATGAACAACTTGGTCATTCGTTCTTGGAAATGGGCCGAATAGGCCAGTAGTAGACGGCTTCATTTACGGAGGACTAAAGCCAACCTGTAAGAAACGAGCAATTAATCAGCGAGGCTCCAATTGCATGCGCGAACCCTGACGTACATGATTTAGTACGACGGTCCACCGGAGCTACCATTGCGGGTATGTAGAACCGGGACGATGAGATATCACAATTATGAGGGAGTAGGTCGGGATGGAAAACGAGATGGTTGTGAAGTCAGTGGCGTTGGAGCTTTGGCGTAGGCAGTGGCAGTGCAAGTGGAAACGGAAGTGGAAACGGAAGTGGCAGTCGACGGCGACGTGGAAAGTGGCTCCGTCATGGTCGGGGTCGCGGTTGCCGCGCTAATCACCTCTCTGATTAAGAAGGCCACGCATGCATGTTCTTTCTTGGTGACATGGCTCATCCGACCAAGTCATCAGATGCGTGTCATGGCATATTGTCCCATACGAAGATCAGTGAGGCCTACTTTTCTTTCGTGGACGTGGGACACTGAAGCATCCGGTGGCCGGCGACCGAGCAGATGGTCAGGTTCCTTCCTGCTCACATCTGCAAGAAACGTGGTGTGCCTGGCGACTGCTCCACTTTTTTGTGTTTAACAACGTTAGTTATGTAATGATTATGTATATGTACCCATGTCACATATAGTCTGTATGTCCAATTTCCTTGTCGCGTGGCTTGCCAACGGTGACGAAAGGACCTCGCTGGCCACATGAAAACACATGCCCAGACCAATGAATGGCCTCGAGGAGAGAAATGCAGCTGCAACAACCGAAGTACTTCAAGACTTTTTTACTGGATACGAATGCCAAACTCAATTAGGCCTGTACCACATGCTGAGAGTCAAGGACTTTATCGGTTAAAAGGTCTTCATCAATCAGGACTCTCTAACGATTCGGGCATTTGTCAATCAGCGTTGCCATCGATCTCGCAATTCATTGTTCTTTGCGTTGTAGATTTAGCTCCTGCTGCATACTTGCAAAACCACTATTTCATGCTTCGTAGTTGATGCAGCTGAGAGGAAATTGTCGCAAATGTCTCAGGGCACAGCACAAAAGAACGCGAGGGGGAAAAAAAACCAGCGTCCAATTGATAATTACCGGTTAAAGTCCATAGGGCGCCCATCGCCTCGGCCGAGGGCACTTATTAGGCAGCTAATAAGCTAATAAGGTGGCTGAATCTTATCAGATCCATTTTTTTTATCTGATGATCAGATAATTTCGCAGCGCCATTTTTCAATGACCCGTGCTGAAAATTCTGTTGGCAATTTTACAAGAAAGAGGGGTAGTATGGGGCATTCTTTGCCGTTTTGCACCGCTAGTCTACTGGTGTCGTAAGTCTTACTTGCTTCAATATATGTCTAACTTCTAACCCTTCTGCACCCAATCTCATCAGAACAAGACAATGCTCGAACCCTGGCTGCGGAAGTCTGACTATAATCAATTTATGTTTAGGCTACCAGGCGGTCCTTTTCGGGGCTCGTAGTGACACGAGGAGGCAAAGATCCAAGGACATTGCCAAATGGCTCAGCATGAGGACACGGCATTTATTCATTGTTCCACGATCTGTCGGTTCTTAGAGATGGTAACTTGGCCGGAGGAGAAAAGGCACCAGTTGGCCCTTTGGGAAATTATGCAGAAACCGGGCTGAAACGAGGCGTAATTGCTGATCTACACAGAGCTTGAATTTTTCATGATAGGCATTCTTGCACTTAGCGGCGAACATTATACGTCAATCAGACCCTGGTGAGATAGATGAGCAGGTGCCCTTTACGAGAAACTATGGGCTTCTAGGGCAATTGAAAAGGCATTAACGGAGCTTAGGCTAGGATCAGAGTCGCTGTCTTCGAATAAATCTCGTCCCGTCTATTGTTAGAGGGTCCTTACCCGCAAGACCGGATGAATCTGACGACCCTTTGCCGCGGCCTACAATTATCCCCATAGGACTGGTTCTAGGTTCCATGATGCAACCATTAACCATTGCAGAGACGCCGCCAGCCCACATGGTAAGAATTTAGCTCGTGCAAGGCCATGAGGCCAAGTTGTGGAGTTGGTTCCCTGGGGCATTGGAGGGCCGGTGGCCTCACCTCCCTTGTTAGTAGACTCCGCCGCCATGGTTTTCCGGATTCTACATTTTTGCCGGGTCGGGAATCTAATTTTTTTTTTTTTTTCCCTCTCTTGGGTGCTACCTTGGTCCATTCGGCTATCAATATGTCAGGCCATTCCACGGAGACAAGGAGGGGCCAACGCGGTCCCAACCGGTCTTATGGCTCCCGCGGATGGTAAAAATCATCAACGGACGGTCGTTTTACGCATGTCAGCCAAAGTCTTCACTACAAAAGTCGATTATTTGTCGCGTGATGGATCCCTAACAGCTGTTTAATGCCGAGAGAAGCGTCGCCAAACTTAATATTAGAGCCCCATCCCTCATCTCCTGTTGAGAATTCTTCTTTCCGCAACCTCTTCCACTTGTCCACCCGTGTTCGCAACTGGGCTCGGAACAACCAGCGTTGAAGTCGGGGGAAATCGGTGTTTGGGTTTTTTTTTAGGTTGAGTTGGTTTTTTTTTTTTTTCTTTAATTTCTCTCAGTCTTCTTTTCACGCCGTCTAGTGTGAGACAAATCGCGGCTGTATGTCTCAGTAAGTAACCCCATGTCGAATATGACTTCGACTTCATCTTCACGGTGCAAGCTGTTCGGACTTTCCCTAGCATGGCCTGGTTCAATTCCACTGATTTTATCAAGGTTCTGTCGAACAGAAACATCCAGGCTGCATGCTTATGACGAACCAAGAGCTTGTCAACCCAACCGTGACAGGCTCGTTCTCGCCACTCCCAGATAGAATAGGAAAACAAGATCCGGAATCTGACTCTTGAGGCCGCATAATGTCGCCACACAGCGAGGAAGTCGTTCTCACGAGCAACGGCACTGGCGAACTTGCGTGGAACGGAAATGGCATCATCCCGCCCGTTGATGACGCTGCACCAGCGCTCGGGGCAGACAAAGATGCCCCGCAACCCCTCACCTCCAGCGTCCCCTCCAGCGTCCCCTCCAGCGTCCCCTCCAGTGTCCCCCCCTCCAGTGTACCCCCCTCCAGCAGCTTCTCCAGCGCCGGCTCACAGCTGCAGTCAGGCACGTCCAGCACCAATGGCAACGGCGGGGCCTCGCACCTCTCCCAACCACACGCAGTTCGCGAATCCAAACCTCACACCAACGGCCACCGAAATGGTTACAGCATCAATCGTCACCAATCACAAAATGACGCCGACCAGGTCTCGCCTTACCTGGTTCCCGCCCCCCTCGACGTTGAATACGACCTCATCTGCGTAGGCTTCGGTCCCGCCAGCTTGTCCGTTGCCGTGGCCCTGCATGACGCCCTGGCATCGGGAAGAATACTCGTGGCCGATGGTTCTGCCCCCAAGGTCCTGTTCATCGAGAAGCAGAACCGGTTTGCTTGGCATTCAGGCATGCTGCTCCCCGGGGCCAAGATGCAAATCTCCTTCATCAAGGACCTGGCTACTCTTAGGGATCCTCGATCAGAGTTTACCTTCCTAAACTATCTTCATCGTCAAGGCCGTCTGGTTGACTTCACCAACTTGAGCACTTTTTTGCCGGCTCGCGTTGAATATGAGGATTACCTACGCTGGTGTTCATCTTTCTTCACCCGCCTCGTTCAATTCGATCAACAGGTTGTTTCCGTATCTCCCAATGAGGCGAGAATAGGCCCAGTCCGCTCGTTCTCTGTACGGTCCGAGGAAGTTTCTTCCGGAAGGGTACACACATACCGAGGTCGGCATGTTCTTATGGCGACCGGCGGACAGCCATCTATGCCCAAAAGCTTTCCCCTGAAGCATCCTAGGGTCATTCACTCATCTCAATACGCCGACGTGATTGGCAAGATTCTCCCCAAGAATTGCGCTCCTTACAGTGTGGTTGTTGTCGGTGCCGGACAGAGTGCGGCGGAGATCTTTAACAACGTTGCAAGTCGCTATCCGAACTCCAAAACGCACCTGATCATGAAACAAGAGTTTCTGCGGCCCAGTGACGACTCGCCATTGTAAGTGTTGATATCAAGTGCTCTGTCTTGACTCCAATAGCTCGGTCAGCCGTATCGAACAGAAGCTGACACAAGATAGCGTCAATTCAGTTTTCAACCCGGAATTCATTGACTTGATGTTTTCCAAGTCCGCCCAGTATCGCAACAACTTACTCTCCGAAGTCCGGGCTACCAACTATGGCGTTGTCCGCTTGGAGCTTATAGAGGCATTATACGAGCGCATGTACGACCAGCGACGAGAACGCGGTGCTGACGAAAAGAAATGGCCGCATCGCATCATGGGGGGCAAGCAGATTACCAGCATGGAGCCTCTTGGGGATCTGATGCAGCTCAAGGTTCAGAATGTGTGTGACTGCAGCCTTGATGGCATTGTCGATGGCTGTGAGGAGGAAATTATCGAGGCTGATGTTGTAATTGCTGCCACCGGGTACCAACGCAACGCGCATGTTGCCATGCTAAAGGACGCTTGGAATCTGCTCCCCAAAGCCACTCCAGGCTGTCGGGAGCTCGAGAAGGGCATTTCTGGATGGAATGTCGACACGGAACAGGGCGAACGCAAGATTGCCGTAAGTCGTGACTATAACGTCAAGTTTGCGCCGGGGGCTGTGGCAGAAGATGCAGGCGTCTGGTTGCAAGGCTGCTGTGAGGGTACCCATGGAGTAAGTGGTTGTTCGGTCCTTCTCGCCGCTTTACACAGAATCGTCGCCACTAATCATAAGAACCAGCTGAGCGATACGTTGCTGTCCGTTCTAGCCACACGATCTGGAGAGATAGTAGATAACATCTTTGGCCGTCAGTAGAGTCGACGTTCAAGTCTTGGTCTGCGCATCGAGTACACATATTAGATGAGGCATTTGACAGCTATCAGCTTCGTCATGTCGCCAGAGACGGTGGTAAAAATGCGCTTGCTTTTTTTTTTTTCTCGTCTATCGAGGCATGTTGTTGGTTTTGTTGGGCATATGCATATATGGTGTTTTTCTGTTTCCTATAGATCTAGCTAATGAAAGACTCTTGCGAGACATGGCTGTTCATGATACGGCTTCAGGTAACGAAACGATGGATACGTAGAAATTTTGTCATTGGATGGCCGCACGTACTTTGGTCATAATGTCTCTTTGACATGATGCTATTGCCACGACTGGTAGCAGTTGTGATTCATGTATGGCATGTCTGTCCTGGCCACGGCGCACAGAAGAGTACTTGCATGTTGAAGTGAACATGGGGTGTCCTATCCAGCCAGTTGTGACGATCAAGGTCGGTTTATGTAAGCAGGACTACGAGGCAGTTCAGGCTAAGCAATGTGACGCCAAGTTATAATCGTAATTGTAACTAATAATTGTATTAAAGACTAGCTAGGAAAATAGTTCTAGGCAACGAGGTCTTATATAGCTAGGTGCTCACTAGTAATAGTAGTGATCAGTGGTGTTGCTCACTCCTGTTGAGTGGTGATCGCCTCTTCTGCTCACCGGTAGAGTAGTGAGCAGCGACGTGATTGGTTAATCGGTCTTTTTCGGGCCGATATTCTGCCGGGCCGCTGGTTGGGTCGTAACACCAGTTGTCGAATGAATGACTTACCCTAGGGTAGCACCTTTTTATTCACATACACATGTATAGACGTGACGCTCAGCATGTATAGAAATTACAAATGTAGATTGTAGTCTTGGTGTATTAATTCTGCCGAATGAATTTTCGCCGTGATACAGGTTGGGACCGGAATATATGAGAGACTCTATGGATACGCGCTGACAAGCACAAGCCGACGGAACCTTACTACGAGAAAACTAGAATGGCTGCCTGAATATCTGCATGCAGGGATCTAGTGAAGAAACCATGCAGTCGCACTCAAACCACACACACTAGCTTTCCAGGCCTGGAAGTCGAACAAGACTTGCCTGCTGTACTCGGGTTTAAACATGCCCTCATTCAGTAGAAAGCCATTGCACTAAGCATAACTTTGAAACTCACACCTCCGTTAATACCATTGAAGAGCCGATGACAACGGGTGCAAATCAAAGCCGAGTAAAGTATAGCGTCTGCTCGAGGTGAAGCCGGTTTGAGCATTGCTGCTGACTACCTGCCTGACTGGGTAGGCAGTTTAGCCCGAGGGCTTCTGCCTGTAGCAACAAGGAGCTTTCGAAGCAGAAGGCTTGGCTCCGAGCGCTGATGCCAAGATCTGTAGCCATTCCCCAGTTGAATTGCATGCCAGCCCAGAGGTGGCCGCGCGTACGGTCATCGGAGCATCATGTGCGTCTCAAAGCACAAAGTCCAGCCGTCGGGGAACCGCTAAAGGAACCGCTAAGCCTAGTCTGGCAGGCCGAGGATACTCAGGCGCCTTGTCTTTTGGTCTGTGCCGCGCTTCCCGTCGTCGGGGATGAAGGATGGCCGTGCGTGGCGGCGACGTGCTGACTGGGACTTTTGCATTCGAAAAGGCGCAGGATTAAAGGCGCGAGGTGCCGCGATCGCGAGGCGTGATGAAATGACCAAACTCACTCTCTTAGTGCCAAGATCTGGAGAAAAAAAGAGGGGAAATGTAAAGAAAACGGATATCGCGGGGACTGAAGTAAAGGGGAAGGCTCGTTGCACCGCAGTCGCCGAAATTTCAGCTTTTTCTGGGACCCCGACAGAGGGAAGAAGCACAAAGACAACAAGAATAGAATCAGCCGTAACAAAGGCTTCAATTTCACCAGAATCACTGGAATACTAGGAGTTGGATCGAAGATATAAAGAGGGAGTAAAAATGGAATCCTCCGTTCCGACCCAGACGACCGGTTCCATATAAGAACGAAAACTGATGCGTGACTGACCAAATTCCGACTAGTAGCTGACCCCCTCCTTCCCTACTTCAGATGTGATTAGTACCCAAGGTGGGAAGGTAGGAAGGCGAGAAGGCGGCAAGGTGGGAAGACGGGGAAGACGGGAAGGTCGTTTTCTTTCTACAGAAAGCTGATCCGTCTGTCAAGTCTTCGTGCTCTTTTTCTTTTTCTTCTTCTTCTTTTTTTTTTAAAAAGAACAAGTTTTCATCCTAGGGCTCCCGGCCTTTTTAGGTTTTTCTGTTTCTACTGACACCACCTACTTTCGTTCTCTTCAAGTTGCTACGCAAGACACCAGAAAATCAAACATTCTGTATACCGTGTCCCCTGACTGTTAACCGACCATATCATCCACAGTGAGTTCACAAAAAAATGGTTGCCTGGCCCCATCTGACTCTTTTCAGACATGGACTCCAATTGGGATCAGGATCACTTCGACACAGAGGACTGGGACAAACCTGTGATCTGCGTTCACGCCTGTGCCTACATTAACAGAGAAAACGCTGGAGACGAAGCTGGGAGTCCGCCTACCAATCATTGGTCAATGTTCCTCCAATTAACAGAAAAGTCCTCGGTCAGACTTGACATGATACCAGGTTACGGCTCTGATGGACTAAGAGGCAAGATTGAGGTCTTTTCTAAGCCGTACATGATGACCATGAATGCTATACATTCCCTGTCGTTTGATGCAACTCCGGGAGTAACTATCCGGACAATCACAGACCTTATCAACAGTAAAAAGAGGCAGAAATACACATTTACCGAAGAGATGGAAGGCTGCAGGTTCTGGATTTATACTGTCATCTCTGACCTTGAAGCTGCTGGAATTGTCGCCTCTGGCAGCGCAGCGCAACTTTGGCAGGCAGTCAGATGCTACTGGCGATGTCCAAGCGGATGCGAGTACCGGGAGGTTAAACAAGGCAGCTTTCGTGAGTGAGCTGATCAAGGGCCCAAATACCGACGAGTGAGCGTTGGCTGCTTTGTATTAGAGCTAGCTAGAGGGAATCTTAGTCGGACGACTCTAAAATCGTCTTAAATCTCGGTTGTGTGACTCTCGCCTTGATATTGAGCCGGCGCCCTGCCGAATACAGCAGGAACTTGGATCGAATCGCCCAAAGCTGTTTGCTCTGCTTTTCATAGCGTCCTGCGGCAATCCATGTAACAATCCGCCATCGTGTCCGTTCAAAAAAACCCCAACTTTCCGGTATCCTGAAATTCGACATAGACGCATATTCAAAATAAATTGGATAGAACCCCGCGAGATCCCAATCGATCAGCCACGCATCCCCTGAGGCGTCAATCATGATATTGCGAGGGGCAAGATCATGGTGTGTCAGCACAAAAGTTTTCGCGCTCAGATCCGGTGAGCCGTTCAAAGCTGCATGATCGTGGCTACTTTTTTGGTATTCATGCCTAATAGATCGAAAATCCGTCCAGAATGCCAGGAAGTCCAACACGTGTCTGATGGTCGCCCTCACAGGCAAACCAAAATGGTCTTCTAACCAGAATGACCTACAAATCCCAGTGGCAAGCGATCCAGCATTGTCTGAGGTAATGGACCGCATCGAAGATATAAATCGGCGAAGTTGCAAGGCCAGACGAAGAGATGCGTACCAGCCTAACCTAGGCCAAGCATCTTCTATCGTCTCGCCCTGAATTCGTTCCATAACAAGATAATGCACACCTGAAGAAGGTACCGAACGAATCAGTTTTGGTGTTCGTATGCCGAGAGCTTGTGCAACGTCGACAGCCTTCATCGTGTCGGCAAGGTAGTCAGCCTTATATGCCTTGGCGAGGAAACAGCTTGACAACAGCACGACGCTGCTATAGGCGGTCAGACTTGGACTTTGCAAGATTAGCTCTTCCAACTCAGCATCTGATCCATGCAGAATGGTGTCTTCGAGGGACTCTCTCGGCATCGTAGCTATGTTCGACGTTGCTTCTCGAGTAACCTGGCGAATCTCTGAGACCGAACTAGGGGGAAGTGAATTCCAGGTCGTTCGTAGGCCAAAAATTAAAAAAGTGGAGCGGGGGTTCCCTTGGCAATTTTACAAAACCACAAATTTTAACACTCCACCCAGCTATTCGTAATGCCGCGATGCTGACATGGAGACGTGTAGCTTCCAGGCAAGTGCGAGCGTGGTAGGGAAAAGGCGGCATGAGAAAGACCTCCTTTCCCCCCCCCCCCCAAAAAAAAAAAAAAAAAAAAAAAAAACGACGACGACTTTGACGACTTTGACGACTTTGTTCGGAACTTGTCCCTTTCCTTTCCTCCTCCCCTTCTGCAAATGCCAATGTCTACGCTTGCGTTGTGCTATCTCTCAGACGCACGACACTTGATTCCACCATAACACCCATAAGATCATTCTCATACATCGCGGATGCCCGGTTCCGCCTTTAATACCCTTACCCTTTCCGTTGGCGTTTTTGGCAGCGCTACGAGGCGTCAGCTTACTCTGCACGTCCGCACTTTTTTGTCGAAGCATCTTAGTCCTGCGTGCTCCGATCGAGCCTGGCACACATCTCATTATCGTGCCGAAGTAGTGCAGATCACTCGGCTTCGTCACTGCATCCTCCGAATTCATAACAACGGAATCCTGTTATTACTTTCTCACCCTCGTTCTGCGCTGCCCTCCGTGGTGGGAAGTTTTAGATGCTCCTGGTTCAGATGAGGATGCAACTTGACCATGGCCATCGTCGACCTTCACAACGACTGCCCGTCAACCCTCGACGCCACAAAGTAGCTCCTGAGAACCGAAAACGTGTTACAACTGCGTGAGTGACATCTTGTCCCTGCCTACTGCCTACTATCGTCGATCAGGACCCCCGCGGCGCCTCACCGTGATTTCACCTTACTCTTTTATGACCACAGCCACGCTTTGGCATGACTGGGCAGTTTCTGGAACAGTAATCTTGTATACTGACTGGGCCCCTTCATGGATACGTGGTCCAGATGTAACGCTTGTAATGTGCGCAGAATTAAATGCTCCGGTGAGCGCCCCTGCAGCCAATGTTCTTCAACGACTCGCGACTGCGTCTATCCGGCCGTTGTTGAGAAAGTTTCGCTTCCTCGGGCCGAGCTGGAAGACTTGAAAAAGAAAATCGGGACTTATGAGCGTGCGCTTCAACTTGCTGTGGCAGACCCGACAAGGCGACGAGAGCTTCTCTGTCAAGCCGCCAGTCCTGGATCATCGTCATCCACTAGTCCGTTCGCCAACATGGTTCAACCGGCGAACAACACTGGCCATACCGCTTACAGCCAGCCCTCGGGAGCCGGTTTCCTGAAACCAGAGCCGATTGAAGATGATGGAATGTCAAGTCCCGGAGGACGTCTGCTCCAAGATGCTGAAGGCATGGGGAGGTATGTGGGGGAAACCGCGAGTCCCAACTTCCTTGATAATCTCAAGGAATTGATGGGTGCTGCTCTGCCCATGTCACTCCAGGGCCGTCCGACAACTTCTGGTCACAGCAGTTTCCTGTCAAGCCTGGGAAACTACCCTCTTAATGACCAAAGTCCTATTAAGCATGCTGTCAACCCACTGTGGCTGCCACCTGATAGTACCATCGTAGCTGCCCTATCCTCTTTGCGAAATTACATCCAAGACGGAGGCGGCCAATGGGCCAGCGGAGGTATTTACTGGTGGGGAGACTTGGGATCGATTCCTGTTCGTGCTCCAGCATCGCTCTCGCCAGGGGCTGAGTTGGGAGCTTATCGACATGTAGCATTTTATCATGCTGCGTTGGCTGTGGCATGTCAGAGTATAACAATGCAACCTCTGCCAAACTCGGACTCTTCTTCCTTGAGTGAAGTTTACTATGCACGGGCGGTAATGCTTTTGGGCAACCCATTGGAGATCAAGCGCCGCACCATTGGTGACGTATCTTCACTTGCCATGATGAGCTTGTATCTCGTGGAGACTAATCACTTTGACGCTGCATACATGTACATTACTACCGCCATGCACATATGCATCATGCTTGGCGCGCATCGCGGCTGGGTTAACGAACGAGGGAAAAGAATTTTCTGGTCAGTGTACTGCTTCGACAGGTGGTTGAGCTGTCGTACTGGAAAACCACCTGCTATTGCAGATGAGGCGATTCAACTGCCCCTGCCAGCGGATGACCCGTAGGTGACTGTCTCTGATATAAACCTAATGAGATGAGCGTCCTAAGACAACTTTACTGACAAGCTTTCTTCTAGAATGATGCCCCCCGCAATTGGGTTGCGAGCTCACATTGAGCTGGGTCGCATATTGGGCCACGTTTTAAGTAACACATCCCAGGGAGGGAAGGTCGAAACTCTGACGCGGCAATCTGGAAACGCTATTTGGTTGCTTGAACAGTGGAAATCCTCCTTGCCACGGAGTCTTCAGCTGACAGACGGAATAAGTGACGACCCGGCAGTTTGTTTCCTGCATATGGGATACAATCAACTACTGATTGTAGCAATCCGACCTCTATTCCTTTCCGCAGTCAAACGAGCTGTAGCAGGTCGGCTAATGGTCCAAACAAGTGCAATGGAATCCAACTCACAGGCAGAGCACTTGAAATGCTGTGTGGCAGCTGCTACTCGGAATATAAAGCTCGTCCGCTACGTGTCCATGCTGGATAGTCACCGAAAGACGCTTGGTATAGAACGACACTTAATCTTCAATGCTGCACTCTGTCTCATTCTGAGACCCCTGGTATTCAAGGACTCACCACGAGAAGACACGCTCTGTGCAATAAACGACGTCGACTACAGCATTTCGAAAATGCCCGAGGCTAACAGCAAGGATAGCACTGGTAGCCAGGCATGGGCCGATACGCTCAAGGAACTGCGTTGGCTAGTTGAGAGACTTCTTACGCCTGTCGGCCACGACCCCATGCCCGGGATGGCTGCAGCAGTTGCTCCTGTTCCAACTCATCCCATTGACTCTCAAAAAGCACCACCACCGCCTGTGCCACTCAAAGACGAGCAGTTGCTGTACGACGAACTAATGACATGGATGGGGGACAACTGGGCCGACATGCAATATTTATAAGCATGAATGGCAGATGAGTTAGACTACTTTTAATGATGCGGTATCTATGAATTTGTGTACACGGGGAGTTTGAAGAGCAAAAAAAAAAAAAAAAAAAACAGTAGACATTGTATCACGACCGCCGGGTCGCAATCCAAGTTTTGGCATTTACGTGTCACACATTATTACCTCGACATCCTGACAGATCACGAATGTTTTTGATTCTGCTCTGGGGAACTCGAATCTCTTAGACTTTCCTGGGAAGAAGCCGTCCCAGACGTTTTCCTCAGCAACTCTTTAAATCAGATAGATAAAGAAAAACGCTTGTTATATGCTTCTTACATGATTTATATCTCATCCAACAATTCCAACAATTCCAAGCCTCGTCATCACCGTGATTGATTGCACCATTCGACTCCAATAACAGGCTTCTGGAAAAGAGAGCCGAGCAATGTGAAGATTGGCCTCAGAGAGTAGTGATGTGTGAAGAAATACGCTACCATCAACTCCCTTGCCGAAGCACGTCCAAGTCATCACTGCTCATGGTCGTGCATCATCCCTCAGACTACCAGAAGCCAACTGGCTCTGCAGCCCCCTTTTGCCCACCCTCATCGCAAGCTCCAGCTCCCTTTCCTCCTCCCGTAGCCGGGCCTTACTAGCAGCCAGCTCCCGTTCCCTCCTCCTCCTCTGCTCCTCCACAGCACGGTTCCTCTCCCCCAAGGCCCGCTCCCTCTTCTCCCGCGCCTCCCTCTTCTTCGCCCCCTCCCCGTCGTCCTCGTCGGCAGCCGCATCAGGAGCAGGCAGAGTCTGGATATACGCCTCGACAAGAGGATCCCGAACCGTAGGATCCAGCGACACGTAGCGCATGTCAGTCAAGACCTGCGCGGGCAGATTCTGGACAGAGGACTGGTTATGGAGGAGCTTCGTGGGCTGCGCCCTCAGCAGCGCCATGAGATCGGCCTTGAGCTTCGCCTGCGGCATCTTCAGCCGCGCCACGTGCTCGCGGTATGCCTTCTCGCGCTCCTTGTCCGAGAGCTTCGTGTCCTTCATGGGCTCCTCCGTTCTGTACTTTCTCTTGAACTCGGGCCAGTACAGCTTCGGGGTCGCTTTTGCCTGCAGGAGAGCGAGGTAGGCTATTTTGGGGTCCTTCTTCTCTTGCTTGGCGCGGAGGTCCCTTAGCTGGGCTATTTTCTCGCGCGTCCACTCGTCCCAGCATTCTTTGCGGGCGCGAGTCGTGGTCAGGGCTGTGTAGCGCGAGTCGTCCATGATTTTGCCTTCCTCGAGAAGCTTCTCCCACGGGCTGTAGGGGTTGATGCGGTGGTCGTTGAGAAGGTCTTTGAAGAGCAGCTTGGCGTCTTCTTCGGAGAAATCTACGCCTTCTGTGCCTTCGGGCCAGACGTCCATGTTGCCGTCGTCGTAGTCGCCTGGTTCAAGACCATATTCTTCGCCCATGGCTTGTAGCTGGGCGGCGATGTCGGCCTCGGTGAATTCGACGGGGCCGTTGTTCTGGCTGCCTTCTTCTTCTTCTTCTTCTTCTTCTTCTTCGGATTGAGGCTCTCCCTCGCCCCCTCCTCTTTCCTCTTCCTGTTGAAGAGCTTCATTGCCGTTCTGCGCTGCGTTTTCCGTTCGTCTTCGTTTAGACGGGTATTCGCTTTGAGAATCGTCGCCTTCCCCATCGGTGACTTCCACTTCGACTTCTTCGTACTCGTCGCTGTTGTAGTCATGCTGTTCTTGCCGGGCGTCCTTGGCGAATTCCTTGTCCTCGGAAGGTTGGCTTTCCTGCTTGTCTGCGTCGGCAGATGCTTTCTGTCGTATGCGCGCCTTGTCCAGCTCGAGAATGCCTTGGGTGAGCTTCTCGGGGATCCGCCAGTAGCTTGCGTTCTTGACGGGATTGTACGCGAAGCGCCGAGAGTATTTCGTATACACAAGCATCCACGGCTCGCAGCCGGGGATCTTCTCCGCTCGCCTCGGCTTGTCGTGAGGCTGTGGCCTCGGCCGGCCGTCGTGTCCTCCTCGTCCTCGTCCTCGCCCGCCGTATCCGCCTCGGCTAGGCGCCCTGCTCTGAGGATTGAGCTGCGCAAGATATGCGTTCGCTACACGGGGGTCCGAAAGTGGCGGGAGGTGAGAATGGGGGAACCAGGCGCTCTGGGCCGGCTCGGCTGCGACCGCGGGTGCACCCGGCCGTTGATATGTTGATTCTTTCGTCTCGGCGTGGTAGTAGTATTTATGGCCGGTTGGCGCTGTGTGTTCCGTCCACCCGGGGGGTAAGGGAGCTGCTGCCGCAGCCGCTGCCGCAGACGGCTTGTATGTGGATTTCAACATGGCTGACCGGCGGGAGGGAGAAGCCTTGCCACTGACAAGGACAGGACGGGTGAGAATTACGAGCCGAGGATGTGGAAGTTCGAAAGCTCTGCGTGGTGCGTGGTGCGCGGTGGGGCAGTGCGTCGAAGTCGACCGGCGTTGTCACTTCAACCTGCGCGAATACCCCCCATGGCAAAAGCTTAATTGAAATGGAACGGGTTCCGTCTGGTAGTGCCGTCGACATGGGTCAATGGGAATCCCTTAAATTACCTACGAGTCGACGCCGAGCGGCCATTGCGAGACAGCCAGCGTGTCCCATCCCTACACGAGACGGACGACTCGTGTCGTGTCCTGAACGAACAACCTCACAACCTTGATATCACTCATGAAAGCATACGCAGCAGATTGTCCTCCAAAAAGGGATTCGCCCGACCACAGCAGTGCAACATGGCGTCACGCCGAGCCCTGTCGCCTCTTAATCGAGTGTGGCAGGTAAGTCTGTCGACCACGGGTGCTTCGCAACTCCTGATTTCTAACATGTTCAAATAGACTACACATGCGCCCGAATACGTCGGCCTGCTCATTCTTGTAGGAGCATGGGCAGCGGTACGTACTTGAAAACATTCGCACTACTCGAACGACCCAGGCCAACAAGGCGCGGATAACTCATCACCAACGTCCCACAGCTGACGCTGCTCGCAACGCCCTTCCATCGCATGTTCCACATCAATGACCTCCGCATCTCCTATCCCCATGCCCTGCACGAAAGAGTGCCCGTCGGTAAGTTTTGCACGCCCTGCCCTGCCCCCACGGCAATCACCGACATTTGCGATTCCTGACAATGTCCAATGTCCCAGTCTGGCTGTTCGCATATGCCTTCTTCACCCCGCTGGCCATCCTGACCCTCTCCAACCTCATCACCAGGGCGCCCCTCGCCAGGCAGGAAGCCACGTACCTGCCGTTCCTCATCACAATGGCCCTCACGCTGTTCCTCACCGACCTTGTCAAGAACGCCGTCGGCCGTCCCCGGCCTGACCTCCTGGACCGGTGCCATCCCACGGGGGCCGCGAAGCCGAACGTGCTCGTCAGCATCGAGGTCTGCGAGGCCAGGGACACGCGCAAGCTGGAAGACGGCTGGCGCTCCTTCCCCTCGGGCCATTCGTCATTCTCCTTCGCCGGCCTGGGCTTCCTGAGCCTGTATCTCGCTGGGCAGCTTCATGTGTTCCATCATCCGGTCGGCGGGAGGGATCTGGGACGGGCCCTGCTGTGCATGTTGCCGCTGCTCGGCGCCCTGCTCATTGCTATTTCGCGCTGCGAGGACTACCGGCATGATGTGCATGATGTGTGTGTTGGTTCGGCCTTGGGCTTCGCTGTGGCCTACTGGAGCTACAGGAGGCATTGGCCTAGGCTTTCCAGCCCGCGCTGTGACGAGCCTTATCCGCGGCCCGGCACCAGTCAGCAGGCGGCTGCTTGGCAGCGAGTTCGTGATGAAGAAGAGGCTGACACCGCCGTCTGCGACGAGTATGAACTACAGCACCCGCGACCTTCCTAAACCGGCATTCTGGACTACCCGTGCAATGCCGCCTGATGGCCAGGCCAGTTGTTGCCGTGACGTGTCCCACCCAGTTGCCAATGTATGTCGGGTGTCCAAAACCATTAGCGCATACTTTTCCATACTTAGCCGTATTCTCTTTGTAACAACAGTAATAGAGATGTGCATTAGCGTTATCAAGACGAGTACATGTTGGCTGGCAAGTATACTCAAGTATACTCAAGTCTCAGCTGTCTCACGTCTCAAATCCCTCATGACGGGACAAAGTATACGACTTACAACATAGGGCACATGGTGGGCCGAGGAGCATTATCCAGTACGTTCATGATATGATTACAATGACCACTTTGGTGCGGCCCCGTTTCTAGCACGACCTTTTCTATTTATTCACACGCCGAAAAGCCTACTTCTCTTCAGCCTCCTCACTCTTCGCTAGGTCATGCTCTTTCAACAGGGCCGTAATCTCGTCCGCACTCCACAGTCGGTGATAGATCTTGCCTTCTTCTGTTTGTCCCACCGTTGCAAATTCAACTGCAGTGTCGGTTAGCATTGTATACATAATTTCTTCGCGTGTATTCCTCTTTGGCCTAGCACTTACTCTTCTCGCTGCTCAGCTTGGTTGAGTCCATAGTCTTGCTCAAAACCTTGACCGCCATTGCACACGCCTCCTTGAGAGTGCAATCCTCCTTATAATCTTGCTTCAGCAAGCTCTGGGCACTGGCATTGTTGGCTCCCGCACTGGTGGCCTTCCAGCCACCATAGTTGCCGGACGGATTGCTGAGGTACAGCTGAAATTGTCTTCGAGGATCCCACCCAGCATAGATGAAAGAAACACCAAAGGGCCGGAGACCACCGTGTTGGGTATATCCTTGTTTCAGATCGCACAAGCGACGGACGAGCTGTTCGCAAGGGATATCTTCATTGTACATGTGGAGGTATCGCTGGGCAGCTTGGCGAGCGTAGTTGATGAGAATGTTGGCGTCGGCAGTCATGCCCGCAACAGCGCAGATCATGTTGCTATTACAGATGAAGAAAGTCAGACACACCTCCAGTGATGACAAAAAATTGTAGCTCCATAAAAAGGTTTCTCAAAACATACTCATTCAAAACGTAAAGCTTTTCTGCGGATGTATCCTGCTCTAGCAATTTCGAGGTGACTTTTCGCTCGGCAGCGAGGACGATTCCATCTTGGGCAAGAATGCCAATGGCGGTTCCGGCATGTGAAATAGCTTCGAGAGCGTACTCTACTTGGTAGAGACGACCTTCGGGAGAGAAAATGGTTGTCTATCAAGTCACAGAGGTCAGATGCTGATACCATCCAAGGTTCCCGGGATGCACGTACTCTGGAATCATAGCGGCGAGACATGGTTGGGAAACTAACCCTGTCTTCAGGTCAGGAGAGCTTAGAATAAAATGGCAGTCTGTTTCACAACCCAAGCCGGCGGGAACTTTTGGCGGGAACGGAGGCAGTAAAGTCGGAAAAGTGACGAATTTCGTGTAGACGCTGCACTCGCAGGCGTCACTCATTGGCGCTGAAGCTCCAGGCAAACAAGCTAGCCGCGTACTGATGTTCGGATGCTCAATGTGGATACCTCAGGCTGCCACGAACAATGCATGACCCTCCCCGTTGGAGGGTTGACAGATTAGCCCGACCCATCAGCGCCCACTCCGTTGGATAGAATTAAACTGTCACCCGCTTGCTATTCTTCTATTCTGCCCAACGCTCTGGAATGCTGACTCATCAGATGAGCTTCGGCTGAAAGGAGGAGCTTCGGCGAAATTTGGAAGGCACGACCTGCCACATGGAGAGAGTAGTCGATTTGTGAGGTGTGGCACACACTTCCATTATTCCTTCATTCCCGACAACCTTTTTGACTTTCTTCCTCCTTTCATCATCGCCTCGTCGACGGCCTCTGGATAGCTGCATCACCTACGACATTGCGCGTCCACATGATACTCTATCCCGTGTGCAGAAGCTGTTCGAAACCTCAGCATGATACAAATTTTTCTTTGGCGCTAGATTTTCCCACCTCCTCAACGCGCAATTGTTATCAGTGGTTACCCACTCCTCCTGGAGAAGTCCACTCTGAATAACTGCTCAACCACTTTTAAATCTTCTCTCCCCCTCCCTTTCCCTCTTTTCTTTCTGTCACACCAGCTGGAGCAGCCAGAAAGCAAACGTACTTGCTTGAGGATCCCCAGCTAGAAGTCTGGGGGCGTTTCGCGGAGGCTCATTCTTTTTGACAAGCCGCGCACGGAATAAAAGGAAAATCTGTGGTGTTGAAGATCTTGGTTTGCAGAGAATTTTTGGCCTCATTATAGTCGTGACTCTCTAGTCCTGTCTACCTCGTAAATATCAAATGCCTGCCCAAGGCTGAGCAGCCTTGGAACCCCTTCTCCTGCAGCAGTAGATCGTCAGCGGACAGTCGAGGCAGCAGCAACACCACCACCAGAGCCCGTCACAGGCGCTTTCTGCCAGTCGCAACTTCGAACAAAAGCAGAAGGAAGAAAGATAACAAATATTACCATTTAGTGTAGGACGCAATGTCTGGTAAGCCGAACAAGGTCCATTCATTTAAACCCAAGATTGCTCGTACGATGATCGCAAACACGATCACCGTACGGTAGCACACGCGCCATGACTCACGAGTTCACATGAACTGACATGCAAATACGCAGGAGAGGCAGAGCCGCGGCGCTCAGTGAGGGCGACCAAAGGCCAGCACACTAAATCGTTTGACGAAATCGAGCCAGCCATTGCACCGAAGCGAAGACAAACAAAGAAGACAAAGAAAGCACAAGAGAAAGATCAATCCCAAGAGCCTGAAGAGGTTATTCGATGCGTGTGTGGCGCAACCGAGCAGGACGAGGACTCGGGAGAAGCTTGGATCTCATGCGAAACCTGTTACGCCTGGCAACATAATTTATGTGTGGGTGTAAGCTCGTTCGAGGACGAGATCCCGGAGAATTATTGGTGTGAACAATGTCGACCAGAGGATCACAAAGAGCTTTTAGAGGGTATTGCCAAAGGAGAAAAGCCATGGGAAGCGCGGAGGAAGGCACACGAGGAGGAAGATACCGAGAGGAGGAAGAAGAAGGGAGGGCGGAAAGCAAAAGGAAAACGAGGCAGCGACCCCAAGGAAGAATTGGATAAGGACGGCAGTAAGGCTAAAGCTAAGCCGTCACCAGCCCCCGACGCAAAAGATAAAAAGGAGCCTGGCTTAAAACAAGGCAAACGCAAGTCCCGAGAGGAGTCCCAAGATGCTGATTGCAAGGTAAGATTTTAATCTCATGTTCTATACGACTCCTTTTTCTTTACGTGTGCAAGAATACTTTGCTAACAATATGCACAAGTCGACCAAACTACGGCGCGTGTCTCAGCGTGACGCTGCTCCTGGATTAGTGAAGTACGTCAAGCCTGACGATCTGGCAAAATCGACCTCGGAGCTCGTAGCGGGACGAGCAGGTCCTGCCAAAGCTCTGAAAAAGTCCATCTCACATGCACTAAGTGCCATAGTAAAGCAGCATGACTATGAATTGCCAGAAGGCAGTTCGGAAGACAGCGTGTCAGAAGAATTTGCCCTGCAGATCGAACGTGCTGTGTATGACACGCACCCAGCGACCAAGGGACAGAAAGAGTACGGTCAGCAGATAAAATCTTTGACGTTCAATCTCAAGAACAACTTGGAGTTGGTGCAAGGCCTGCTGCACGGTACACATACGCCGCCGGCCTTGGCCGTCATGACATCTGAACAACTCGCGTCAGCAGAGATGCAGAGGCAAACAGCTGAGATGAGGGCAAAGGCGGAGAAACAATCCATTCTCTACATGCAGGACACCGGACCTCGAGTTCGGAGAACGCACAAGGGGGAGGAAGTTGTGGAGGACGAAAACACGATTACCGATGCTCCCATTCCCATGGCCGGCGGTCCTTTTAAAGGCGGTGGACGCAAGGACGGTCAGCATCCCACGCTCGTCAAACGCGAATCAACTGGAGGAGAACAGAGCGATGAGAGGACCATGTCGGCGTCACATATCGACCCGACGCAAAATTCACCGAGTCAGCCCAATTTCGACATCAATAAGGTGTTCTCGACTGTCAAGTCTCCAACAGTTTCGCAAAATCGTCGACCTTCGGCACCAGTCCTGAACACAAGTGGACCCGGCTTTGACCCCGACGTGGACCGGATGCTACAAGATGAGACCGAATCGCCGCCTTACTCGCCAACGGAAGAAACGCAAGACCCCGATGTGATATGGAGAGGCTCGCTGGCCATGAGTACCATCGCGGACTTCCCGGCTACCGCAAAACATGTTGGGGGTGCAAACTTTGGCACATTTGCGCCTTGGTCCAAACTCATACCGAAGAGATTGATAGTTGCTGGACGCATTACTCAACAGAGCGCCACCGAATATCTGTGCAGCTTGCGATACAGCAGCGTCACCGATGTTGTCGTCGTTAGCGTCACACCTACTTCTGTCGACTCGCAAGCGGAATTCAGAGCTCTTGTTGATTACTTTGTAAGCAAAAATCGATATGGTGTGGTTGGAAACAAGGTGGCAGGCAACGTGAGAGACACATACCTTGTTCCTGTACCAGCAGGAGATGATGGACACCCGGAATTCATGCTCAATCTTGTGGATAATTACATCCCCAAGTCAAGAACCGAGCCGATGCTTTTGGTCGTATTTGTATGGCGGAGCGACCCAGACCAGCTCAAGCAACTTCACGAACAAACGCCAACGCTGACACCAAAGACTGCGAATGTGACTGCTTCACCAACACAGGAGCCAGGTGGTCCACGAGCCAACTCCATATCAGGGCCAGCTTTCTCGCCGGCAACGCCACAGGGTCAATTTGCACCTCAACTTCACTCAGGAACACCGGGCCAGTCCACCACTCCAGTCCCGATCCCGCAACCACCTCACATGCAGCGACCTGCACCAGCTGCACCATCTGCACCATCTGCACCATCTGCACCATCTGCGACCCCCGCGACTCCGCTACAGCAGCCAGGGCCAGTGTCTACCATTCAGATGACGGAAGCACAGAAATTCAAAGCCCAAGAGATCGGGGAGGCTACCGCGCTAGAGATCTTGGGAGATCTGATCAGGGTCCCGACAGTGCAATTCATCCTGCCTCAAGCCCATCAGATGACACGACGAGAATGGGAGGTGGTTCGACGAATTTACGAGAAAGACCCTCGGGCGCGAGACGATCTGCAGTACCTTGGCCAGATACTGGAAAAGGAAGGGGCAGAGAAACCGGCGCAAAGCAATGCGGCGACAGCCGGTGGAGGAAAGCCAGCATAGGACAGAAGACAACTCCGATGATGATGATGATGATGATGATGATGATGACGATGATGATGATGGGCGCCGCAGCTTCGGGGTTCTTCTTTGACGTCAACCAAAATGATTGGCGATAATTGTAGCCATAAAATATCTTGACTGTTGTTTAGGATCTTGATGGACGGCGCGCAGGCGTCTTGGAGTACAATACGGGGATCAAAGTAGACAAGTTGGGGACGCCATCTAGTAGTAGTAGCTCTATATCCTAGTTCTGTATGCCAATATATTCAATCTGCCAGACGCGTACAACGACAGCTGAGCTGAGTACAAACCTAGCCTCTGTGTCGACGGCATGGGGGAATGCATTCATCATATATATCGTGCGACATGGCCCTCAAGTCGTGACGCTACACAGCAGTCAGAAGTTGAAGCACACACAGACAGACAGAGGCGCGGCATGCATGCATGCATGCATGCACAACGTCGACCCATCTCTCTCTCTATCTCTCTCTCTATCTCTATCTCCATCTTTTATTTTCTTTCCTTATCATCTCCTTTTGAGTATTTATAATGTCCTCACCAAAATCGACAACAACGCTTCGATCCATCTGTCCGTCTCAGCAATCCAGCTCTATCCCGCCGCAAATCCCACAAAGATCAGATTGCCCAAAAGCCTTCTAAGCAAAATTCGCATCCACAGAAGCCCATATCTCCCTTTCCCTCCTCAGGCTCGCCTCTTCCTCCGCCCTCCCCGGATCGGCCTCGTCCGGCGCAGCAGAAATCCTCCCCGGCTCACCCTGCCCCAAGCTGCCCAGGCCCTCCAGCACCCTCTTCGCCTTATCAACCTGCGTGCGGATGGCGACGGTCTCGCTCCGCGTCCTGTCAAGGTGGTTCTGCATCAAGGCGATGGCCGACTCCCTCGCCTGGTGAGGCCTGTACTCATTCAGGATGTGGTGGATGTTGATGAACAGCGTGCGGAGGTCCTGGATCTTGGCCTCCGCACTGGCCGGCCTGCGGGAAAGCGTGCCTGATAGCTCGAGGAAGTTGAGGAGCAGCGACTTGACCAGCTTCTTGAGCTCAAAGGCCCGGTCGTAGTGCTTGGCGTCTTTGGAGTCGGACAGGTTCGAGTTGGCAAGGTTCGTGATGCCCTGGTCTTGGAGGGTGGGCAGTTTGTCGTCGAGCTGTTTTTCTCATTTAGCCGCAGACCGTTTTGAAAACGTAGATGGAACGGTGGGACGTGGACTAACCATGTACTGGTCGCCGAACACCCGCCACCGTCCGGAGGCCGGTTCTGGCGGAGGCTGCAGGTTGGTCAACTCCTCTGGCAACCCGGGGATGCGGACGACGGATGAAGCTGCGTCTCCTGCGTCTCCTGCGTCTCCTGCGCCGGCGAAGGCGGTGCGAAGCTCTTCGATGCGCGCGACTCGGTCGGGCGTGAAGGCCTTCCAGAAGGGAGGCGGATTGGGGAACGTCGAGGCGAGCGAGTGTGCTTCCTGCTCGGCCATGGCTGTGGCTACGATGGCAAATTGTCTTCTGCCGTTGCCAATAGGCCCACGGCGTGAAATGAATTGCGAGGCAGCTTCATGCCTTGTACAACGGTATGTCTGCCTGGCGCCGAGTACGGAGTAGATTTACATTGTACGTACACGCGACCAAGCTGCTTGCCGTTGTTTTGTATTGCGCCGGATAAACACCGGTGCCGACAGCGCTACCTTGGAAACGGGTCACTGCTGTCAGAAGTAGTAATAAGTGGGGCACTCTCAACTCATCGATTCAACCTTCAACTCCATTCCCGTAACTAGCTAGCCATATCAAGGA
Organism: Balansia obtecta B249; assembly: GCA_000709145.1. Classification (NCBI taxonomy): domain Eukaryota; kingdom Fungi; phylum Ascomycota; class Sordariomycetes; order Hypocreales; family Clavicipitaceae; genus Balansia; species Balansia obtecta. The sequence goes on from JFZS01000010.1 coordinate 67,107, forward strand.
CCTCATCTCGTCTTCGTCTTCCGGCCCCTAGATCCAGACAATCACGTCGACCGACACCGGATTCTAGCTAGCAGCAGCTCTTTCCACAGTGGGAGACGAGGAGAAAAAAAAAAAAAAAAAAGGCATCAATGGCACAGTCGGTCTGACACATCCCTCCCCCTCCGCTTCTCCCACCACCGCCGCCCAACCCTCGTCCCTCGTCGAAAAGGCCCAAGAAGAATCATGTCGTCAGACGTGCGGTCACTCCTCCGCCAGCACCGCGCAGCCCGGCGCATCGACCACGCCCACGCCGCCTACTCAGACTCGGGCAAGCTGCTCTGCACGCTGTGCCGAGAGCAGCTCAAAGCAGAATCACTCTGGGACGCCCATCTCCTCAGCCAGACGCATAAGCAGCGTCTCCAGCAGCATCGAAAGGCCAGCAGCGCAGAGGCCTCGACGCCCGCACGCCCAGAAAGCAGCAGCGACAGCAGGTCCGCCAAGAGGAAGCTGGACGCGGCGGACTTGCCGGAGGATGCGGAGACGGGGGACGCAGGACGGCGCAGCAAACGAGGCAGGCCTGACGCGATCCCTCTGACGGGCCTGTCATCGTTCAACGCGGGCGACGGCAGGAGCGACACCTTGACGCCGGAGCAGATCCCCAGCGCAGGCAGCAAGGAGAGCACCATGACGCCGCCCGGTCTGGCGCGCAAGCTGTCCACCACGCCTTCGCAGGGCGTCGAGCTGCAGATCCCCTCCCGGCCAGCCACGCCAGCCTGCAGAGACGCGGCGTCGACGTCGTCAGCAGGCTCTTCCACCCAGCACTCTCACAACGGCGCGTCCACGCCCGTTGCGCTCGCCCATGCGCGCGACACAGCGGCCGAGGCACCCTCCAAGGTTCCCCCTGCGTCGGCGTCAACACTGGCCGCCCAGGTCGACGAGTCGGAATGGGCTGCGTTCGAAGCAGACATTGCTGCCGCGACGGCCCCCTACGACGAGGCAGCCGTCATCTCGGCCCCGGCAATGACCGCCGAGGCGGCGGCGGCGGCGGCGGCGGCGGCGGCTAGTGCGGAGCGCAAATCGCAAGCAGATGTGGACATTGAGGCGGAACGGGAAGAGGCCGCGCGGGCGCTGGAAGACGAATTCGAGCAGATGAGGGGGCTGGAGGAGCGGGTGGGCAAGCTGAAGGAGATGAGGGCGGAGTATTTGCGGAAGAGGAGCGAGAGCATTGGCCTTGGCGAACGGAAACCTCCCTCCGAGGACACTGCTGGTGTTGCAAACGAGGTTGAGGAAGACGAGGATGAGGATGAGGAGGATGACGACGACGATGGTTGGGGCTCGTTCCGATTCCGAAGATGAGTTTTCTTGGGAGGATTGGGGGGGCATTCCCGGGGACCAGGACGACAAGAATTGCATCGAGAGGCGTCATGGAGTCAGCTGTACACTATTCACATCGGTCGACATACCCATGTATATATCCATACAATCTACGGGCAGTCATATTTGCTCTTCACATAGGACCATGGCGCGATGCCCCTCGCAGCTCGTAGGATAAAAGTCCACACTTTCCAGGCCTGCATTGAAACTAGGCTATCCGATGATCGTGGGCTCCAAGCCGGAGGCGATCCTGTGCACAAATCTAAAACGTATGGTTCGTGGAGTGCAATTCCGTGCACTGAAAGTATACTCTGGCTCGACGTGACTATAAAACGATCAAACAAGGAGACTCTGGCTCAGTAGTTGTCCACAGAACCGTCCGAACTTGTCTCGTACCGTAGCTTTATCAGCCGCAGAAGGCTAGTTATTGCACCGCCCAGCTTTTGCCCCCCCCCCCAGACCGCAGATCAGACAAAATGAACAAATATTGGCTGGTTATTGTACGGAACCAGAAGAGGCTCTGGGTACTTGGGACCGCTGGGCTTAATGCTACGAGGGGGCGCTCTCGCCCAGCCGGCGTCGAAGCGTTTTCAGCTACGAGGTAGGACATCTCCACGACTCACGCGCTCCCAGAACTTGGTCAAACGCCAGACCCGGCCGACGCCCCGGCTCTCGTGCCTGCGCCTCAGCTGCTCCTCTCGCTCGCGCACCTCGCCCTTCCACGTGCCGGCGATCCAGCGCCGCAGGCCGTCCTTGATCCTCTCCCGCTCGACAGCCCTGCGTCTTGCCACCAACCCTGGAGCGACGTGGACCGAGCCCAGGCCGGGAACGCATTCCTTCGGCAGGACGCAGCGCTCCACAAGCACCTCGGCTGGCGGGCGGGCGGCAAGTCTTCTCGACAGGCGGATCGACACCAGAGACCACGCAAGGCGGCGGGACACCACTGAGGTGTGTGTGAGAAAGATGGACCGAGCTATGAGGTCAGACACGGTGGGCCGAGCCGGAGAGAACAGCAGAGGGGGTAGAATCTGGCGAGTGCGCTGGAGTCGATAATGGTGGAGGATGGGTGAGAGTGACACTCCTCGAAGTAGATGATTCGTCTGTTTCCAATGTGAGTATTCATTGTAAGAGCTAGAGAGTCCCGTCGGAACAGGACGGTATTCTTCCCATCCAAAGCTCCAGGACAGGATTCCTGGTGCACTCGTGCCGACGATTCCCGAAAAGGGGAGGGAAGAGGGGGGTAAAATTTTCATGCGGCAAAGACAGGGAAATAGAAAAAAGAAGCAGTTTCAGAATAGCCAAATCCGGCATATTTGCCCAAGTGTGATATACGGATTTTAGCGGGAGACTTACTCTGGAAGTGGCCAATAGGTCACTCACATCCAGAAAGCTGAGAACATGCAGCAGGATCTCATTGGGGAGCGTAACAAGCGAACCCCGGTTTACGAGAGCAGTTTTGAGCACACTACAGCATCTAGGCCTGCTTGGATGCCTGAACTGATCATGGCCGAGATCGATAGCTGCATCAACGCATGCCACATTGCCATCACCGTCACCTCGGCCGCTTAAGCGATAGTCTTCTGGCGCTGTCCCCGCCTTATCACGCGAGTCAGTATGGATACTGGATAAACGTTGGGCATCAGTGGCTGGTGGTAACGACCACGGGCTAGGAGTTGCCGGCTCATCATCCAGGCAAAGGGGTGCGGCGGCCACGGCTTCCTCTATTCGGACACCCTCGTACGCCGCCGCCAAGGTCAGAGAGGGCGGGAGCGAGGCTACGCCTAGTGAAACTGCGCCCATTAGCTGGCGATTGTGATGAGTCGCGGGGCGCAATGGATGCATGATGACAAGAACAGAAACTCGAAGGACGGGTTGCCAAAATAAAAATGAGACCCCCCGGGCCGAGGACGGTTGTCTATGTCACCTTGGCTTGCGGACCAGGGGGGGTTTGACGTTCTGGTAGTACAGGCAAATCCAGAACCGCCCCCAAACTGTGCGGATTATGCCAGCTTGAAGGAAAAAAAAAAAAAAAAAAAAAGGAGTTGAGTGACTTGGGGCTCGAGAGGCGGAAAGAACGACTTTGGGAACAGGCTTTGGAACAGTTGGTGTCTCACCCCCCGCGGGTTCGGATCCTATTTGGCCAGCAAGTCGTTGTCAGTCCTCAGACTCAGCCAGGTTTCCCTGAGGATGACTAGGGCCCAAGAGACAATGCCAATGCCGGCAGAAGGGGTTTGCTAGGATCGAGGTCGAAGAAGCGTCGACAAGGCCATGGAAATCCGGGTCTGGGGCACCGGTCTGCAGTCGGCGGAATGAGCTTGGTAACAGGTAGTAAAGAGGAGCAAAGCCAATGCGTTCCCTTGAGACAAGACAATCAGGTCCAGGCCGGGCCAGGTTGGCAGGACCGGCAGCTGAGTTGATAGACGAAACTGAGTGAACAACCCCAAACCAGCCGGTTCTGACCAGTTCCTCAAACGGGAAGCGACGGAGTCGAGACTTGAAAGAACGTTTTGACGTTGGCCGTATACGCGGTCATAGCCCTGGAGTCACATCATTTGCCGTGTTCGGCTTGTGCCGGCTTGCTCTGCTTTTTTTCCCCCTCGCTTGACCCAAGTCGACGCCCAGTTGATAATGGATTTCCGGTTGCGACAAGTGCAGGCAGGATGCGGAAAGACGTCCTGTCACGCCGGAACCACGTCGACGAGGATTAGCCGGTGGTGGACTTGCTGGGCGCTTCGAGGCGCGATGTTCTTGGTTCAAAGCTGGGTCGAGTCCGTTCTGTGATGGGGCTGTATTATAGCACGCCAGCTCGTGCCCTCGTGATCTGCCCGTCGTTGCAAAGTCCTCTCCACCCTATGTATGTGTTGACCTGGCTCGCCAGGCGTTTTATTTTTTTTTTTTTCACCAGACAGTGCTTGAACGAGAAAGATTTCCAACGAGGTGATGATAATGCTCCCTCTCTTCCTCCAGAGACGAGAGTCGTGCTAGCTCTTGTTGTGATGAGCGCGAGGAGCTGGGCCGACGTCGATTACGATTCGCACGGGAGACGTCTCTGGCCTGGATCGAAAGTCCCGAGACGACAGTGTTTGACGGACGGGACCGGCTGTGAGCCGGGGGCTTGCCAGCTGCCAGCCTGCGAGCCTGCGAGCCTGCAAGCACCCCCGCTGGGCTTAGCTGTATTTTCGTTGGGCCAATCATGGGTGCGGAGTAAAAAGCAATCCAAAAAGAGTAGCCAATCATGTTCCTGGAATTTCGTTTCGTCCAGCTAGATCTGTCTGCCTGCCTGCCTGCCTGTCCGTCTGTCCGTCTCTCCGTCTCTCAGTCTGTCTCTGTCTCAAGGCGCCGCCGTCCGCAGCCATGTGTCCATGTGTTCTTGTGTCCATGTGTCTTTCCGCCCTGAAGCAGCATTACACAGACGATTACGCGCTTGGCGCGGCCCTTTGCACTTAGTTAACCTGTTGGCAGCTTGTGCGCGGGACGCGGGACGCGGACGCTGATTGGCCAGACACCACGACACCACGACACCATGATGCATCTTCAACATCCCCCATCCCTCATCACCCATCACCCTCAAGCAACAACAACCGCAACCCGCCAGGCCGGTGGGCCACCGTGAATACGTGCCATTGCCCAGTGTCTTGCTTTGTCGGCCGCTTAGCTTGGTCAATACTTTCAATCTTTCGTCGGGTGAGGGGGGCGGAGAGGGGGGCGTCAGCCGCAAACGTGCTACGGGTACCAACCAGTTACTTTCACTTCAGTCTACTTGACGATTGCATACGTAAAACCGCGGACAGCCTAGCAAATGGGCCAATCATCATGGTGGCCGCTCCGGCGAGGCGTTGTGAACTCACAGTGCCGTAGCCATCGCTTGGGAATATGTCTTGGCCCTACGGGCGCATTCCATGCATGATACCATCCGCGCCACTTGCCCCCTTCGTGATACGCCCATAAACGGTCGTCGAGCTGTGCGAGCCATAATCGCCGGCCAGGTATCGAGTATCCAAGGTCAAGCATCCAACTAGCGACCAAGCCATGTCGAGACGACGGCCAAATCACCGTGATTCATGATTTTTGTTCGTGACTGTCGGCCCTGATATTGGCCAAGCCTAGGAATATATACCCCCCCCCCCCCCCTTCCACTCCTTCACCCCCCCTTTACCCCCTCCCCCTCTTCAACGGCACAATTCTCGTCAGTGAGCCGGTTGATCATCATCAGCACAACAAGTTGCGCATAGAACTATTGAGGGAAATTGGCGTCAAGGCAGCAAACATGCGTGGCCTCCTGCGGCCGATCGAGCAGCCTGATTCAAACGCTCAGCCTGCCGCAATCAGTCCATCTTTGACTCGTACCGACCCCTATTGTTTTCATGGGTACTGAAACCCGAGCCCGGGTTGGCGGCATCTGTAGTGTTGAACCAGAATCCAGTCAAGGTCGGTGGCTTTGTGTCAATTTTGTTTACTTCTGACCCTCTTCCCGCGCCGCAAAGTGGGTGATGTGCCTGTCCGTACAGGGAGAGAATGGCTCTCATGCCGCCTTTGAGCCGTTCAACCATCGTGCAGTGACTAATCCGCGACCACTTGGGGCCATTTGACGCGTGCCTCCCATGCCAGAGGTATAATCCTCCGGCTTCCCTAGCTCTGTCAAGAGCGCGGGTCCAGCTCATCTGCAGCCGGCGTGGGAGACTCTCTGTTTTCACATGGAGCCACGACATGTAAGACATGGCATACCGCAGCCAGCGGTTCTGCCGTTTTTGTCTTTGGATGCCCCCTAGCCTTCAATCCTGCCTAAGACATGCATCTTCGTATGCTCCTGCACCGGTTGATTTAATATGTACTCTGCATGCGGTATGGCCCTTTTTGTAGCTTGGACCGGACCTGGCCAAGCTGAAGCATGCCCTCGTCAGGGATGACGTACGCTCTCATATTCACTTTGGACGTTTGTAATAACCTTTTGCTTGTGATTGCAAAAACTCGTTTCTGGTTGGCAAAGTTTCTCCACAAGACAGCCGTACTCATTGCATATTGGCCACGATCCCCATCACAATTCAGCGTCTTGGTTTTGTGTAGTCGCTCTTCCATGATTATAATACGTCTTTCCATGTGTGCGTTTTGGTCTTGATGCATGAAGAAGTGTCCATGGGGAAGACGTGTTGAGGCTCCTAGTGCTTTCGCTGAAGCGTGCAGGGACCCTAGTAGTTTTCAAAGAGAAGAAAAAGAAAATAAAGTCATGGCATCATGCGGCACATAACAGCAGGGTCTCATTGCAAAATTCATTGTGTACCTTCATGTTGTACTACCATGGAGCTGAGACATGATCGAAATGGTGCATGAAATCGACCTCGGGACTGCTAATTCAGAATTCCTACAGTCTGCTCAATTGTGTGTGGGTTTCTCTTCTTCTTTTCTTCCTCTCTTTTTTTTTTTTTTTTTTTTTTTTTTCCTTCTTGGATTTTAACGACAAAACGTTTCTGAAATGTCAATCTCAATTCTTTCTCGTAGTTCTCATGGTTCCTTCGTATGATGAATTGTCGCATCTTTCGTTCTTATGGTGCAGAACTCGCGCAGAAGATAGCAAAAAGGTCTCGACCAAGAACCCGAAGCTCAGTATTACGAGCTTGAACTGCAGTACCACAGGCTTGACTTTTTCCTTTTGCTGTATAGAAAATAAGTTGATTGCGTTCAAATCCCCGACCCGATCTCAAGAGGCAGACGAGGCATCCTATCGGGGCATTTTGCTCTGCGCCTCAGATCTGAAGTACAGATCTGCGCCAAAATGACAAGCAAAGCACATGCCAGAAACGGCGTGAAAGGACGAGCTGGGCGACAACGGGTATGCACTGAGCCCCTTCCCGAAGTCCAATGCGTCATCTACTTTCAGGGTTCAGGGATCTCTTGGTCGCAGACGGTGTCTGGCTTGGGGCGGACAAAACATAATGTGTTCACGAGTCACGACGTCGGGGAATTGCTGACGGGCATCGTGCAACCTGCGAAGGATGCTCTGGTGCGGACGCCAAGATAAAGCGCACCACAGACAGCGGGAGCCTTGATGTGGTATAGCTGAAGCATTCGGTTTGTCAACAGAGCAAGTAGCATTCAGCATGTTCGACTTCCGGCTGCGCTGCGAGCTCAAAGTGAGTGCTGTACCGCACTCAAGCCTGTGCTGAGCCTGTGCTGAGCTGTGCTGTTGGTCCTTATCAGAATCCCGCCTAATTCGGGACGGGCCGGCGGGACCAAAATGTTTTCGCTTACGTGAAACGGCCCAGCCCGTTGCCAGAACCACTTTTGCTTTATTTCACGCCAACGCCAATCTTAAGGGCTGGGTGCGGGGGCGCGCGTCCTAGCCCCTTGGCTTATTAGCCCAGACAAAAGCGCCAGGTCGTCAGGTCACCAGGTCGCATTTGCCGGCCAAAAACGGGCTGTGAAGGATCTTCCACTTGACCGTAGAAGAGGCCCGACTGACGGACTGACGGACTGACGGACTGACGGATTGGCCATAGCCTGTTGTTTTCCTGCTCACAGTTGTGCGCTAGGCTTGGGTCACAACGGCCTGCATGTATGAGGGGAATGGTCCTAATGTACTCCGTAGTCCGTACTCCGTAGTCCGTACTCCGTATTCGATCCCAAAGCTCCCAGGTTACCTGGCGGTATCACCATGGCTTTCCTCTTTCGACGACCTTTTATTTCTTGCTCCGGTTTCATTTTCCAGCCTCGCTCCAAGATGGTTGGCTCTCGGCATGGTGACGACACAGACGGCCATATTGTGTAACCCGAGAATAGATTTTGCTCCGGTCGCGCCGCGGAACTCTGATGTTCGACAGAGTTGAAAGACAGTAAAAGATTACCGTAAAAATACGGCAAACGTTTTTCGCGGATCCGGCCAACGGAAGGAGATAGAAAAAAAAAAAAAAAAAGAAAAAAAGAGAAGGTTACGTTCCAGGTTGTTGTACTCGTCATCTGTGTCCGGCAACTGAAAGACCATTCCCACAGCCTACAGTAACTTGTAGTGCCTCATGGCGGCGCCCAGAACATGCAAGCCAAAGTATTGAGCTGAATGGCTAAGATGTCGTCATGTCGTGATTGCCTAATACTTTTGCCAATGCAACTCATCCCCCCCCCCCCTTTGGCATACGTAGACTGCATCCGGGTCACCCACGAGTGATCCTGGTAGAGGTATAAAGTGCTATTAGAAGTGAACAAACTGATGAGTTCTGGGCGTTAACTGCACTGTAATCACATTCCTAAACAGGGATGTCGAGTTTCTCCGGGCAATCGACCGTTTGTGCGGACAGAACTCGGACATATGTCTGCGGTCGGCAGCGGTACTGGGGCAAATACCTCAATCGTACCACTTACGATTTTACCAGACAGTACGGTACCCACGGCAAACGAGTCTCTCAAAGGTCAATGATATGAGGTTTTACCTGCACCCTGATGCAGGAAGTGCCACACGGCTGCCACACTCCTGCGTTTTCAGGCAAGGCACTTCAAGGATATCTATCCACACACTGGTTGTAGCCCGAGGGCGCAGATTCTCCCCGCTAAAGTTGCAGCGAACACAGATTTAGCTTTTGCAACCCGTGAGTTTACTCGTATCTTTTTACTCACAGTTTTTGTTCCCCAAAATTATCCACCCCAAGCCACTGCGAAGCAGCAGGTGGACGTAAATGCAGGCCTTTAGGGCAAGGGATGACGTGGCTAAGCAGCGTGAAGCCCGCCTGTCATGAAAACAAAAAAAAAAAAAAAATAAAAAAAAACACGCACACACACACACATAAAGCAAATTTGTGTCCACTGTTTCTTTCAGGGATGTCCGAGCTCGAGTGTAATTCTCTTTGTTATTCCTTGGGCGCTTCTTGGCCTCGCTCCAGATGGCCGCGGACACGTTGGCAAAACCTAGCTTCTTTGCTGTCCCACCCCTCCTCCATCTCTTTTCCAGAACCTTGAACAAAATTTTGCTCTGGGTCCCAGCAGTAAGTACTACCCTATGCGTTGTACCCTGTTAATTCATGGTTGCCTGAAATCCCATTGGTTTCGGCTAGAGGGGCTTCGCTATCCGGCATGCGTCTACCAATGTCAATACATTCATGTGAGGTGGAAACAATGCATGGGGAAATGAGAGAATCAGCTCTTACCATAATCATGCAGCTTTTTCTCAAAACACTCACTCTTGCGAAGCAGGGGTTCTTGTCAGCCCCAACTTACGATGTCGTCACCAAACTATACCCGTCTCGAAGTCACCTCCAACGAGAAGACAGCTCCACGACCACCACTCTCAACCTGTAATAAAACAAGAAGGGAGAGTAAATTGCACTCCGAAGTCGCCCAGTATCGTCAGGGGTGAGGGACAGCCCATGTCCCTTGAAGAAGTACCGCAGCCGTGGCATATGTGGTGACCAGCAGTGACTGCCGACAAATATGCATGTCAAATATCGACATTCTGGTGTAACCAAATATCCAGATCTGGAATAGGACAGTCCACAAAGTGAGAAATGAGACAAAGGCTCATGTCAGTTCTCTGTAGCAGTATGCGGAGAATAGATATGGCTTCTACTTTCAACAATAACGAAGGATAAGACTTAGAGGCTTGTACACGGCGGCTGAAATTGACCTCCGTAGCCTTCTTGGAAGGCTAGGGGATATCAGTCCGCGGGTAATGATCGAGGCTGATATGACAAGGAAGGCCTTGAAGACAAAGAGCAGACTATGAGGTGGGTGAAAGTCGTGCAACGCGGAGGAGCGCTAGGCGCGGCCGGATCATTTGGGAACCACGAAATGTGCAGCGGCACTCCAACAGCGCAAACAGTTACGAGGCGTATTCCGGATACCAGGCGAATAATCACCCTAGTATACACCGAAATTCGCATTCGAACTGCCATTTGGGCTTGCCTCGCTGCTGACACTTGTCCGTCCTTGGGACGAACCACAAACCCCACACGGCCGCAGACCTGGTCACCATTTGTTCTGGCCGAGGGACAGAGGCCCATGAAAAAAAATTAAAAATAAAAATAAAAAAGGCCTGCAGCTGGAAAGAATGCCTGGAATACTAGAAATGGTATGGTCAGAAGCGTCTCATGCATTCTAAGTACACCACCAGTGTGCGCCGGCACCAATATGAAATCAGGAGAAAAAGGTCAATGCCCAATCATGATATGGGTGTTACGGCATCCAAGGTAAGACGTGAGAAGCTGTGAAACCAAGGATTTATTCCTTCCTTAACTCTAACATGAGATTTACCCATGATACAGCTTTGGACTGCATAGCCTTATTTTCGAGGGAGTTCCTTGTCTCAGCGGGGGTAGGGGAGAACTTGAAGCATGTTGGCAATCAGGGCGGACTTTTGAGGTCTGATCAACGTGGCACGTGTCTTAAACTTTCTCCTGTGAGTCCCTTTCTTCTCCAAAGCATAATAGGAAGTAGTTAGCTTGTCCACTTCCTATCCAGCGCCGCAGCCGTCCGGGATGGCAGGCACTACCTGCCTCAATAGCCTTAATCGAGCATTGGGCATTCCAGGCGTCCTCGGCTCTCCGGAAGGTAGCAGTAGAGACCGGCAGGGCCTGTGGGAAAGATGATAGAGCTGGTACAATTTCTCCAACCAACCAACGTCCCTTAATCAAGAAGCCTGCCACGCCGCTCGCTTTCAGGGGGTGTCAAGTACGAGGAGAAGGGGGGGGGGGGGGGTGGTCTCGAGGGGGGCGTGTATGCTGTGCATGATGATGGGTGCTGCGTATGGGGCAAAGGTAAGGATACCCGACTCCACGTATCAAAGCCTCTTTATCCCGCAGGAAGTAATATGACAGTGATGATTGTTGTTGGCTGGCATGCGTGAAAAGTACTCGTCGCTCATGGAACAGTCCCACTGTGGTCAAGTTCCTGAGCTTGCCATGGAAAGGCAACAGAGCGAATGACCGAAGGGTGACCAACCGGGGTTCATCGGGTATAAGTTAGCATGTGTATCCCCTTTCAGTGAGCGCAATTGATGAGCCTTGTACAGCTCTATTCTGGTCGTGGGTCCCAAGACTGTTCGAATCACAAAGGTGAGCTCAGACAACAACAAATACGGCGACTTCCCAACATCAGCCAGTCGTGACGCATCGACACCAAGCGGGAGAGCAGAGACGTCTGTGTACACAATCATCGTATGCTGGAAACGGCTTAATGTGGTGACTGTATCGACGAGGCTGAAGTATCTGGTAAGTCATGCTCTCCAACACCTTTTCCGTGTGGGTGCAGTTGGAAATTTGGACCGTCACATCGGCAGTCCGTGAGACTTGAGGCATGAGCACAAATAGACAACAGGTGCCAGGGTTTCTCATTAGGGCCACGGCAAAACCGTAGCGTCTCCATTTGCTGGCTCCCGGGCTGACGAAGGTTGCTGGCTCTGCAGATTTTTTTTCTCTTTTTTTTTTCTTTTTTTTTTTCTTCTCCCTTTCGTCCTCCTCCCTCATCTCGGGCCATTGTGCGCCGCTGGCCGATGCTTCGACCATGTGCTACTTTGATCAAACTCGCTGGAGCTGCGGCTATTGGCGCTGGGGACACTTCCGCCAGCAATGCAACAAGGAATATCGAATGGGTGAGACGTGTGGGCTCAAGTTGGTCTATGAGACCAAGGTAGAAAGAGATGTGTGTAAACTCTGCCACGACATAGAAAAGAAGCAGCGGCGATATGACAAGATGTACCGGGATGTACAGCGCTGGCAACAAGAAGGAAATAGGCGTGCCACCATAGAGCGCACATGCGGCGAGATGCAAGACGTTTCTGGGCAGATCTATCGGATGCGCGAAGAGCACGAGCACAGACTACAGTCGCTGGGTCAGGTATGAGATTTTCTTCTTGCATTGTTCTCGCCCTCATTCCCGTCCCGGCCCTTGTCCGTTCCTGCCCGCTGCTCTCCTGTTCCTGCTCCTGCTCCTGCTCCTGCTCACAAGTCCACTTTGAATCAGCGAGGCAGGTGCGAACAAACGGGGCAGGTGCGTGGGAGAGGGGACGAATCGAGACCCAAAGCCCGTCACTGATCCGAGACCCCCCCCCTCCCCCTTCTCGAGGCATTGGGCGGCAGAATAGAAATTGAAGTGTGTGCTAATGGTTGAACAGTGAGCAGTGGCAGGGGGCCCGACGACTGCGAGAAGGAGGTGCTGGGATTCTTTCGACGAATGGTGCGAGTGACGAGTAAAAGGATAAGCAATTTGCGCTACTACCGAGCCGAAACAGAACCCGGAATCGAAACAAAACTGCGTGCGGGGAGAGATAATGACTATGAATGGCAAGGGCCAAGACACTGTTCCAGGGGCATGTTGAGCCAGCATCGGCTGCAATTTTCAAGCTCAACTATGAGCGAAAACCGCCAGGATTTATTGTTGCACTCTCATATTTTGGGCCTCTTAGTGCCGGCATATGCATACGCTTCCAATATGACGCAAAGGCCAAAGTGGGGGGATATTCTCCGGAAAATACAGACAGCACAGCTCGGAAGTGAATGAAAAAACTCTTTGTCTTTCTTGATATACAATGGGGGGTTTTCTCCCACTCACGAATCGGCGTTGTGGCGGTCACAAAGTTTTTATTTAGACTGTCGTCGACAAGTTTGCACATGTTACACCGCTTTGCATTTAGAAAAGGTTTCATAGATACTTATATGATGGAAATCACGAGGCGCATTCCACTTGGTGGATCAAGTGCCTTGGGGGTACTATAGTTCGAAGCCCTCTGCTGAAGCCATCATGTCGGGGACTGCGTAGCATAGAAAGGCGTGCACAGTAGTAACGAGTGGGGCATGCTGTGAATTGTCAATTCCCACCTGAATATTGAGCTTCTGTATCCCGTCTTCAAAATATCCAGGCAGTCAATGGTTGGAAAAGAGTAATGTAGTATCTGACTATGCGGGCTATGCCGACAATGAACTGCGGGTCACTCAGAAGAAGGCAATAGCTTGCGGGAATACAAAATGTCGGGGAGGCCGTTCTCCAATCGTTAAACATTAATAAACAGTGCTTTGACTGGTTATTGTTTCTTCCAGGATCGACGACCCCATATTACCGCGTCCACCTTTGTCCTCGGTAGAGGTTGACCATCAGTTGCATTCGAGGGGAAATAATAATAATAATAATAATAATAATAGTAACAAGAAAAACAAAGGAAAAAGATAAAAGTGGTTGGTCGCTGCTATATCTGTAGTAGGACTCCAAGTGCTGGGCGGGTCACGTTTTCCTTCAACTCGAGTAGTTCTTCGACCCAAACGCTTTGTGTGTGCTGCTGGCAAGTTTTTCGCTGCCTCGCCGTGGGTGTTTTGTGTTTGTGTGCGCGTGCTTGTCTACGTCTCGCTCATCGGACCTATGATTTGGTCCTTGTTTGGTTGGTGATACGGCCGGGGATGGTCAACATCGCGGGTAACATCGCACCACGCCGGTATGTGGAAGGGAGCTAATATCTTGAACTCGGTCTCTCTGCAAGCTTGCCCCGTCTGCAAGGACCACGCGGATGTGGCCCGAGGAAGCCAGGTATGGTGACGGCGGAGTGACGTGTGAGGATTGTAGACACGTCTATAACGGGCTGTCTGCGCGAGAGGTGGAGTATTTGAGGGCTTGCCCCGAGTCCGTTTAGTCCATTTAGGGTCAGCTCATTGTCGTTGCTAGTGACTGAAATCCAATGATGCCAGGATCATTGATCCACTGGCTGTTCCGTTTCCATGAAAGCCAGGCGGAGTTTTCCCCGATGCCCACAACGCCGGTCTAAACACCACTGCGTCAAAAGCAAAACCAAATCTTTGCGCCGTTGCAGACTGACGTCGCCTTGCGGATAGCCAGCGGTGTTTTCCACCATGGTGCGTTGATAATGTCATTTCTGCGTGCGCGCGCCGTCCCGACGTCTTGGAGAGAGTCGCGGCAAAGATCCTTGTATCCGCCACAGGGATGGTCCAGGAACTAAAGAAGCGGTGCGAGCCGAGGACGGGAGATGACAAAGCCGATGGCCAGTTTAACGGGCCAAGGGCTTGGAACATCCTCGTCAGGTCAGGGCTAGCGGGGCTCCACCGCGAGCCGCCCACGTGCCTCATGTGCGTGGATAACTTCGCAGAGTAAAATTGGGTGTCGTATGGATCCTTGCGCGTCGTGGTGTTGCTGTGACGGACAGCAAAACGAGATACAAATTTCCCAAATGATGTCTTGCGTCTTGCCTGCAAAGCAAGTGACGGCTTCGTAATCAGCGAGTGTTTCCAAGTCAACTTGCCTCTCTTTGCATCAGTGATTTTATGAAGATAAAGATAATAAAAAATCCCATTTCAACCAATCCCTTCTCTCAATTCATATTCTGAGTCGTTTGATACACATTCCAACCCTTGCGCGTCATATAAAAACAAATCGAAGTACAAGAATACAGTCTAAAAGGTCCAGGAGGACAATGTGAGAATGTATACATGAATGAAGAAGTATACGGGGCTTAAGGAAAAAGGAAGAAGAGAAAGGCGGGGCATGTTCTAGAAAACATGATTTAACTGCTACTTCTCGATAGGCTTGTGACAACTGCAGCGACAACAAAACCTTATTAGAAGTCTATCGAAGTCTCATCTGCTGACGTGACAATCCAGCATATGTGAAGCGATTGAAAGATAAGCTTTCTCAAAAACAGTGGGAAGTCCAACGAGAGGCGACACTGCGAACGACAATTCCATGAATCTGTTCTGTTTCTTTCGGTAGGATTATGTGCATCGTTTATTGCATTGCTTCTGCGGCGTCGGCAAAGGTACCCACGAGCGGCCCGCTAAGTTCGTCGTCCTGCGTTGCGGTGATTGCCGCTCGGTTACTCTGCGCTTCTAGGTTGTCTTCTTCGTCGGTAAGCCAATCGATCTTGACTCCATGCGTGGCGTTGTCGTCTTCGGAGCTCAGCTTAGACACTAGATGCTGGTAACGAGCAACTCGAGCTCCTTGTCCTGCATAGGCGAAAGGGGTCGTGTGGTCAAAGTCATGGGGACCAATCTCGAACACATCTACCATGTTACTACCCAAATTGTAAGCAACGAACACTCCTTTCGAGACGCAACTGGTGTCCATACTTAGACGTCCTGGCGACCACCCTCTGTAGCGCCTCGTGTTCACGCTGAGCTTCCACTGTATCGTCACCCCCCATACCGTGATCATGGAAGCTTCCGTACGACATGCCATGGCCATCGTCGTACAGGAGGCGGTTCTCCTCGCTCTTGGTATGGTTAGCATTTTGGAGCAATGCAAGGGAGTTTTGCTGCCGATATGGAGTGATAATCACCTCTTCAATAATATCCTTGTCGCGCCGCCCAAGGCACGACTGACATATTCCCATGTTGACTGACACAAGAAGCGCACTACTCTCGATTCTGTGTCTGAGCTCTGTGCTGCACTGTACACGAGCTTCCGTTAACGTAGCATCCTTGTTGCATATTCGATGATGGCGGACGTATACAACTCGTCAACATTGGGGGGCTTCACAGCGAAGCTCCCCAAAGAATGCGGCAGATGTGATTTAGAGGTTCAATGTTTCCTCACGAGCCTAGCCATAGCCCAACCCCACTGTGTGGGCCGGACGTTGGGGCGTAGCTCATCTCGGAAGATCAACGGTCCGGGTGGCAGCTCGGATTATAGTAGGAGCGTGTGGAGTACATGTAAGGAGTACTTCCCCCTTTAATAAGGGGGCGCCTGACGACTTCCCTTGTGTAAGATTGTAAGATGAATCGTACCTTGCAAGTTGAAGATGCCAAGAGCCAACTTCGTTTATGGACCTGTCCACAAATTAGCATCGGCTGTGCTCAATATGTTATCTCGCCGGCAACATTAAGCAGCTCCCGAACTTAAGGCGGCTTCCAAAGCCTGGATGAAGTTCTTCTTCCCAAAGGCTCTCCCAATGGGTGCACCGCAAGTACAAAGTCCTGTTCATCTTCCAACGCAGTCGAACCCTTCGTCGCTTGATCTGCATCTTGAAATTTGTTGAACTTGATTAGCACCTTGCTCCAATGCACATCCCTCATCACACAATATGGAATGTGTTCTGTGATACGTTGTCGAAGACTACTAACTCTCCTGGTCGACCCCCCTTGTCTGTTTGAGCCTATCCCCGAGATCCCCGAGGCCCCGCGTCAAGGGAACACACTACACACGATAGTCTGCTTTCATCTCCCTCATTTATTGTTTCTTTTACTTCCCAAGCTGCGCCAGGCACTGCATGGGGTAAAACCTAGGTGAACACCGTGTGCCTATTCTGTACACCAACTAAAGAACCATGAGATGCCAATGAACCTCCCTCATATATACTGTGCTTATATTGCTCAATGCTTTGCCCCTTGATTTAGGTGTGAGACCTATGTTGAAGATGAACAACGGAGGAAACCCTTCTTGCCTCGTAGACGTCGCATCTATGCACGAGGGGCTTGCAAATTCCTTGTTGCTGGCACTGCATTCTTATCACGTTCGCTCTCACGACGGAATCGGCATATGGGATAGTACATGATGAAGATTCAGAAACAGCTCGTATGACATATAAGTTTAGCAAGTCGTTCTTGCTTCGCGACATACGATGGCCACGGCAAACAGCCTTCAAGTTCATCGTCTTCTGTCCTCAAACGACCATTGCCCAGAGTCTTGACCCGGTTCTAACTTATAGTTGCCAATCATTCTTCCTCCATGCTACTATTCTATTTTCGCCGCAGCTGGGTCACTCGGTACTGAGGTTGACAGAACTCGCCATGCTTCCTGGACCGGTCAAATCCTGCCTCGCAATAGCTTGAGGGAGTCCTGTGCCTGCCTAGACCAGAACAACCAACCAAGAGCATTGATGCTCGTTACCGTTACGCAGCTAGCACAGACTGTTTATGCCATTCGCACTGATATTGCCATATTCGACGCACCTTCATATGGCGATGACGTTGCAGTCCCGGTATCACCACAAGCAGAACATACGCAGCAGATTGGCCCACCAACCTTAAATGCAACGAATGGGGAACGACGACCATTACCGCAGCGTCAGCGGCGACGATCCTTACAGCCCCAGTTGCTCAAGACTGTTACTGTTTTAAATGGAAAATACACATACAAAAGTGCAGCCGGAACTGTCCACAGTTACAACGGCTCAGCCTGAACCTCCCAAGAAGGCATCAGAACCAAAGACTGTGAAGGCATCTGTTTGTCACTGTTGCTCGCGGTGAGCCATCTCTGATCCAGAAACAGCAGCCACAGCCCCTAGTTGTAGTTACAGTCACTGCGAGCTTTCAGCCCCTGGCTGCTGTCAGCGTTGTCGCGGCACAGCCAAGTCTTGCTGTAGCTTAGCCACTGACTGTTGCAGCACGTCCACGGACCCAAGCAATTATCCAGAACGTTGATCGCTGTGCCACATGGACCAAGACCGTTGCTGGTAGAAGAGTTGACAATATTGAGATTATCGTCATTAACCTTAATACCGGAGAAGCCTCCTGCAGGAAGAAGCATAGTATTAAACCTTGCCATGTCAAGAACCACCAGGACATGCCCCCAGCATCCTCCTGCTCTTGCCCCGGCTCATCCACCACCCCGACCACCAGGATTGCGGCTGTGTTAAGTACCGTGCTCGCCAATCTGCCGCCTGGATCTGGTATAGGCTTTGCGCATCCCACTGGTTTCAAGCCCATGGGGAAGAAACCACGTCCTCCGTTGTCGATACGAAAAGGTGATGCGGCCACTTGCCAGCCCTCATATCCAGTTCTTCAAATACACAGCAAAACTGTGGTTATGATTACACGTGGAAAGTACAGATTCAAACAATTGTGCGGAAGCATGTACTGTACAGACTACTGTATGTTTATCTAAGACTACTTATGATTTGAGTTTCTCATGGCTCCACCTAGGGCCACGAAGCTGGAATCGCAGAGAATATACATTGAACGTTCACATGTCAATGCGGACGTGACCTTCTTCAGTAGTACCCCTCAGAGCTGACCTAGTTTCAACTGCCACAGTTGCGAGTCAGAGACACACAGCAGGAGACAGACCAGAGACTCGAGCTCAGCCACGACAGAGACAGCCTGCTTCAGAAACAAATATCAATAGAACTCTCTTTGGAGTCCCAAGACTCTTTTCTCGAAAACGAATCACCACGTAAATCCCTTGCTCATAATATCCGAGGCCCACACTGTTGGTTCAGCGTCCCCAAGGTAGTTGGTGGAGCTCATCGGCTTGTACTGGAGTTTTGGACGGTTTCCTTCGTTTTTTTGAGGGTGTAGGAAATGCCATGGTCAGCTTACCGTGGCATCATGGGGTCTCCCTATCTGCACAGCCCGTTGCTCGCCGGCTGTGTACTCGGACCAGTGTGACAAGTCATTCACTAGCCTTTTTCAGTACCATCATCACGTAACCCAGAGTCGTTCAATGCAGAAGTCTGTGACGCCTCTTGCGCTGGAGATGATTTGTTTTGTGTACGAGTCAAGAGTTACAGGCATGCGTGCCTTGACCCTATTCGTACAACGTAGAGACAGTCCTTCTCCACGAAACGAGCTTGGCTCTGCTCCTCGACCAGTGCTTTCCTGCATACAATATCTACCGTGCATGCAGTTAGTCTTCCCCCATGGAATGATAATGAATCATACCCCTCCCCCCAGTAGACTTACCCAGGCCATACTACATCACGGAAGCACGCTTTAGGAAAAGGGAGTCAAAGCATTCATGAACCTACGGTTGGTAGAAATGCTTGGGGTGTAAGTTTTGTATATTCCATGGGTTCCTTGACCGCCGAGAAACCTCCGTGAAGCTTTGTATCGATATGCAGGACTACCTGCTGTCTCGGCAAGAGGGTAATCTATGGAGGCCGTATTAGGTTATTGCTTCGAGGCTTTTTTGCATTCCGGAGCGACTGAGAATTGCCATCCGGGAGGATATCGCCACCATTCCACTTTTATCCTAGGCAGCCGCCTTAAGCGTCTCACAATGCACGCCCTTTCCTTTGGATAGTAATCTTTTAAGTCGCCTGAATAGTGATACTTTGCTGCTGTCTGTGCTGGGAGTCCACTGTGAGGAGACATCGGCTCTGAGCTTCTCGTGTACGGGAATGGAGCGAATATATTATTCCGTAAATTGAGCAATATTCAGGCGTCCTTGGGGGACCACACTATGTCGGCCTCGACGAGCGACAGACGTTCTGTCCATTCGATCAAGATGCCGCGAGGGATTTGATGGAAGCCTTTGTTCACGTTGCCGTCCACAATGCGAGATGTTGGGACTAGGGGGTGAAATTGCTAAAACAGCCATGGGTACCGGTTTGGGCCCCCCTGTCTTGGAAGAGAGAAGAAACCGCGAGTAGCCGTATTGCCGTATTAAAAATACCTAGGTACCCAAAGAGACCCGTTTTCTGCAATGGGTCTGAACGGGTCCCCGAGGGCGCCTACTCTGACTTTCTTGATTTATCACAACCCTCTTTCTGCTAATGGTTGTATTCTAAATACCTAAAGTATGTTGTGGATATCAAGGTAACCCCCGCATCGTAAGTTCTAGTGTAGGCTTCTGTCATTATGAATGTAGCTTCAAAAAAAAAAAAAAAATGCCTTCGAGTCTTACGAGCAGTTACCAGGAACCACATTGGTGCGCGATAGGTACTTTATCAAAAGGGGGCGGCACCTTCCCCACGATTTGCGTCATCGTGCGAAGCAGCAGGGTATATGTGCGAGGGCTCAGCTTCCCGTTCCGCTATTAATGACAGCGTAAGTGAAGCCAGTGATCTTTATTGCGCGTTGTCTTGCTGGCAAGTCCGACATTAGTCGATGAACTAGCCATGTAGTGTGATGTAGTCGTCAAGATGTTAGTCTCAGCCACCCTGAAGTACGAAATTAGGCGGTGGGTTTCCGCTGTGCAAGGAGATAAACTACTCTAAAAGAAGAGGACGTAAAAGCTCACTAGGAATTTTGCTAGGGGCGTTATTCGTTTATGAAGAAGAGCTTAGCAACTTCCGTCGCGGGTTTAACAGCAGCTAATTCCGACGCTTTCCCTGCGCTTAGTATGAGGATAAATTCGATCGGAATTATGCTAAACTCTCCAGCTGCTGCATTATTTTCAGCTCTTCTTTTAACGCAGTATAGGCTCAATACTATCATTGTGTCTAAGCCACAGATGTGGACAACTGCTCTTCCTATCCGGGGAGAGAACTGTTCAACGCCTCAGATGAGGCCACTGCAAGACATGATTAATCATAATATTCGATTATACCATTCGTAAGTACGTTAGTGTAGATCAATTACCCATATATATTAAAAATAAGAGATGTTGTGGAATTGCAGTGTGCTTGTCATAAATGATGCTCATCTGTCGTTCGTGAAACGGGTAACCCAAAAGGATCCGTCGAGACAATGTGAGGGAGGACCCGAGAGTTGCTCCACTTTTACTTGACGTCTATAAGGCTAACGCTCGCGTGCCGACCCACTGGCCTAGCCAATCAAAGCATAGAAATGGAAGGTGCCCTCAAAATAGCTTCATTAGTACAATAACAGAGCTGAAAATACCAACATCACACATCTGGGTTGGCGAAAGCTACTAGAAGCCAGCCGAGGGATTCCCACCCACCCTCCTTGATCACATTGTAGGGTTCTACAACTTGAGAGGGTTAGTGGGCACTTTTATGATCTCGTTGAGGAGCGAAAAGCTTCACAAACGTAGCTGCCCCACATCACCCCTGTCTTTCTGTCCCACCATTCCGCTTACTAAGAGACTTAGTACATGTTCTGTCAAAGTCGACTCGAAGTTGCCCTATGGGCAGTACAAGAGAGAAGTTGACGTAATGGATTCTCCAACAGGATGAGTGCGTGCGCGTGATATATAGGTAATCACTATACATAAACTACTCCGTAGTGTGATGATCTACGTATCATGGTGCTAGACCAATCAACCTCGGTTGACAATCTTCAGAATTTAGGCGAAAAGTGGGGCACCGCAGGTGTCACAAACTCTGAAATAGTATTGTGGGTCCCAGTTGACGTCCTTGCCTTGGACGGAATAGCGCGAATGCGGGGGGGGGGTGGGGGGGGGCCGGAGGCGCACAGCGACGTATCCGCTCTGCACTTGAACCGTCAAGACGCATTTGCAGACAGTTTCCAGATTCACTGGGTTCAACAAGCCGAGTAACATTGATACGCCAGCGTATCCATCTTTGCTGTCTGCCTCTCATTTGCCGATGTGATTCCGACTCACTGACGCGCGCCCCCGTCTCATCCAGGCGCCGAAAATCAGCACACCCCCCCATCGTCAGTGGCTTCAAGATAGTATGGACGCAGCCTCTTGTATCAACTCACGTCTCGCGCCGAGACGGCCTTCCAGCTTTAATTAGCTCGGAAATAACCATATGTCATCCATCATGCTGATTCAACCCGCTGAGCTGTCACAGCCGAAACTACCCTCTCTACCGTGCACGCGGATAGGCAGGCTGTCGTGAATTCGCATACAGAGCAAGGGATGATGGTATCCTAAAGCGCCGGCACTCTAGACATCGGGATAATCATGGGCTTTAACGAGCAACGGTCTTTGAGGAAAGCATATCTGAAAGTGAGGAGGGTCTCTAGGGTTCAAAATCACCGGCGTACCGTATCTCAGGGGCAAAGATATGCAGAAAAGGTTCTCAGGTCCACAGCTTTACGCAGACTACTCGCGGACTTGTTCACCAGTCGTGATGACTAGCTGTGTTTCCATCTCGACCCGCGCCAAGTTAATGTGCACGACAGCTTCTTCTCCCGTTGAAGATAGGGGCCATCTCGTTGAGAGCAGAGCCCTTGGTCTCCGAAGAGGAGCTCGCAAAAGTCCCGCAGAGTGTATAAGAGCACGAACTGGCAGTGCTTGGGCAGTTTCTCCAGACGAGTATTTAGCTTGGCTGTGAAAATCCCTTGCCTATTGGTCTCGTTAAAATAGACAGGTGATGGAAGTTACGAAGACAAATATTTCGTTATTTTCAAAGACGGGGCGAGGGGAGTGTCTGAAGTGACACGTACTTCCCAAAGGCCCCTGTTGGCTCGTTCAAGGTCGTGCCGAACGCACCCAAACATATTGTACTGTGATGAAGAAACATTCACTTGGATCTCAGCACCCACAGCCAACTTTGTCGTTCTGCTCCTCGATATGGGGCGCCTACGTAGACGGTGTCCATAGATTGCCCGAGTACTGCGAAATGATGGGCCAAAGACATGATAATGGTCAGCCCGCAACGACTGCCCTTGGTTTTCGAGGACAAGATAGGTAGTGGACCATTGTTGAGCGAGTGATCCGTCTGGACAGTATCCTTGATCCCGCGATACTGAAACTGGCCTGCGGCGCTGTTCGCATTGCCATCGCCATTGGTGCTTGGCCAGAATAGCGATAGCCTTCTCGGTGTTGTCTTTGCTCACAAGAGAGCGAGGGGATTCGGGTATCTGCTCGATACTGATGAGCTGGATTATGGATGGACAGCCTGGACGGATGTGATTGAGCGCCACGACCGTTCACTGTTGATGGATTTAGTGTCCCAGACCACAACAAGAGACAACTGATGAGAGATGTAGGCGAACAAATCAGACGCAGTTGGCAAGGCAAGCTGATCAGTTGCCGTAGCTGATCAACTTACTCAAGGAGTCCAAGTTCCAAAGACAGTTGTACACCGCAGTCAGGAAAACCCACAGTCTCAGCGTTTAGATGGAGTTCCCTGCACCAGCGACCACCTGTCTCGATCCGGGCTCTTCCGCAGTGTTGTCGACGGTGGTCCGGATGGTCGCGGGCAGAGACCGACCTACCGTAGGGATGGCGACGATGAAATCTCGTTACCAAATCGCCTGAAATTTTTGAAAAAGTCCTTTTTTGGCCAGGGGCCATGGTTGAGCGAGGACGAGAAGTTGAGACGGGAAACAAGTCTCTGGTCGAGATAGGGTTATTCTCTGGAAGAAGCTACGAAACAGTGTGTAGATAAGGATAGATTTATACATGGCCAGCGAGCAAAGAACGTGAGCAACTCGACTGATGCGCCTTCATACACCAAGGGAGGAGAGAAGAATAGGAAAGGATTAGAGCGCCGTCATGTCCGCAGCGGCAGCCATACCAACCACGAGACTCTAACAATCGAAGTGCGATTCGCGTAGGGGGTGAGTCTTGCGTCTCCTGGTTCTCCGTGTATATAGATACGATCCCTATCAAGACAGCCATGTCAGTGAAACCATGCTATCCACGTCCAAACGACCTCGTCTCTACAATCGACATGTCCACTTGTCAACGACAGAGCATCTATCTATACCAGTCACGATATCATAGCAAAGCAAGTCACCCAGCCCCGGAACGCCTGAGCCATCCATCGCACTTCTACACCATTCGTAGTTTCCACGATCCTCTAGTCAAGCCCTCTTCGCTGCTCCCTCTTTCATGTCCCGAAAGACAAGGCCAGTAGTCTAAACACCGTGCATGCCAAGTCTTGCCAATCAGCTTTGCCCGCAGCATGTCCTGCCGGTGCTCTCTCCGGATCTGTCACAGGTCCAACAGCGTGCAGGTTAATCAAACTCGCGAGCGAGCAAGTGTGGCATGTCCTGCGTGGCTATGGGAGGAACTAACTCGAACCACTTGCGATCAGGCTGTTCTATGCTCTATACTAGTTGTGTTGAGGATGTTGCGACTTGATGTCTGTTGAACTTGCCAGGTCGGCCCTCATTCGAGTTTGCGATGGGTGACTTAGGCTGCGTGGCATATCGGATAGAAAGCCTTGTACAGGTAACTTGCTTGGTTTCAAGGTACGCAGCGCAGTTGCAGGAATAGTCTCATTCTATTCTATTCTCGCTCGAGTAATCTCAGGGCGAGCACATAGCATACGTAACTTCCAGCTTTAGATGTGCAGTATAGTTGTAGGTGCAGTATAGTTGTAGGAATAGTCTTAGTCTATTCTATTCTTTGCTTAAGAATAATCTTAGGGTAAGCATATAGTATCAAGGTGATTTCCTCGGGTCAAGGTATGCGCGCAGTTGCAGGAATAGCCTCATTCTATTCTATTCTCGCTCGAGTAATCTCAGCGCAAAGCACATAGCATACGTAAACTTCCAGCTTCAGATATACAGCCCAGTTGCTGGAATAGTCTCATTCTATTCCCGCTTGAGAATCAGCTTCTACAGCCCTCAGCTCTTGCCCAACGCTCAACCTTCCAAAACCGCGGCAGCCGGCACAAGAGACCATTCGCTAGTCGTCCTCTAGTCAAAACAGCAATTCCTATCCATGAGATATCCGTCCAGTCGTGTCAAGTGGCATGTCCACAGTAATACAAGCTCGTAATAGATGGTCGTCAATAAACACAGACTTTTCCGTCCGACTCTCCACGTCCTCTCTCCCACAGCAAGCAATGGCCTCCCTCGCCGCACAAAAAAACTAGACATGTCCCGCATCAGTTTTCTTTACACTTCATCGTCCTCCATGCCAACATTGTCCATGCCGTCGACCATAGGCTGGTCTCCTCTCTGAGCTGTCGCCTCGGTCAAGCTGTCGGACATGGACGCCGACATATTCGACATGCCTGGAGCAGATCCCGTCTCCAGCGCATCAATACTGGCCAGGGCTTTCATGAACTTCTCCTTTTCAATCTTGAGAGTCGCCCTTCTCGATGCTGTGGCGTCGTCTTCTTCCATCAACCTCTCGTAGACGGTTGTGGCATCGGGGCGACGGATTCCAAGATGCTCTTCTAGATAATAGGGCAGCTGGCGTCGCAGAGAAGGGATCATACGGCATATGATTCGTTGAGACACCGCATCAGCAAAGCGCAGAGCAGCAAGGCGGTAATACCCCCTAGTATATGCGATCACCTCAATCTCACGCTTAAACTGGTCGTGCCCCAGCTTCGCCAGCTCGGCTTCTCTCTTCTTCGTGTCTTGCGCCCTTTTGTCCTCGGAAAGCTGGTCGCCAGGGACGTATTTGCCGGCATCAGGCAGAACAGCCTTGAGACGCATAAAGTGGCGAAAGCGAGTCAGCTCAAGATGCTCTTCATCCTTGTACTGCTTGAATGCATCCTTGTTGAATGTCAGAAGCCGCTCCGTCTCATCTCGATAAAGGAGAACAAGGTCGCGCTCGACATCTCTTCTGTGTTCCTCGAGGCAGCTACGAAGATGCTTCTTTGCTTCTTTGAAGATAAACCTCTTCCTGAGTTTTTCCAACGACTTTGTCAGTGTTGCGTCGAGTTCTTGCAGCAAATCCCGCATGGCCTGCCTGATAAAAGCATCCATAGGTCCCTTCCATGGCTTGACTGCTTCGAGGGCAAGGTCCTCGTACACCTCATCCGACGTTCGCTCGGGCATTCCCGCTTTCGTCTTTGACTCGATTTCCTCTCGCACTTGACGAAGTGTACGGAATCCACGCCCAACGTCTGTGAATTCAGCAAACGGTTCCGGGAGCATCACCTTGCGGGCAACGTTTGGTGCTCGGAGAGGAGCTATAGAGTCACCCCTGTGAGCCCATGCAATAGGGTCTTCCCCCTTGACGTGGCCGTTGGTAGCCGTATTCACTGGAGCATCTGTACGAGCTCTTTTGGATGGCGTCGTTGTGGCGCTCGTCGTTGATCGACGTTTTGAAGACGGTGTCGCCGTGTTGTGGTTGGTGACGACGGATGATGCTGTATCCGATTCGTCATCGGATATCTCAAGTATGGGGAAGTCAGACCTGTCCTTTAACGTGAATTTAGGCTTTATAGCTAAGAGACAGTCACGGAAGTTATTTGGCAGAGAGTTGAAGCGTCTCATAAACTCATCCAACTTGAATCTGGAAGAGTCCGCAAATGCCATGAGTCCGGTTTGTATCTCGAGCTCCACGTTCTCTGGCAACTCAGGCAATGTGAGCAACTGCTTCACAATCTTGTCCAGTTTTTGTTTGACCTTGCACTTGATAGTAGGAAGACTGCAAACATATAGAAATTAGCATACATCTTTACCATGACTCGGGTTGTCGTCGTTCGTCGTTCTGCTCACCTCTTGACAAATTCTTCCCCCAAGCGCTCGGAGAGAAATGCTTTCAGCTTTTCCACTCCGCATCGCTCAGAAAACTCATGAAAAGTACTAGGCCAGTTGTCAAGTCCATGGTCGTCGAACACGCATTCTTCCCATTTCTTTAGCTCGTCCAGATCTTTCCCTTGGGGGCGAGATGTAATGAAGTAGCCCAGGCCGGTCGTATGAGTCTCTCGCTTCATGATGGCAAGCCACTGATCATGATTGCCGCCATCTGGTAAAAGGTCTGCTTTGGTCAACACGCCAATCGTCCTTGCGGATGCCCCGAGCCGCCGTGTGAGGCCAAAGGTAGAGGAATTCTCGGCATCGCTATTCATAGGCATGGCGCAGATGACGAGAGCGGACGGATGCTGAATGTAGGCTTTGGACAGGTTCCTAACCACATTGACCAGATAGTCATCGCGAGCATCGGCAGGATTCTGAAATATTCCAGGCATGTCATAGAAGGATAGGTCTGGCAAATCCGGCCCTTTGATCTCCAACGCAACAATATTGGGCGAAAACTTGGCAACCGTGGATGCTGCGGCTTCCGCCACAGGCGTATTGAGAGCAATGCTTCCAGATCCCGGAATAAACAAGCTATGATGCTTGTCATCGTTCAGAATGGCAATCTGAGCCCATCTTAGAACTTCCTCAATCTGGCTTTTGTCGTGCATGGTTTTAAACTCCTGCACTGAAGTGACGGGCTGTTTGCGCCATGGAAAAAAAGGGTCCTCATCGGTGACGTCTGTCTCACTGATGGAGCGCTCGGGTGGTTGGTAAGAGTATTCCTTCCGTATCCATACACGACAGGACCAGTCAGTATTTCTCGAAACGCGGATGTGTAGAGGGCACCGTGTGCAGGTACCCTCACTTCGTGGAAGATCCAGGTTGGCCAGGCCAGACATGAGGCTCGATTTGCCTGCTGACTGGTCGCCCACTAGAACCAACTCGGGCAACTGCACCTCATGCGAGACGCCAAGCTGTTGCAGCTCACCGAGTGTGTCGTTGCACTCCTTCAGCTTCTTGCCGATATCCTGAAATGAGGTGTTGAAGAAGCTTTCCTCCGCGTTGGGCGTTGGGCTGTTGGTGGCAGCGTAACCATCCACGGGTACCCGTTGTCTGATTTCCCGCAGCAGAGGGCCTGCCTCCGTGCTACGCTCACTAGGCGGTGCTATACAAGTCATTTCAGTTCATATCCCCAAAACAAAGTGCGGGGAATCAGGTTGGCTTACGAGCATCAGATCTTCTGTTTTGGCGCATCGGCAGAGGGAGAGCTGTCGAGCCTTCATAGTTGGAAACTGAGGAGGTGAGATCGAATTCCTCTTCGTTTGGCTCCTCTCGGAGGCCTCGAATGCTGTTTAAGCCCGAATGAGAATCATCCGGGTCTTGTTTGATATATAAGTCAGACAGACCGCCGCGGTGGCGGCGCGAAGTGGCAGACGTCATGTGGCAGAGTACTGTGAAGAATAGTAAGAGAGAAGCAAAGTTCAAGGGAAACAGTCTAAAGGAAGGGATCGAAAAACAACGGCAGCTAGCAAAGAGCAGTAGGAGAGGAGTTGCAGAAAGAAAGTTGCAGAGAGGTAGCAGAGTCCAAAAGTGAAGTCAAAGTGAATAAAAAAAAAAAAAAAAAAAAAGAGTAGCCTTGCCGCTTCAGTCAACGAAGCACCTGCCAGACACCTGGCGGGGATAAAAAGTGATAGCACCAGTCCGCAACAAACAACGCAGCCAGGCTCGGCTGAAGCCCGCCCGTTCAAACTCTAGCATATCCCGGTTCCCGCATCGCAAACTCATCGATTCAACTGCGTTGACGGCATGTGCTCCAAGCGGCCCGTGGCAATTGCCATCGGGAGGTTCTGCAGCGCTAACACGAATGAACGGTGCCTGGAGTTGCCGCGGTGCGTGATGCGTGATGCGTGATGCGTGAAATCGCGAAAATGCGCGCTCGCGACCCCTGACCACTTTGGCCGCGTCAAACGGACGACGGTCCCCCTGTCCCTGCATTCTCTTTGGACGTTGACTGGCCAGCCTAGTTGCCCCGCTAGTTGTGGCCGTTTTTGGAACTTTGACTTGGTTGCGGAGGAAGAGGAAGTGTAGATGGAGTCCGGGGTTGAGTCAAATCAAGTTATCAATCAAGCAAACAAATGTGAAAATCCGCTGGCGCTGACCAGGCCAACCACCAAAGACAGCAACACGCACGTTTTACTCGGAAACTATAAAGTATGTCGAAAAAAGCTCCAAAGGCAGCGGTCGAGAATCCAAGACACGGACAGCCCGCGTTATCATCATCAGGGAGCCAGACTCTGCGTTGGCTGCATTATATGGCGACTCGCAGACAGATCCTCACCAACCGCTTGTGTGGATTCTTCCATCGATACATCTTCCTATCCAACGAGGTCCGCTGTCGGACCTTCATTAGATTTACTCCAGCTTTGTCATCTAATGTAATTCGCTTTATATGGTATCAATATCCATTCCCGTCTACAATCCAACCACGTGCCATAAAGCGCCAAAATGCAAATCACCATATCTCAGACACCATTGTTGCAGCTTCCAAGTCCGCATCCAGCAAAGCTGTTGAACAAGCCCCCTAGATATAAAAGCCACGTGTCATGTATTTCACCCACTGATAGTGTATGTGAGTTCACAAGTCGACGTCTCTGCCCGAGCCTCTGTCTTCAGCATTCACATCTCCCTGTTTATGGGCATGCGTCCGAGTTGCGGCACGAGGCAGCATGGGGCTTCCAGGTCGACTGGTTGACTTGGCCAGATGCTTGCTATCGAACGGATCCAAGTTCATCCGCCGCAAGTCAGCGGTGCGAGGCGTCTGTAGTGGCGTCACGACCTGCTCAATCGCAGATTTCTCGAAGCTAGCGATGCGAATGGGTGGTGGGCGATGAAGCTTGCGCTCTGGAACGCTGTAAATGTACGTGGCTAGGAGAACAAGAGAGGTGCCCACGAGGAACTGTAATACATTTCTGGATTAGTGGTTTTGCCTAACCAAATGCCTGGAAAGTCAGGACTTACAGTAAAATTTACGGTAAAGTCGAAAATCCACACGCTGAAGATGAAACTGATAACTATGCTGATGCTCGTTGCGAAGTTCTTAACAATGTTATCAGCATCACGGATCACTAGGCTGGCTAGCAGACCGCCAGCGGCCTGGAGCAAGATGGCAGCCCAGACAACGGCGTTGTAGCCTTCAAAGAAGCCATGCTCGCTGATGCCAGCCCCATCCTGGTATACGCAGCCACCCAGAAGGGCAGCAATGAGAGAGTAGAAGCTTAGTTGCACGTTACGCATCCAGACAGTGGCGTTTGTGGAACTCTCCTTGAGCAACTTCTCAAAGTAGATACCTGCAAGGCCGGAGACGATGGCCGAGATCAGCGCGGCTGAGACACCCACAGAATAGACCATTATAGGGTCTGCGGGCGGGAGGTCCTTGGCAATGCCTTCATATGTAGCAGACCGCTTGCTCAAATGAAGTGCCGGCTCGGGTATCGCTGCACCGGCGACAGTCTGGCCCAACTCGTGCTTCGAACGCGGGAAGAAGTGGTCCGGAACGCCATGCAGGAGGAACGAATCGGTCGCTTTCTCGGAAGATGGCAAGGAAACGACGCAAACACCGAGTGTGAGGACTATCAATGAGATCCAGCCTTTCAGTCCCAGTTGTCGCCGCAAGAGCACAACGCTGAATATAGCTGTTGTCAAGATCTACCGACATCGGGTTAGCGATAGAACCCAGGGCAAGTGTCATTGATCGTTCGGTCGTCTTGGGCCTTTATTACCTTGACCTGGTACAAGACCTGGAAATGAACAGGGTCAAGATTGCCCACGGCGACGTATTGCAGCAGGTTCTGCAGAGTGTAGAGCGCAGCTGGCCCTGCCAACAACCACCCATCGCTCGAAAACATGCCGTTATAAATCTGTTCGAAAATGACCGTTGCAGGAGTACTCGGCGCAAGAGTTTTGGACGCCTCGTACATGGCTAGCGTCAGAGAAAAGGCCAATTTGATGACCTCGTTGAGAAAAACAGCCGTCGAGGTGAAGTATCGGTGGTCGCCATCGGGGGGCATGACTCTCGAGTAATGCATGACCTATTGCATTCACTTTAGCTGCGGTTGGTTCTTTTTTTTTTTTTTAAAAAAAAAAAAAAGCTTTAAACTATACACAAGCCGACACCAAGAAAGCAGGCTTCCCGGGGAGCTCAGGACAGGCGTACCAATATTAAAGCCGAATTTTGGAAGATCAACTGCATAGAACCATCAGTCAGCGTCATCGTTTTCCCTCCCGGCTCGCAAGGTCGCGTGCCACGACCGCATCACATAGCGAGGACTTATTTTATTTTATTTTAAAAAAAAAAAAAAAAAAAAAAAGCGCCACATACAAGGACCAAAGATATATTCTTGACGAGTCCGTTTCCCTGACTGCCCTGCTTGCCGGCGGTGCCGGTCGCCCTGGAGGCAGCAGTCTCGAGAATCACCATAGTTGTTGGAGTTTTCAGGGTTTAGGTAGGATCCGGCGAGAATGAAATAATGTCCAGCGCAGGCCCAAACGCGTAGTCGAATGCACCACCTCGGCCGCAAGGGTGACCGGGGTATCAGGAAGCCTGTCCGAAATGGTCGTCTGCAAAGAGTACAACAAAGGAATGACTGACTACGCGCGCAGGGGGGGAGGAAGGACGTCGATGCAAGTCACTGCAACGCGGAAGCTGCTGCTGGCTAGGAGGAAAGACGGGAGAGTGGAAGTGGCTCGCGACTCACAACGACGCAGGAAGCCGGAAACGATGATGCTTACAGCCTTGCATCCACAGGCGGGAAAAAATTTAGTCCGTAGTTATGTTGCACCTTGGCCTTGGCAACAGACGGGCGGGGTGTTTGCGATTCTACGTAGTCCGCAACCGTAATGATTCTTTAATGTTCTTTTTTTTTTTAATAAGCATAAGCTATGTTTTGCACGTCCCAACTTTCTAATCCGGCCATTCTCCGTGCAAGTTTTCAAAGTTGGAATGACGTCTGCTTCTTCGTGCTTCTCATTCGCTCGCTCCCTTATCCACATTTTGGCAGATGGGCCGTCCAATCGGCAGCTGGAAGGGGTAAGCGAGCAGCCCAAGTCAGAGGACCATTTCCGCCACACGCACTGCGGCATCCGTTACAGTATTAATACCATATATTGAACACCTCAAGAAAACGTTCCAGAACTTCTCTGGTGCGGCTCAAACATCCATCATAATTCCCTATGTAAACGTATCCAAATCTCGCCGTCCAATGTCGTTAAGGCACCCGGAGAGGCAATGACAGCTTCATCGGGATATTGCGCCTCTGTCCGCCATGTCCCGTACAATCTCGGCCAAGGCGCTGCCACCTCACTTGCAACAGTCAACAACTACTACAAACCATGGCACGACACGGCACGGCATGGCATGGCACGGCACACGTACATCAGATTATTCCACAGGACGAATATTTGCAACCCAAAAAGAACGAGTCTAAGATGCCATGTACCCATATTTCGCATGCTCAGTTGTTATAAATCGAGTACCGTAGACCAGAAGATTGGCATTATCGAGCTCCATCAGCATCCATGGCCCATGTCCAGCTGATTGCGAGCCTCAGTCATATCATGCAAGCGCAAAGTTACGCTCGTCAATCACCGTGTTTCCTGAACGAAGACCCGGTATGGCGTCTTGTCTGTCGAAATCCTCTGCTATCTTGTCCCAAATTGCGAATCGATCCCTCAAGCCATCATAGTCATCCCTGACAACCGCCGTCTTGTATCTCGAATGCCTGAGGGTACATTCATTCCGAACCACCTTTTTCATTCGATGCCACAACCTTGGCTTTGGCTCGGGAGTCGAGTCTGGTGGATGTGGGAGACTTCGCTCTTTTCGGCGGAAGTTCCAGACGCTCTTTTGTGGAAGAAATATGCTTGCACTGATCGTTGGCACCAGCAAATCACGTAATCCCTCATCTTGCTGACTGCTGAGTCCATCGAAATGCTCTAGGAGCGTTTGGTGGTTATAGCTACGGAAAAAAGCCAGTGAGCCGATCTCGAACTTGGGTATGTCGCTTGAGGCACCAAACGTGCGCAACCACGCAGTAAAAGCTTCTGCCGGTGCACTTGCCGTCTCTTCATTGAGCTGTTTGGCGTTGTAACTCAAAGGCCACCAGTCCCTTATGAACCTTTCGTGTTCAGGGCTTGTTAGTTTAGGGTGAGGTGTCTCGAGCGAGCTTTCTGAGTGCATATCGCTTCCATATCGAATATCGGACGAGTCCAAGAGCCAAGATACATTGGCTTCAGCATGCAGCAGATCTGGATGCTTTTCCAAGAATCGTTTGACATCTTGAGAGAGTGAAGTCATATGAATCGGCCGTAGACTGGCTCTATTCGAACCGTAGGCGATATTGTGATCTCGCATGAATCGAAACACGTCAAAGTTGACATCATGAGTAAATTGAGCCTAGAATACAACCACTGTCAGCCCTGCTGCTCATATCATCTCATGTTTGCGAAAAAAAAAAAGGTGGTTGGAAATCTTACTCCTGGCTCAACTCTCCAAAACCAGTCATATGTCTGCAGCCTTTTCTCGTTTGCAAACGGTCCATTGTTCCATCTTTGTATTTGGCGAATGCTTTGCAGCGACTCAGACAAGTCGTTCCTCGTTGGCGAGGGGGCCGGTGAGGAAATCTGGCTTGGCAAGCCTTGACTGTGGCATACGTTATTGATCCGTCGCGTGTCGACGTCGTTTTGGCGAGCAACCTCATAAATACATGTAGCGGTGGTCGCGTTGGAGGTCAATTGACGGAATTTGTCGCTCAGCACGTCAATACCAAAGAAGACCCAGTCATACTTGTACCTGTTGTTGAAAGAATCTTCCAACTGGGACATGGACGAGAGCAAAGGTTCTAGGTCGTTTTCATGGGCAAGTGTGACAAGGGCTGCCCTCGGGGTGGAATCCAAACCAGACACAGAGCTGGTAACATGGCCCTCGGTTTTCGGGGGGAAAGGAACGAGAATTGCTAACCATGACCATTTTACGAGCCATCCGAAACTGGGTAATGCATCCTGGTACCGCCTTGGCCCCGTCATGCTGGGATGGAGACAAAGTGTTACGATGAATGGTCTCAACGATTCGACGTAGCGACACTTAGGAGAATAGATCGCTAGAAGAATGTCGAGCTGCAAAGGTGGCCGAGGGAACAAGAAGAAGAAAGAGGAAGAGTTGAGAAGAAGCGACGAATCGCCACCCGGGCAGCCGGTATTTCGAGAGCAACAATGAAGGAGAGTTGTCGAGCTTGAAGATAGAGGTAAAGGATAGAGAAGAGAATGAAAGGAAATGAAACCGAGGATCGCTGCGTCAGGCAGGGAAGTAATAGATCTTTAATTCAAACCCTACAGCTGGCAGGCAGCTGCCGAGGGCATCTTGCCACTTACATGCCAGTTGCCAGTAGATGTACAGTCACGAAGCACTGGCCATTCCTTCGTCACAATCTCAGACTCCCTGAGTCCGAGGCCGTTATGAGCCAGGCGCAGGCGAAAGACGAGTAGATAATACTAAGAAACGAAAGTAGTGCTGATGACCCCAGATTGGCCCGATGGCAAGACATTCTGCTTGGAGGGACACGGGGTTTGCATCCCGCATCGACCGGTATGACCCCAGTCATGAGTGATCCAAAATAAACATCTCCATTCTAACTCTAACACTAGATTGAAATGTGGCCAGCTAAAGAAAATGCAGCTAGTGCTGTTTAACAGAAAATTAATAGCATATTTTTGTTGATAGTGGCTCAATTGAGCACGCAGTCACTTACTTCCCAAGTCAGCCAAGAACCCCAGTCGCTATACTCGAAAATTCACCCACGCAACGCCTAGGCTTTGTTCCCAGCCCCATCATCCAGAACTGCCGAAGAGACAAAACTTCAGGCATTTGCCTGAAAAAAAAAAAAAAACTCGACATTTTTTTCCGCATACAGAAGGCTTTAATGTACAGTAAAGAATGGCATGTTGATCACGGCCCGTTCGGCGAGGGGTGGTCGTAAGAAAGAAAACAGAAGTGTGCCTGCCCGGCTTATGTCTCTACTTCCATTGTGTCAACGTCAACTGATCCGTCTTCTAGGTTGAGATCGAGGACTCTGGCATATTGCGACGTCAGACGTTGCAGCTCGCGATATTTTCCTGCAACTGATTAGCTCTGAATCGCGGCTGCGGACATCACCGCAATGGGCAAGTCCAAGTCCGGCAACTTACCCAGTATCAAAACCACACCCTTCAAGAGTTCTACACGATTCCAGCCACAAATTTCGTCGGCAGTGCTGAACCAGCCTCGGCCTTCGCTATTACCAGGCTCCTTGTCTCGCAGGATTCCGCCCAATAAGCTGTTCAACAACTCTTCAACCTTTGGTCTGGTGCCCTCTGCACCCAAGCGCTTTGCATACATGAAAAGATACAGGCGGAACTCTTCTTTGGCTCCCAGTTGCATAGCACCAGCTATACGATTCTCCAAATGTGCAATACTGATACTGCTTTCCAAATCCTCTGCTTCCTTTCGCTGAATGACTGTTTTGATGATGCGCTGTAATGCGTAGGCACGGCCTTTGAGAAGGAATTCGTTCGTAGTATGGCGCTCGAGAAACGGTATAATGCCGGAAGACACGGTGACGGCTGAGGTCTGGTCTTTGTGTTCTGCAGGGCTCGGTCCAGCGGCTGTCGATTGCAAGGCAGAGATTGACGAGTCATTTGAATTCCAATACTGTGATCCGACTGCCCACCAAGCTTCACTGAGCCTTTGCCAGGTGTACATTTCCCGAGCATAGTAGAAGCCATCACCGTTTGTCAAAGTCACAACAATATGGCCGGTTGTGTTGAGATGTGCCGAGGTAACACCTGGGCCCGGCGTCGCCGAATGTTGGGTCAAGGATGTAACAGCTACGTCGAGAATTGGCCCCAAAGAGACTGGAGGATGAGGCGATGATTGCGTTCTAAGATCCCAGACATGAGCCAGTCCAACCGCCGTAATGCATAGTAGCCAATACTCTCGGCACTCAAGAATGACAGGCTGGGAATCAAGGATGATTGGGTTGAGTAACCGTCTGCCGGCAGGGGTCCAGACGTGGATTGATCCGTCTTCGCAAGCTGCTGCCCATAAGTTCTTGTTCCCAGTAATTAATATCACAGCTCGAGGTAAGAACTCCTGCCAAAGCAGTTCCCCTTTCTTGGTGACTAAGACATGAGAGGGGTCTCGAGGATTTGCGTCATTCTTTGCCTCCATGATGAGGACCTCGGGTGTCTTTGACGCCTCCTCGAATGAGCTGTTGTTCAATAGCACACCTTTATCCATGGATCTAACAATTTGGGACCTTATGCGAGGCACGGCAAGCCTAACTTGCGCAAAGGATATAGATGGATTCAGAACAGCTGGCCGCAGAAATTCGGGAGTAGGAACCACTCCGTTTTGTATAGGGGCTAAAGCGGCAGGCTCAACACCGTCCACACCATTTGTCACAATCGGTGTAGGGCCGGTTGCCGCGCGTTTGGCTGTTGATGCGTCTTCATCGTCTGCGTCTGCCATGGCGGATCGCCGCTTATTACCGAGCAGCATAGAGGCAATACCACCCTTTGGCAGCCCATCAAAAGGCTTGCTCAGATCCAACGTTGTCTGTGGCAGATCATTTTGTATCGATTTTGCAGTAGTAGATCCGAAAAGTTGTGACTGTGGTAGTGACGATTGGCCTGTTCCTGACGAGGAAACAAGCAGCGGTGCTACCCTTTTCTTACCATCCTTGCCGATTGTGACACGGGACTTGAGTTCTTTGACCCGCTCCGCAGACTTGTCCTCCGTTTCCGCTTGCGGTTTTTCGGTCGCTTCGCCGTCGCCGTTGGGTGTCGCCGAATTATCGGGCTTGACGCCGTTCGGAGCTGGCGTGGATTCTCCAGGTGCGTCGGAAGGCAAGTCCCCCATCAAGGCTCCCATTCTCGACTGAACGGCTTTCGACTCTCCCGCCTTGCTGTGG
Organism: Balansia obtecta B249; assembly: GCA_000709145.1. NCBI lineage: Eukaryota > Fungi > Ascomycota > Sordariomycetes > Hypocreales > Clavicipitaceae > Balansia > Balansia obtecta. Next base: position 103,402 of record JFZS01000010.1, read on the forward strand.
GTTTCAAGCAACAAACCGTCGACATCTTCTGGTATGCCCATGCCTTTTCGAGATGCACCATACTTTTGTAGTGCTTTGACGTTCTCCTCCGTCTGCGCAACCCATCCAAGTTCACCTTCATCGAACTTGACGACGACAATCCCACCGTCCAAACTGGAGGCGAAAATGGTCTGCCCGTCCGGGGTCCAAGACAAGTCAGAGATGGATTTACCACCTAGGTCTTGAAGAATAACCACTGGCCGTGAGGTGTTGGTGTTCCAAATACTCAACGTCTTATCTTGTCCAGCAGAGGCAATAACCGTCACCAATTGCCCTGCATCGACATCCCCGTTTGCACCATTTTCTGGCCTGACAGTATGGAACAATCTTGGCGAAAACATGCAGACCTCGGTCGGGGCTTCGTGTCCGATTAAGTTGATCTCACTATCCCATCTTGTCCGCTCGATGATGGCAACAGAACTAACGGGGCCATTGACAGCGTTGGCGGCAGCAATATGATTTCCGTCCGGTGACCAAGAGCATCGGCGAAAGTATGTGGTCAGAGGCGAACTCTTGAACGGGGAACTAATCGTGGTTTCAAGAACGAAGTTATTGATCATGTCGTGCTGGGTTGCATTGGGGGCCGGGGGAGTATATCGAAAAATTTTGATGGTTCGGTCGTCGCTTGCGGTCGCGAAAAATTTGTTTGCAGGATCAAACGTGATGCCCTTGACATGGCTCTGATGCGCCGGGATGGCCTTCAATCTCTCGAAAGTGTGGCCAGACCAGACAACAACCTTGGAATCCAAGCCAACGGATACCAGTAAGGATGAATCTGGCGACCATGCCAAATCCTGTACATCATTTTCATGGCCGATGAGTCGCTTGTACGTCTTCCAGTTCTCTGCAGGCAGAGGCTCATTGTTTCCAAACGTGACGGCCGGCGCATTCTTGTCAAGATGATAGACACAGATGAGCTTGTCGTCGGCGCCGCTGGCCAGATAGCGGCCGTTTGGTGAGAATCGCACAGAATGAATTGTGCCCAAATGATGGCTCATGTGGCAGAGCTGGCGAGGCTCTGTATAGCTTGCATCCTTGGCATGATAAATGGCATCGGTCGACCAGATTCGAACGTGTCCGTCACCGCCGGCCGTCGCAAGGCGTTTGCCATCAGGGGAGATGTGGCAGCTGTAGACCTCGAAATCTTTTTGCTCGCCGCTATGGCTCAGCCACGCGGGCTTGATGATGTGCATATCGAGAGCGCACGTCGCATGGGCTTTGCTTTTGCCAGCGGAGAAGCTGCGATGATGGGGGTGGTTGGGACGGAGTCGGAGACGGTGATGGAGACGACGAAGCGACGAAGCTTGTCTGGTCTTGGGGGTTGACAGCTTGTACAAGGATTAATGGAGACGGCAGCTTTTTTTTGGTGGCAGTGACGCGCGCATGGATGCATGGATGGATGCATGGATGGATGCATGGATGGATGCATGGACGGATGCATAATAGGGCGCGGCGTGTTTTCCCCGTCTCTGTCTGTGTCGTAACCCACCCGCCTATCACAAGCTTCGTCACAAGCTTCATCTCGACCATTCATGGTTTGGGCGATTCACCCCCCCCCCCCCCATCCTCCGACCTGATGTCAGCTTTATTCTTGTCATGCATTCGCTTGCCTATTGTTTGCTCCGGATTTAATTGCTATTACCTCCCTGCCTGTGTGATTGCTCAACAGCTGCGCTTGCCACGTTTCAGACGAAAAGGAAGCCGGAACAGCAGTCTACGAGGTCACGACGCCCAAGAATAATTCGCATCTCAAGAGTTGCTTGATCCACCCCTTTGTTGCGAGTTTGAGGAACTGCTGGTCTGATCCCTTGCGCAGGTCGCCATATGGACTCCTCCAATCTAGCCGTCGTTTCGCAACTGCCACAAGGACACAACTGCGTTGCGTGAAGTGAATCAGAGACTCTGTCACCATATCAAGTCGGATGGCGTCAAGATCGATGTCAAGTATAAGAAGCTCTGTTGTGCGAGTTTAGATGGCAAATCCCGTCATTTTTTTAAAAAAAAAATAATAAAAATAAAAAGAAAGAAAGAAAGAAAAAATACTATCTAACGCCTACCTAAACCTTTGGCAATTGAAGCGTCTCCCAACACTTAATGTATTAATTCGTCATACTGCGATGCCCGCTGTTCAAAAGTGCAATGCCATGAATTCCTTCAAGTCATCATGATCTCACTTATATTATACAACATCACTTATTTCTATCAGCTCTTACGCGCCCGATACCAAGCCCCTGGTCACATTCTTCCTCGTCACAAAGCCGAGCACTTTGAGAAAACACCATCATCCTCTGCTTGTCTCAGCTTACAGTCTCCAAGGAGTACTGTGTCTGTTTATTGGCATAGAGCCGCATTCCGTTCCACGCTATGCCATAATTGGATCCATCAGCAAGGCATCTTCAAAAATCGAGTGCTGGTCGGACTCCAACGAATGCCAAAATGAGCGCGTCTGAGAGATCTCGAAGGAAGTATTCATGTATGTATAAAGCCCACCGTTGGGATGATTTCTTGATAATTAAAATGTATTGAAGTCGCTACATTACAGTGTTCTGATCTAACAGGTCTCGCTCTTAGAACGGTGCTGGTTTTTGGGCACCAAAGTCATCCCGGTGCCTAGCTCAGCATTCTCCCATCTCTAAAGAAAAACATCAACATAGAGCCTGCCTTGTAGTCTGCGCAAGTCTCTCTGTCACACCAAAAATGCGGGGAACAGGGTTCAAGGCAGGTTCGTGTTCGATACTTGTTGGGTGGAATAGAACCAAATGAGAAAGGTACTTCAAGCTACCAAGTTCAGCCTGATATTGGAGCACGCACGTGGTTGAAAGCACAGGGCGACTGGCAAAAAGAATGCCAAGTCTAGGGAAATTACTGCCTTTCAACTACATGCTGTGGGTGTTGCGATATTTTTTTATTTTTTTTCCTTTTTTTCCTTTTTTTTCTTTTTTTTTTTTTTTGGGGGGGGGGGGGGGTTCAATGCTTTGAGTATTTGGCGTCGTCTCTAGTCGAAGGAAATATAAAAGATCCCACATAATCCCGTTGATAGAAAAGGCGATTCTTATACGGAAGGCAGTCAGTCTGTGCTGCTGAAGAAATGATTTATCAGATGTTATTTCAAAAAAATCTGTAAGAACCAATTGTTGGTCGTGCCCTCTTCATGACTGTGGCATCATCTATTTACCGGGCGACAACAACAGCATGTCGGCGCGGACAACTGATCGTTTTAGGGTAAGTCCAGGTGATGTTTTAACGAAAAAGGGTTAGCTTAAGTGGTTGACGTCGTGATGTACATCCAAATTCAGACGTAGCCAAAGCAAGCACTCCATAGGAGAGGCCAGGCCAATCAGAGTTGAGTTGCCACCCCCCTGCCTGCGCATTGCTCATTCACGCTCAAGGCATCAGCGTACATCAAACTGATCATTAAAAGACTCTTTTTTCGGCAAGGAGGATGCTTTACTGCTTCTCCCTGTTCATTATTACCCGTAGCGCTTGAGTTTGATGTTTTGCAGTTCTTCTCACTCTCGAGTCGAGTTTATGTCCCAGCAGCATAACTGGCTTCCAGAGAAGCAGTGACTTCAATACCCAACAAGCGCGCAAAACTCCTGTGGCATGGACTCGAGATTGCAGTGATTGGACCGTGGGAAGCATGAACGGCCTGGTTGCCGCGTTTCAAGCCAAGTCATCATTGAGACATTTTGGGAAATTCTCTCATCACTGCACACAACAGCACGATATAAGCTGGCATCATCACTGTCCCTTGGAAGATGCATTCCGATATAAAGCAGAGTACTGGCGGTACTCCTGGAGCAATCCAGAAGTCTCTGGCTCAAATAGCGGTTTCGGTAGCTCAAGAAGCAGCGGATCCGGAAGATAACGGCGGAAGTCCAGAAGCAGGACCAACAAATCTGACGGAAGAGGACGCCCTCAGAAACCTCAGTGGCGCCGTCAAAGATCAGAATGACTTGGAACGAGATATCACTATCCAAGCAAATGCGGCACTGATGGAAGCCGAAGATCAAAAGGATCAGAATCGCATTAATAAGCTAGACGCAACAAGAAGAAGACTTCAAGCACAGCTCGACAAAGAAAAGAGCAGACTGGACCGGGTTGCAGGCAATCCATATCAATCTCGAAATACCAAGAAGGAAATCGAAAAGCTAGAAGAAGAAGTCTTACAAGTTTCCCAAGATATTGCAGATTTTCGGACACGGATTGACAAGCGACATCAAGACGACCTTTTGGAAGATGTCAACCAACCCAAATCGAAGAGACTTCCCGGTGAGAGTCACCGTGCCTATCTAATCAGAACTGGAAAAATCACACCTTTCACCAAAATCGGGGGTCCCCGGCCGCAAGGTATAGAAGGCCAACTGGCCGACACGATATTGGAAGCAGAAGAGGAAGCAGCGGCAACACAGCTCGATCAAGATGGCGAAGGCCCGACATCACACCAAGTCTTGCGACAACCAGGGTTCGATGACGACGGGAAGGATACTTACTCATGGACTACTGCGACGAACGAGTTCTCCTTGCGACCACGCAAAAAACAACGGACAGCGCGAGCGCGCAGTCCGTCTGCGGAATTCGAACCCACTGCATCATCAGGCTCAGACACTGAAGACACAACCATCTGGCAACAGGGCAATGAGGAAGACTTGATACGACAGGAACGTCGCAAGGCGAAGGCAAAGTCCCACGTTCAGCAGCACGATGGTATCGACCTTAGCAAGCTAGATGACGGTGATGAGGCGCTTTATAAACGACGACTGAGTGACTGGATATCAAAGCGGAGTCGGGCAAGGCGAGCACGACGAGAAGCAGCACATAATAATGATGATATTACTCAAGGAGATAGCGGAGATGAGGACGAGTGGCTAAAGCCTTCACCAAATTATCCAGACCATCTCATCGACGATAACTTAAAGCTGCCCGGTGATATTTATCCCTCGCTATTCGGCTATCAGAAAACTGGCGTGCAATGGCTTGCCGAACTGTACAAGCAAAGTGTGGGAGGGATTATTGGCGACGAGATGGGACTGGGAAAAACTGTGCAACTTATTGCCTTTATTGCTGCATTACATCACAGCAACAAGCTGAATCGACCAGTCATTGTTGTTGCTCCGGCTACATTGCTCAGACAATGGGTAACCGAGTTCCACCGTTGGTGGCCTCCCCTACGGGTTTCAATTCTACACTCCTCCGGTAGTGGCATGATGCACCCTGCGACTGAGGACGAGTATGATGTCGACCGCTATCAGCCGTTTGTGAATAATAAGTCACGCAGCGCTGCGAGAAGGATAGTGAAAGGAGTGGTCGAAAAGGGTCACGTCCTTGTGACTACTTACACGGGGCTACAGACTTACGCTGAGGATTTATTGCCGGTGGAATGGGATTACGCCGTGCTTGACGAAGGACATAAAATTCGGAATCCAAATGCAGAAATCACGGTATCTTGTAAAGAGCTGAATACGCCCAATCGCGTTATTCTTTCTGGAACCCCTGTGCAAAACAACCTGACCGAGCTTTGGTCTTTATTTGACTTTGTTTATCCCATGCGGCTGGGTACACTGGTTAATTTCCGGACTCAGTTTGAAATCCCAATACGTCAGGGTGGATATGCGAATGCATCAAATCTTCAGGTAATGACGGCAGAGAAATGTGCCGAAGCCCTGAAAGAGACCATCAGTGAACACCTCCTACAACGTCTCAAGGTCGATGTGGCGGCTGATTTGCCTGAGAAGACAGAACAAGTTCTGTTCTGCAAACTGACCGATGGTCAGCGGAAGGCGTATGAAACATTTCTCAGCTCTGATGAGGTGTCAGCCATACTGAACAAAAGACGTCAGTCGCTTTACGGAATCGATATATTGCGCAAGATTTGCAATCATCCGGACTTGCTGGACAGGACCCTGAGCCGCAAGCCTGGGTATCAGTTCGGCAGCCCGAAACTGTCAGCGAAATTACAGCTTACCAAAGATCTACTGCAGAAAGTGATGATACCCAACGGTCATAAAACGCTGCTATTCTCCCAAGGCAAACTCATGCTCAATATTATCGAAGTGTGCATGCGTGATTGCGGGATAAGCTACGTCCGGATGGATGGCGAGACTCCAGTTGATCAACGACAGCCAATGATTGACAGGTTCAATACTGACTCGACCATTCATGTTTTTCTTATGACAACGCGAACCGGTGGCCTGGGTACAAACCTGACTGGTGCCGACCGTATCATCATCTTTGATCCGGATTGGAACCCGTCCACAGACTTGCAGGCCCGAGAGAGAGCATGGAGACTGGGACAGAACAAGCCTGTTAAGATTTATCGGTTGATGACAGAAGGCACAATCGAGGAAAAGATATATCACAGACAAATTTTCAAACAATTTATGACAAACAAAGTGCTCAAAGACCCCAAACAGCGAAGTTCTTACGACTTGTCCGATTTGTATGATCTGTTTACCTACAATGCCGGCGGCGACGCGGCGGCAGCGCAGCGGAGCGAAGTGTTCAAAGGCGCCGAGGTCGAACTCTCGGGTAAAAATTGTGAAGATGATGCCCCCAAGATGACTGCCACGACCGTTGATAAAGTTCTGGCTGAGAAGGGGGATATCGAAAATCAAGAATTACAAAAGATGAAAGTAGTGGCAGCCATGGAAGATTTCCAGGAAGACGCGTCCGTCCACGACGAGAAACGCATGCTGGAGGGTATCTTTTCGCGATCAGTCAATAGCGCCTATAATCATGAGCAGATCGTAAATGGCCCTCAACGAGCCACAGCCGATATGAGCGTTCTACGTCAAGAAGCCAACCAGGTCGCACGCCAAGCAGCTGCTCACCTGCGGCACGCGGCCGAAGAAGCCCGAAACATCCCGACCGGAACGGTGACATGGACGGGCGAAGTTGGCTCTGGAGGACGTCCCGGTGGCAGCAGACGCCGGGCAGGACCAGGCTCAGCTGGTATCATGCGTAACTTGGCACACAGGCAAGGTTTGGATACTGGCAGTGGAAGCACTTCTCGGTCTGGAACGCCGACGATTGACAAAAACTTAAAGGCGAAGGACTTCAAGGTCATGATCAAGACGTTCATAAATAGACACGGAGGGCGAGTACCTAGCAAGATGTTGGTTGATCACTTCAACACCTACTGCCCTGGGAAGAAACAAAGTGACGAGTTCAAGATTGCATTGGATAAGGTGGCGGTCCTCAACAAGGCTGGTGGTGCCGGGCGTGGCATGTGGACGCTGAAACCAGGCATCGAATAATGTAGCCAAACATGGAAACAGAATACATTCAGCCTTCAACAGTGGAATACCCATTAAAAACAATATTGTTTCGGAGTAATAGATAATCGCCCTGACCAGTTGTATCAGTGACCTAATCGGCTGTTTGCCGCAAGGAGACTATCCTTGAGAAGGGTTTGCACACAATCACGATAACAAACACATGTGATATCGGAACTTGAGTACTGTTCACGTGCCTGCTTTGGGCGGTGCATTCATATCCTTGCTTAGATACCTCGCAGCTTGCCAAAAAAAAACCCGCTAACCGGGTGCGACAGAGCACAGTAGAATGGAGACCAGGCACTATGGCCGTTCTCCTCGTTTTTCTCAACGCCACAGAGAAACCAGATAGCGAAACTCCAATCCAAAAATCGCGACAAGGGCGCTCAGAGACGGCGACCACGGCGACCACCCTTTCTGCGAGTAGAGTCGGAGGGAGTAGGGGTGACGTCCTCAATACGGCCAATCTTCATGCCAGCACGGGCAAGGGCACGGAGAGCGGACTGGGCACCGGGTCCAGGGGTTTTCGTACCGTTACCTAGAAAGAGAAATGTTAGACTTCCTGCCCTTTAAAAACCACAGCCATATAGCGGGGTACTCGGGGGAAACGCACCTCCAGTAGCACGGATCTTGATGTGAAGGGCGTTGATGCCCAGCTCCTTGCAACGAGCGGCAACGTCCTGGGCAGCCAACATGGCAGCGTAAGGGGAAGACTCGTCGCGATCAGCCTTGACCTTCATACCACCAGTAACGCGAGTGATGGTCTCACGACCACTACCAAAAGCAAATTAGCATACGAAATTGGTTCGTTTGTCGCAAGGTCGGAACATATTGATTCAGCGCCCAGATAATTTCCGCTCCATGAGGTTGAACGAACCTGAGATCGGTGACGTGAACGAAGGTGTCGTTGAAAGAGGCAAAGATACGAGCGACGCCGAAGACGAGCTCGCCTGCACCACCGTTGTCAGCATGGATTTTCCACAGCAAGCAGTCGCGCCCTCAGAGAGAGATCAACTACACTCTAAAAAAAAAAAGAAGGATATTCAAACCATACCATCGCGGACGGAGGGGCCCAGGGAAATATTTTCCTTAGGGGCGGCGGTCTTCTTTGGAGGCATCGTGAATTGTGCGTCTGGTTGGTTTCTCGACAACTGGCGATTGGAATGAAGAGCCAATTCCTGGTCTTCGTGATAGCCTCTATGGTGGCGTGGGCTGCGGGCTGGAGGCGGTGGATCATGGCAGAAACTACAATGATTTTGTTTGTGCGGCCTGCGCAAAAACCCTACCCTAGCTGGAATTCAGTGGACGGATGGACCAGCCTTCTCCACCTGCATCCGAGGACAAGAAGAAAAGTTTCGCCGATAATTTTTTTTTTTTTTTTGGGCTTCAACCATACTCCTCTCTCCTTATCCACGCCAATACTAACCAACTCCCGCGAATCCAACAGCCTTTCGCCAAAATGGGTGCCACGTATGTTGATCTTACTTGAACGCCCCCAACTATGGACAGCGGTCCCGGTTTCGAGTTACTTCGCAGGTTGTTCGTGGTCCTCTCGCTGGGCAGGAGATCTTTGGAGCCTCGTCCATCGTCTGCGATGGAGACGTGAGCTCTGAAGAACTCACCAGCTCGATCTCTCTTGGCCATCTCCCTCTGTTACTCAGGCTTGAAATGACAGCTTGCGAACCGAGAGACGATGCTCAGGGTGTTGGAGATGAAGAATTGACATTAGTTCTTCCCTCTTAAATTCATTGTTGCATTGACGAACCAAACAAATTCTGGTCTCTGGTTGAAACACACCGAAGGAAAAGGTTCTTGCAACTACTGTTCCTCGGCTTCACGCTGGGGGTTGTTGTTGGATGAGTGTTGCAGCCGGGAAAAATTCGCAGTCCAAGAACTTGAACTTGGCCTCGGATCTCCTACGCGCCACTCACCAATTAAATCCAAATTCGAGTCAGCCAAAGCAGAGAATGTCGCGCTTCAGCAACAGTTCTCGCAACGGCGCTCTTGTTCCATACTGCAAAAAGTATGACGGACCTCGTAACTAATCTGATTCGTAGTACCGTCCCTACCAAAGACCAGATCTTGGTCCCTGAGACCCTTCTCAAGAAGCGCAAGTCTCAGGAGAAGGCTCGCGCTGAACGCACCGACGCCATCAAGAAGAGAAAGGCTGTATGTATATTCTGCTTTGAAATCACTGGCATTATGATGCACAACATCCCCATCAACTAGACTTAGTCGATGCTGTTGATCTTTATACCTTCTTTCGGGTCTGATACTTGCCGAGCGGTTCACATTTGTTTTCACGCATCACCTGGCAACGGTTCATTCAGCTGACTAGTCAATCAAAGGCCAACAAGGAGAAGCGTAGCGTCATCTTTAAGCGTGCTGAGAAGTACGTCAAGGAGTATCGCGATGCCGAGCGTGAGAAGGTCCGCCTTCACCGCGTCGCCAAGGAGAACGACTCTGCCTACATCCCCGCTGAGGCCAAGTTGATCTTCGTTGTTCGCATCAAGGGTATCAACAAGATGCCCCCCAAGCCCCGCAAGACTCTTCAGCTCCTGCGTCTGCTTCAGATCAACAACGGTGTCTTTATCAAGGCCACCAAGGCCACCACCGAGATGTTGAAGATAGTCGAGCCCTGGGTTGCTTACGGTTACCCCAACCTGAAGACCGTCAAGGAGCTAGTCTACAAGCGTGGTTACGGCAAGGTCAACAAGCAGCGCACTGCCTTGACTGATAACTCTATTATCGAGGAGTCTCTTGGCAAGTACGGCATTGTCTGTATGGAGGATCTTGTTCACGAGATCTACACCGTCGGTCCCAATTTCAAGCAGGCCTCCAACTTCCTCTGGCCATTCAAGCTGTCTAACCCCACTGGTGGCTTCCGTCCCCGCAAGTTCAAGCACTTCATTGAGGGCGGAGACCTCGGCAACCGTGAGGAGCACATCAACGCTCTCGTCCGCCAGATGAATTAAAGTCAAAAGTAGCTTTGAGTTTTACGAATGGGTTAGGTCCGGGACGGATAGTACGGAAGTCTTTTATATGGCATGGTTACTCGGCGTTTGGTACAAGACAAGGTCGTAGGTAATTGATATCCTTGATGAATGAACACAAGAGTTCCGCATGCCAATTGTGATTTCATTTGATATGACATGCGATGAGTGTTTCGCGCATTATGAGACTTGAAGACCTCTAGAACAATCACTGGCCTCGCTGCCTTTACATTTAGGCGGTCCAGTCAAATTTGACAAGATCCAGTGATGTGATATATATGTAAGAGTGGAGCTGAGCTGTGTGCTTCTCAATCCTTTCAATCCTTCCCGCTTTGAAAGACGACTATGATATAGCTTTATGTTTCCGCCCGCCTATGACTGAGATGTAATATCACATCTTAATGTCAAAGCTCGTACCACATCCACAACTGCTCGTGGCATATGGATTGTCCACAATCTTGAACTGAGACCCAATCAACTCCATTGTAAAGTCTACTTTGCTGCCTTTCAACAAGTCCAGTGACGACTGATCTAGGATTACTCGGGCACCAGCTGGGGGAGATGAACTTGACTCTCCGCCGTCCGAGAAGAATTGAAAAACCGTGTCGTCTTCATTCACAACAGTTGGCCACTCTGCCGTATCTTTCGGAGGAATCGTCACGAGCTTCATAAGATATTGGAAGCCGTGGCAGCCGCCACTCTCAACTTGTATGCGGAGCGCTAGGTTTGGGTTCTTATCCTTTTCCATAATTTGTGACAAGCGCTGCCCGACAAAGAGTCAGTCGAGTTGCAATCATACAGTCCACAACGTGAGCACAAATACCGCTGCTGCCCTTGGCGTGATCTCCAACATGATTTCTTTCCCATCTTCATCGGTCCGGGGGTTTAGAACGCATGCCGTGGCTTCCTGCCTTGCCGTGGCTGTGAATGTTCTCTTTTGCGGTTCTCGGGGAGAACTACTGGAGACGGGGTTCCGAGTCGGGGAATAGCTAGTGCGGCAGTTTCTCGACGAGGATGGAAGAAAGTTGGCACGGCTGTCGGTCCTTGGGGTAGTTCGCGGGAGCAAGAATTCGAGAGGCGCTGGTTGAGCCGTGGCTGTTGCGTAACCACGCTTTGCAATGCGAAGAAACGATCGGGCAGCAGATGCGCCTTTTGCACAGCTCCGGCTGGCCATAATGATTGCCGGGGCAAGTTCTCATTAACGTAGGTGATGTAGAATTAGGACAATAAAGCTGCTGAGAAATCAAAAGAGTATCGGTTACAAATGAATCGCTGTCGGCTCAGCGCTCGTTCCATCAGCCCACCTGGCGGCGAGGCGCGGAAACCGGCTAACGGCTCGCAGTTCAGTGGTCAGACAGGGTTTCGGGCTGCTGAGCGCCTTGTACGGGCTGATCTGATGGAAAAACATAAACGCCGATATGCTGACATAATAAGCGCCCACAAAATCATGGACATTAAGAAAAGCAGTAGCGATGGGGAGCGGCGGGGGGGCGCTGGTAATATGCCGGAGGAGAGTTCCACACACACACTCTGGCTGCTGCACCTGAGTGACTCCTCGCTAAGCCCCAAGTTGCGCGCCCCACTTCCCACCAAAAATCATCAATTTTCGCCTCTCACGAGCCTGACTCGAATCCAGACCCCGCGCATCGCAACCTCGCGACAACTTTGTATTTTTGCCCGCGAACCTGTCGAGGCAACACATATCCGACCGAGGAACGGCGTCAGGACAAAAGGTTGCCCGCCATGTCTCGATTTTTTCGTGGTGGAGAGGACAGCTCCAGCGACAGTTCCTCTGACGAGGAAGAGCTCTACTCTGACGAGGAGCAGCAGCAGCAGCAGCAGCAGGACTCCAACCAGGATGACTCTGATGATTCCGATGATATGGATGACTCTGATGACAGCGACGACGACTCTTCTAGCGATGATGGGGCTGGTGGTGCCAACCGTTTCTTGAGGGATGCCGCGTCAGACAGTGATAGTGAAGAAGAGGATGTTCGAGCAAAAGTCAAGAGTGCCAAGGACAAGCGTCTTGACGAGCTTGAGGCCTCCATCAAGCAGATTGAGAATGGGCAGAAGAATGGTGACTGGACTTTAATTTCAACTGGTACGTGGCATCAATTCCATTCTGAGGGGGCGTTGTCCTTTTTTCGTTTTCTCTTTGGCAACGGACAATTGTTTTGAGACTTTATGGCGAATCTATTATTCGGAGATCTATGCTAACGACATGTTTTACTCTGAAACAGAATTTGACAAACTGAGCCGACAAGTCACTCGTCTGCAAGATGGTCGAAAAACTCCCAAATCTTACATCCGAATCATCGCCGAGTTGGAGAATTTCATGAACGAGGCATTGGCCAAGGCCAAGGTCACACCCAAGAAGATGAACGCAACCCAAGCCCGTGGATTAAATGCCGTCAAGCAAAAGATCAAGAAGACAAGCAAGGAGTACCAGACCGAGATTGACGCCTACAGGGCAGACAAGGACGGCTTCATGGAAAGTGAGGACGACGAGCCAGAACCCGTGGCCAAGCCCAAGAAGGCCGTCAGAATCGAGGATGACTTGGCTCCAGCCGAGGAGCTCGCTGATGAAGGCTTTGCTACCGTTGGGAAGGGTGGTCGCACACTCCAGTACACCCCGGAGAGTATTTTCAAGCACCTGCGGGGCATCATGGAGTCTCGTGGCAAGAAGAACACAGACCGTCTTGAGCAGATCAAGATTATGGAAAAGCTCACCGAGATTGCCAATACTCCCTATCAGCAAATCCGCGTTTTACTCGCCATTGTCTCTGCTCGTTTCGATCTCAGTGCCGGCACCTCCAACGTCATGCCACTCGAGCACTGGAAGGCTGCCGAGAAAGAGTTGTCTACACTGCTGACCGTGCTCGAGAACAACAAGGAGTACGTGGTCGTTGAGAACGTCGAAGAGTGGGATGATGATGAAAAAGCCCCAACTCTGCAACCTGGTGAGAAATATATCAAGGTCGCTGGTAGTGTTGTCTCATATGTTGAGAGATTGGATGATGAGCTTGTGCGCTCTTTGCAAAGTATTGACCCTCATACCTCTGAGTACATTGAGCGACTCCAGGATGAGGGCTCTCTGTATAACATCATCTTCCGCGGCCAACTATACTACGAACAGCTCCGGAAGGACGATACTCTTGAGATCCCTCAAGATAGCGTCAATCGTATTGTCATGCGACGTCTGGACCATGTTTACTTCAAGGTAAGAACGCCGGGCGCCTTTTCTTCGACTGAGTCTGTGTCCTGCGCGACGAATGCTGTGCTAATCAGCATAATCATAGCCCGCCCAAGTCATCAAGACCCTCGAGGATAACTGTGCAAAAGCTGCTGGTGACAAAGTTGAGTCTGTCATCACCCCCCGCAGCAAGTCCGAGGACGCCAGCGACTTGGTCAACGTTCTCTGCAACTACCTGTTCAGCAACAGCGACGGCATTATTCGTGCGCGCGCCATGCTGTCCCAGGTCTATTTTCTTGCTCTCCACGGCGAGTACTACAAGGCTCGGGACATGATGCTCATGTCCCACTTGCAGGACACCATCCCCAACTTTGATGTGCAGTCTCAGATTCTCTACAATCGAACCCTTGTTCAGGTTGGCTTGTGTGCCTTCCGCAAGGGTCTTGTCTACGATGCTCAAAACACACTTCAGGAGATCTGTGGTTCTGGCCGCCAAAAGGAGCTGTTGGCACAGGGTGTCATGATGCAAAGATACAGCCAGGTATCCCCGGAGCAGGAGCGCTTGGAGAAACAGCGCCAGCTGCCCTTCCACATGCATATCAATCTAGAGCTTCTGGAGTGTGTGTACCTGACCTGCAGCATGCTTCTCGAGATCCCTCTGCTGGCCCAGACCGGATCGTCTCCGGACGTTAAGAAGCGTGTTATCAGCAAGACATATAGGCGTATGCTGGAGTACCATGAGCGACAGATCTTCACCGGGCCTCCTGAGAATACTAGAGACCACGTGATGCAGGCCTCCAAGGCTCTCGCGGCGGGTGAGTGGAAGAAGTCAACGACTTACATACACAGCATCAAGATCTGGGAGTTGATGCCCAACGCCGACGAGATCAAGGCGATGCTGTCCAAACAGATTCAGGAGGAAGGCCTCCGCACATATCTGTTTACCTACGCTCCCTTCTACGACACTCTGGCCCTTGACACTCTCAGCTCCATGTTTGAGCTTGACAACGCCAAGGCTGCTGCTGTTGTCAGCAAGATGATCAGCCACGAAGAGCTTGCTGCTTCACTGGACCAAGTCACGAACAATATCATCTTCCGCAAGGGAGTTGAGCTGAGCCGGCTGCAGTCACTGGCGCTGACACTGTCGGACAAGGCCAGCGCTCTCATCGAGACCAATGAGCGCACGCTCGAGCAGCGGACTCAGGGCACATCCAACGCTTTTGAGCGACAAGGCGGCCGCGGCCGAGGTGGTCGCGGCGGTGGCCGAGGCGGTGCTCGCGGTGGTGCTCGGACAGGTGGAAACACTCAAAGACAAGCTGGTGGAACTCAATTCACCGGTGGTGCCTTGGGGGCAGCCGTACGGGGCTAGGACTGGGAAGTTGAGGAGAAGAAGTCTCGGGATGAGTTGTTGATAATAGAGAGTCACAGAATGAACGGGAAAAAAAAAGATTTACTTGATATTTGGGCGTAGGCGCACGATTTATACGCGCAGCTTTACGACAAGTGGGAAGGGAGATTGACCAACCTGTTTGCGACTCTTACATATTTCATTTGTTTGTCGTACATGCTATGCATGAAGGAAGGAGGTGGGCGGATGGGGACAAGGATTGCAGTCGATCAAAACGACGTGCATTCTGACGGGAATCATGAGGGTATTGCATCGATAGGGCGGATGGAAGAGGGAATACAAAATGATTTAACGAAGCATGTAGCCCGTGCCATGTGGAAAGTGAGGTGACTATTTGCAGGGTAGGCTGCAGGGTAGGCTGCAGGGTAGGCTGACATGTGATGCGGATTGCCGGAGACAATCGGATACGGACGACCAGCCGTCTTATGCCACGGCTTAGCACGCATCTATCTACCTGTCCATCTCCGCCGACCAGTCAGTCAGTCGTTACCAGATCCAGAACCAAAGGGGGAAAAAGAGGCAAACAGTGGCACAGAAAAGAAGGTCACGGTCGAAGGGCAGAAACCGGGGACCCGAAGCGTACCGGAGCGAACCGAAAGCACAACATCACCACCATGAGCATTGCCGAAGAAGCGTCTCGCTCGGACGCGAACAGCATGGATCCGTTGCCGCCGCCGTCAAACACCAAGGCGCCCATCTCGACGGTGCTCGCGATGGCGCCCTCCCGCGTCGACGCCTTCCTCGCCCACCTGGCCAAGTGCATGCAGACACGCGCCGGCGCCGAGACGGTCCTCCTCTTCGCATGCTACGCCACGCACCTGGCGGGCTCGGTGCTCGAGGGCATCGGCGGCGCGGCCATCCGACAGTCAGCCCGGCGCCTCGTCGCGCTGGCCTACAGGCTCCCGCCCGCGACGAGCGTGGTCATGGCCTCGGCGACGCCGCAGCCCGCGCTGGCAGCCGTGGCCCTCCAGCTCGGCGGGCGCCTGCGAGCCTTGTCCGCGCTGATCAGCGAGACCCGGACGATGGGACGGCTCTGGGGCCTCCTCGGCCTGTACTTTTCCGCCAAGAGGCTCGTCCTCAGCACGCTGGCCAGGAGGCAGCGGCAGGGGGGCGAGGAGGAAAAGACACAGGACGCGGCCGCGGCCGCCGAGTCGACGTTCGACGCCCTCGTTGCCTATGCGCAGATGGCCGCGCTCGTCGTCTACCAGGCCTCGGAGAACGTGGCCTTTCTGTCGAGCAAGAAGGTGCTGCCGCTCGCGGCCCCGACGCAGCGCCGCCTCGGCCTGTTGAGCGTCCGCGCTTGGGGCCTGTATGTCGCGATGGAGGGCGCGCGCTTGCTGGTCGAGCGGAGCCGCAGAGCCGGCGTCGCGGCCAAGGACGCGGACTGGGCTTCGCGATGGAACAAGACCTTCTACCGGAACTTGTCGTGGGCGCCCCTGACGGTTCACTGGGGGTCTGCCAACGGCGGCTTCTTGCCCGACATTGCCGTCTCCCTGCTTGGCTTCTATCCTGCCGTCGGTGCCATGACCGATCTGTGGAGGGACACGGCTTAGATGGGAGGTGACGTTGAGAAAAAGGATTAATTAAAAGCACCCTTATTGTGAGGGGAGGGGCAACGAAATGAGGGAGTTGCTTGATAAAATAGCATCATCGTCAAGGTTATTTCTTTGTGTGTGTGTGTGTGTGTGTGCAGGTTATGGTGCAGATGAGTTAGGTTTCTGATCATTTGTTTCTGACTCTCGTTACGGTACGGGCATGCTATGACTGGATTTGCCCTGATGGATACGAGGCTTTGATTCTAAGAACCCATGTTTCCTGGACGAGCTGCCCTACGTGGTCACCACGATGCCAATGTAGCGGCAGATGGAAGTTAATCATGGACTGTGGCAAGCTGCCGCATGTAGTAATGGAGTGTTCAGTTGGTTTTTTGCGATCAAAAAGAACAGAACCCTAATGGTCTTAAGGAACTTGTCTGAATGGCGGCACGGGGAAAACAAAGGTTGCCTGATTTTGAATTCCACGCTGCAAGCAAGGTTCCTTGCAGCAGTAAGCAGTTTGATTCTCTGCCTGACAACACGCGGTCCTGCCGTCTCGTGTAGCTTTCCATGCCGTGACGATGAATGCGACGCATCTAGCCCCCCCCCTGGCGCTGCCTGCGGCCTGATCGCTTCTATCCCGCAACACCATGCGACTCGGCTCCCACTGCGCTGCTGCTTTGCGCTTCGACACCCTTTGGTGACGCCGTGTCCATGTCCCGATACAGGACCAAAAGCGAGCCCCTGACCTTCTCGGAGCCAAGCCGCCTGACGACCTCGGCAACCTCCTCGTCGAGCTTGATGATGCTGTCCACAAGCTGGTCTATCGTGGTCCATCCCACTACATTCCTCGCCGCTGCGTTCCACGCACTCGCCGCCGCACACACGCAGTTCATCTCGAACTCCAGCACCTTACGGTAAAGCCTGGCAAGCTGTCCCTTCGTTACAATGTGGTTCTCGCGGAATTGCACTCCATCATGCCACGCTCCCGGAACTAGGAGCTGTGCGACATGCATATACCAGGGAATGCGCCCAACCACGTGAACGAGACCGTTTCGAAAGCCTTCACGCTGCACTATCGCATCGAGTAGGAGCTGAGGAGATTGCTTTTGTTCAGCACAACACGAATACAAACTCGTCATGACGTATTGCAGCATTGTCTGTACTCACCGGCGTTAGCGTGCAAAAGCCCGCCCATGCAACGGACACAGCGGCATGCTCCGATGCTAGTGATTCTACCTGCTGTCTTGCCGAATCCAGCATCCTCTTGGCCAGACCGTCTGCCTGGCTTGCTGCATAGCCTCTGCGTTTCTCGAGACCCGCTGCTGTGATCTCTCGCAGGAGACGGGTCCGCTCGTTTGTCGGCTTACCGCGAAACGAAGAGTTCAAAACTCTCGCCTTGAGACGGTCTGGCAGCCCCTGGGATATGATGTTTTCGTACGCAATGACCAGTCCTGAGCAGCTCGGATCGTTGCCCAGCGCGTCGTATGCCGCGTTCCATGAGTCTAGACGGAGTTGTGCATCCCTGGCTTGGCTGCCATTTTTACCTCTTCTGTTCCTGATGGAAGAGCATACGCTGTAGGAGTCTGGTGACGGGGATCTTCTCGGAGTGCGACGAATATGGAACGAGGGCGTCCACAGTAATGCCATGTTTTCGTCTCGCGGCGGAGCGGTTGCGGTACTGAAACTGCTGCCCCTGAGACGCCTTACAAATCTCTTGATAGTACTAGTGCCATTGGTGTGATAATCCTGTTCCATGTCGGCGAGGTCGAGCTTGCCATGCAGGCCATATGCTGCGTTTCTCTCGTCAGGAATAACTATCCCGAACGAGATGCAACTAGTTGGTTAGGTAATTTTGCTGAGTCGACGGCGAATCGGGCTTCAGTGCTCAAAGAGTTCAAGTGGGTTTCTCAAGCAAAGCAGGCTGCTCACAATATGGCGGGTTGACATGGTTCTTGTAATGATATTTGGGCACCTCATCTTTGCTTTGTTGATCGCCTGACCAGCTCCGTGATGACGAAGTCTCATATCAGCTCAAACTCCTGTTGGCTCAGTGCCAAGGCTCAATGACGGAAGACGTTTCAACTTTCCCCAAGGGGTCCATCGAGACAATGACATGGATCACAGGAACAAATGGTAATAGGAGTATGTCTGTAAACCCCCAGCATCCCCAGCATCCCCAGCATCCCCACTCCAATAAACATGGAAAACTTGTTGGACGGGAAATAAAATGTGGAGGGTAATATCAGCGCCTCCACAGATCGCGGGGCTTTGGCCTCCCTGTGGCATCCATGGGTTCCTTGTTCAACCAACAAGTCCGAGCAAAGCCTGCTGCCAAGATGGGCCTCACAAGAATGATCCAGCCTTGATCGTAGTGGTTGGCTGTGAAAGATCAGAATCAAGGATTATGTGTGGAGTGTCGCACAGATGAAAGTCAGGGGTAAAGAGACGTTGAACTGTGTTGGTCCATCAATGTCCTCCTGCCCAGCAACTTGGCCCTCGGTGGCGATGAGAAGCAGCAGCATTTGAATTCTTTGATGCGGTTGACTTCCTGTGAACTGGCCGCCTGTCATCATACCAAGCGCTCGACATCAACTCGATCGCTCAAGTTTGACTGGAGCGTGGAATCATGGGCAGCCTGAGGGACCACGTCTTGGATTAGATTCCACGACAATGGCCGGAGCTCAGACAACCAGCAGCTGTGTACGTGACCCTCCACCTAAAGTCCAAAGTGTCTGTTGGGTCGAGATTAGTGCATCTGTCAAGATCGTGTCCATCTCTACCATGCGCTCCCCATACCAGCATCTCAGATCCTCGCCCGCTTTCGCCAGATGATCCGTCGTTGGCGCGGTATGGTTAACGAACCAACAATCAACCGAGTCGCAGCAAAGAACGCTAGGGTCTTATGAGGCAAGTAGGATTTGCTCCGACTACATCTCGTTGCACTCGCATAATTCTTCCTGAATGGCGGCTCTCGGCCGGCCATTATCACGGAAAGAGCGCAAGAGACGCCGATCTGGCAGGAACGACGGCCTCCTCTTCTCCTCTCTTCTCTTCTCTTCTCTTCTCTTCTCCTCTCCTCTTCACCTCCTCCCTTCCTCCCTTGAATCTGCACCGTACTTCTTCTGTATGCGGTTGACTCACCTGAAACTAGTCTCAAGACAGCTAGGCTGCCCTATCCTTAGTTTGACCCTATAATTACTTACGCCTGGAAACAGTACCCTGTCCGATTGTGTGATCGGCTAGATTCACAAGATCAAGATCCCGTCACCTCGAACAAGTCTCTTGTCCGGATCCCGCCCCTGTACATCAATACCTCAAAATCGGTGCCATCATAGGTAGCACGAGGCCTTGGCTCAGACGTCACACACAAGTTTTCACCCAGCTGATTTTCCATTCAGACCCGTCCAGTTGATCACTTTCGCCGTCACGACAGCCGACGTGACAAAGATGAATTTCGGATTCTGCGCCCTTGCGGCCGTGCTGGCCCCGGCGAGCCTAGGCTGGGCGTTGCCAGCCTCTTCTGTCATGGTGAATTCCAATGGCATTTCCTGGCACCCGTCCGAGAACACAACTTCGACCTGTGACCCTTCGACCTTTGCCGAGTCGCCAAGCTCCGATCCTGCCAACTGGCGAGAGTGTGCCAGCCTCTACAGCTCCTGGACGTCGCAAAACGGAACGTTTGACCTGGACAATGTTGATGCCGCTGGGTTCACGCCTATCTTGCAAACCAAGGATTGCACGCTCGAAGTCCAGCCGGCCGATGCATCCAAGGGTCCTTTCACTATCGGCGACAAGGACCTCAAGACGCTCTTGGTCACCAGTCTCAGGCAGTTCTCCGAAGGAACTGACCTGAGGGTTATGGGCATTGTCAAATGCGACACCGCAAGTGGGAGAAAGGCTGAGGTGAAATGGCGCATTTCGAGATCAAAGGGCGACCAACGAATATCGACGCCATGTGGACGTTCGTCAGTCGATCGGCGATTAAGATTAATGAGAAGCCTGGCTTAAACCATTTGCCGATTGGGGGATATTCCCTCTTCACTTTCTCTCTCTTGTTTTTCCGACTCTGTGCCAAATGTAAGATAGATGCAGTGAAAAAGGTATCAGGACTTCAAGGCTAGGTGTGAAAAAGACATCCAGTTGCGACGTGACACTATTGGGCAGAGTGCTTGTATTACTATAGAAGGCTTTGATTGGAACCACTGTTTGGTCATTAGGTTTGCATCAACAGAGAAACCGGGCTTCCTTCACTTCTGTGTCCATCAGTCTAGTGACGTTCGCGAACCTTTTGGTAGAAACTTGGGCGGCAAAAGATCTCACAATTGTGACATACTCGATGGCGGCGGAGAGATCGTGCCATAGGTAGTGCTTGCGGTCTTGTTGCTGCTAAAGGTCCTGCTGATGAGAAGATCCTGCTGACGAAGGTCCTGCTGATGAAGGTCCTGCTAACAATGTCCTACTAACCAGAGTCTAGCAGGATGCTAGCTGCTCTCTTGCACTAACTACTAAACACTACAGCAACAGTATCGTGAGGTACATACCAGCTTTGAATTTCGGGTTGTGTTTCTCAGCGTATATGCACAAGCTCGGTGTATGACTTTGGCCCCTGATGTCTTGAAGCGGCTCTAGAGAAGCTGCTGCCAACGAGAGATCCAAGGATAAGTCTCCGTGACCTAGTCAGTCCATGTCTCACCTTGTCTATGTCTTGGATGCAGCACAGTATCCCAACATGAAGATCACATTTCGTTCTGAAAGCGAAATGTTACAAAGCAGCCGTCTGGCGAACAGCAATTCAAGGCAGCTGGCTCCGGTCTCTCACGACTCTCGACAACTCCGATCTTGGTCAGTTCCGACGAGACAGGGATAAGCAGCGAGATCGAGCTTGTCATCTATCTACACGATGGCCTATTTAAGGATTGTCTTACACCATATGCACACATGTCTCATCCAGTTGCGGCGGGGGTCTCGAGTATTTTGGCCACATCACAGCATCTTCTCCACGGAAACAAACATCTTCCATATCAGCCCACGCGGCGGATGGGTTACATTGGCGTGCCCATATACTTTTCGCCTTTTCTTGGCATCCTCCCCGAACGGGTCGTTTTGCTCGTTCGTTCGTTCACTCGCTCGTTCAGACTTCTCATCCGAATTCCAACGCGCCAAGCTGAAGAAGCCTTGTCTCATCCCACGTCGGACGTTTGGACTCCCGCCAGGGGAAGCCGCCGCTAGAGCCAAAACAAGAAGCAAAAGGAACACCCGTGGCCAAAAGATTAAATGAGAACCCCAGAAAAGAAGAAAAAAAAAACACCCTTATAGAGTTTACTAGCGCAGCGTGACGGACGAAACGTGTGTTGAAGCCAAGAGCGGCCAAGGCTAATGGACCGATTCATTCGGGAGCTCTCATTTGCCAAGTTGCGAAAAACACACCCCCCCGGTCATTGCGGTGGCGCCACTGGGATTTACTCATGTACCCGTGGGACTGGGTCGAGTAGCACGTTTTTACTCAATCTGGAGTTCTGTTCGCCTCAATGGCTTGTCAGTTGGGATGCGGCGGCCCTGACAGACTGGGGGGCGAACAGGACGCTCGAACCAGGTTGAGATGCACGGGTGACAGGAATCGGTCCGTGGGAATTGGCACGGGATTTGCCATCTAGGGAAAAAAAAGTCACCAGAGGGGAGTGATGTTTTTTTTTTTTTTTTTTTTTTTTTTTTTTTTGGTTTTCCCTCCACGCGGGAGTAGATGGATGCCTTTTCTGTTCTCCAGGGTAAAGATAGCTACAGCATCAATTAATGGCTTGTGTTACGCTAGGTAATTGATGTGAGTTTCGGGGGGTTTTCAAGGTCGTGCCTAGATATGTGAGGTCTATGTATTTTTTTTTTTTTTTCGTGACAAGACGCTTATTTCTCGCGATCCTTTCGCATGGTGTACGAAGGATTTGTCGAGCAGCTTCGGCCTGGTCCCACTCTGCAACTCCGGCAGGCAACTTGCTTGGGCTTGGCGGCATGTTGCATCGATCGGCTCGCCAGCATGACCGACGCAATTGGATCTGGCAGGATTTTGATCACAGGAGCACCTCAGAACTCAGAACTCTGAATAAACCGCCCGGCCGGCTGTGCTGGTGGGGCATCTCTGTGTTTTCGATTAATTAGCTGAGTATATAGGACTTAAGAAAGAAGAAAGAAAAAAAAAATAAAATAAATCGGTTCAATGGCTCTTGCTTATTTCGTTGCACTATTCACCGAGTCCCCTTGTTTTTTTTTTTTTTTTTTTTTTCCCTTTCCCCTTCTCCATGATATCGACATGGCAATACGATCCTTGTTTTATTTCAACCTGCCAAAGTGGCCCCGAACCGGGTATTTTGACCTCACAGCTCCCCATTCGCCCCAGTCGATGGCAGTGCCAACTTGCCCTGTAATGCTGAATTACCACGGATGCTATAGGGATTCCCAACCACTACTTAGCGGGTTATGCAAGGTAAACGAGCACTGGGAGCCAATTTATAAAACTGCGCGATATCCCTTTGCGTGGGCTAGGGCGCCAAGCAGGTCACGAATTAGCTTGTAGACCATAGACCAATCAGGATATCTATGCCGAGAAGCTATTTAACAAAGAATCCGACTATACAAGGGATGTACATTAGTTACTATTGAACAAGTACCCACAATGGGTATATTATTGCTTACAGAGGTTAGCGTATAAGTACACTCTATGTACTGAACTGAGAGTGGGTCCCGCGACTTGCCTTGGCGTAGAGGCACATCACACCAGCGACCTGGTGGCTATACTCTCTTTGACTAGAGCGCACCTCGGCATCAACGAGATGCAACCTTGCGGCTAGCAATGTTATAAGATGCTAATATAATGGGAACAGCTTTGCTGCACTCTTACGTCATGGGCTCAAGAGGTATCTCTCAGATGATCTCAGAGCAGGACCTCTGAGTGGATTGGATTATCCCTGCAAAAGGTTAGCTAAGGGCAAGGAGATGATGTTATTGTACACAACTTGGCACTTGATGGGTTCAAAACCTAGGGGGCTCTACTGGGAGACGGGCATTGGCCAATGCCTCTCATGGCCAGAGATGCAATTTTTCAACAAAATCAGGCCTCAAATTGCATTAGTTGTGGGTGGGGCTGCATGATAAGGGTTTGAATTCGCGACAATTGGCGGCCACCTGCCTGCCACCAGCTGCCGACTGGCTGTCAACAAGCTGTCAACACCTGGCAGTGCATGTTTGCCACCACTGCGAACTCGACAACCACCACATGTCTGCTTCTCTACTGATCATCAGTTCTCATCACAAAGACCTTGAGCGTCTCACATTCAGCTCAAATTTTACTCTCCATCCTCGTTCATTGTGGCCCCCTCCCCACTGCGGCGGAGGTTCTACACCCCAGACTTGTAACTTGTACTGATCTGTCGTACCCCACGCGGATAGAGTTTGGACCAGCTGCCCTGCATCCTGGATCCGACCCACGATAGCCGCAGTAGTTGACAAGTTTCCCAGTTCCCACGGGGAAAAGTTTCACCATGACATGTCTGTCGGTTTTTAGGGCTCCAAAAGCCCCTTTCATAGGTCGCCCCCATCTCAGCTCTTTTTTGTTATTTTGCTGGACGTCGGTGGAGTTGGAAGCCACATCTGACACACCATGGGACCCCGGCGGGGGCGAGTTCCCAATGACTTCCCGTACCCGAGGCGCTTGGTGGTCACTCAGGGTCTCCCTGGCCTTCACTTGTGGCACACAGACTTGTGCCAACATCACTAATACGGAAGCAGTACTCCGTACCTGGTCCAGTAAAGTGGCCAGAAGTTGTTTTGCTGGTTAGTACCGTAAGGACATACCGGCGGCGTACAAACGACATTCCGGGTACCTACCTGGGCAGCCATCCGGTAGATGGCAGTATGAGACAATCATTATCAACGTGGCTGACGGACGGTGAGCAGGTCATTCATTTCATTTTTTGCAGCTGCTTGTCATAGGCGGACAAACGCCTTCTGCATCGTTGCCATTGTCACAGTCATACCTACGTGTCGAGTTCTCACCCAAGTCGTCAGATTGCGTGAACGGTGACTGCCACCCTACCTGGACTCGGACTTGCCAGAAAGGTACATCCAGATGGTAACGGAGCACATGTGAGCTTATCTCGGGAACACGGCACGCACGCACGCACGCACGCACGCACGTACGGACGTATAAGTTAATGGTTCCCGTTAGTTGCTCAGCAAGCCAATGCACACTTGAATGGGATACTGCGCTGAGAAAAGATGACACGCCGTCACCGTCATCGTCACCGCACCGGTTACCCTTATTTTGCTGCCATGCTGACGCCCATGACAAGTCGTTACATTTCATCAGAGACAATCAGATAAACAAAGAACCAGGGAACAACAAATCGAGTAAAAAATAGTACTTTGTGGCGGCAACAACGGGGATATGAGCCTCGTCTCGGCTGTCATCCCGTGAACAGGGTTCGCCAGGGTCATAGGGTCGCCAAGGGTCGTGATTTTCGGCCCCAACGCCCCCAACGCTTCTCAATCCTCGAACGCATTTGCATGCTTGCCGTTCTGTGATCGGGTCGATAGGCGTCCCACGGTATCCGGCTATTACGGAGCACACACACAGTACCGACCTAACCTACCTATCTAGGTAGGGGTATTTTTTTTTTTCGGAGCTTCGTATTAGCAAGACGACGATTTGGACGTCACAGACGTCACTGGCACGGGTTTCTCGTTTCGCTTCTTTCTTTCCTCACGACCGGAACATCTCGTATTCGAGGCATGATGCTTCCCGGTTCCTGGTGGCTGCTGGCCGCTGCTTCAACCCCGAGCAGCGAAGGCCGAAGAGAGTCGGCTAGCTAAACTAATAAGGGTGGTGACCAATCTTAAGAAAGCGCACAATCCCCAGTTCTAATTTTAGTATGCTGGCCCAATTACATCAATGTAAAAAAAGAAAGCTGAGAAAATCGATGCGCTTGCATCTGGCGGACGCAGCGTCGAAAGGGTTTACAAGTCAAACACTTGAGCCCACGTCATGTCAGTTAGTCGGCGGCCTCACATCACGTCGTTCGTCACATTTGACATTCCAATATTCACGCGGAACGCCAGTCAGGGACACCGGTCACGGTGCTCTAAATTACAGGGCTGCATTCGTTACGTCTCGGATCATCGTCCCTTTTCTTGGTTTTTTTAACCCTGTTGTGTTGGGCCAAAGGACTTGGGCACGAATCAATGCTGCGGAGCCAAACCGTTAATGCCACTCCAGTCCACATGCTCACTTTTTTGTACACTTTGTAATCACCATGAGGGAGGGTCGTCTGGTCAGTAATTGCGGTGAGCGACGATGGATGGAGGACCTTGGCGGCGAGCAACTGGCTAGCAGCATGAGGCGGAGAATTATTCTTCGTCGTCGGTTATTTTGTTTTCCTTCGACTTGGCGAACGCTTTGATGTGCGCTCCCGTCTGCCCTCTCTGCCCCATGGTCCGACTCAAGTTCTTAGGCTTGGCGTTATAGTGAACTGAAAGGACGGTCTTAATTGTGGTGATTTCTAGGTTAACCAGCCTAAACGATGCAGATGCGTCTGCGCACACGTGGACGATCGGAAGTTTCTTCTTCGGTTAGCTCTGGACCAAAAACTGCACCTATTACCGAAATCGTCATTGTTTCCTTTTTTTTCTTTTTTTTCTTCTTTTTTTTTTTTTAAACCAAATACCAAATGCATGTCAACTACCGTGTTCGGCGCCCTGCCGCTCCGTGCTGTGTCTTCTCCCGTATGATATCGTATGTATCACATATTATTGCATCTTTTTTTTTTTTTGTGTCCGTTTTGTCTTGTTGCCTTTGTGTGTGTGTGTGTGTGTTTTTCCCCTGCACGCCCTCCCCTCGGGCCTCGCTCCTTCCTCGCTCTCTCTGTCGCGCCGCCCCTCGCCAATCCCATCCGCTCCGCCGCTCTTTGCTGGGGTGGGCGACTTGGCAAAAACCTGGGTTTTTGACGAATCTTGCCCTGCCAAGCCTGTTTGTAGCTGTCTGTTGCGCGCCGATCCAGCCGAGTGAATTTTTTTTTTTTTTCATTATTTTTCACGATAACCAGACGGATGTGCTGAGCCGAACGGAAACTGGTGACAAGTGGCTGGCCACATGCAGCCTGTCGGTGACCGCAACAAGCGAGTCCTGCTGACCTCGTCGTTGTATCCCTTTGGCAGGTCATGACGCCGCAGAATGGCGTCGGAGTTTACGGTAGGCACTTGGTATGTACTGTACCGAACGTCGCTGAAGGGCTGCTACAGAGTCTACAATACCTCGCTAGACGCTGCGTCTCCGGCAAGATCTGGGTACCTACACACCTAGGTAACCTGGCTTGCATCCAAGGTGTCAATCAATCAAATTGTGGGTAGGGTCAACTTCATCAATGTGGTACATTGTTGCGGCGCTGCGACAATTCATCTCCGCCAGTCCCTTAGCCTTTGCGTTCGTGGCACCGCTAGGCACGGGTTTTAAAATTAATGACCAAGAGTTCAGGTTGGTCGCGTTGTATTCTGACGTTTGCCCAGTCTTCGACCCTGCCGCCCTCGGCTGGGTACTTGCTGGCACGATGGCAACCGTCCGAGGCAGTCGTATTGCCTAGACCGACTTGTTCTCAGAAATAGAAGCGCAGACAGGGCTACAATTGGAAATGTGAGCGAACATTTCACAGCATCTCTTGTCAGACCCAATATCGCATAAGAGATATTGGAGGGGGCGGGGGAGAGGCATCGTCATCTCGCGCGCGCTTGCTTTAACGAGGGGACTCCAACGAGGGGAGCGAGGTGTGCGTGCTGGTCTTAACCTGCCAAGCCCGCTGTTTTCGGTCCCCCCCCTCTGTCGGTGACAACAGCTGGTACCGGCCGTTGCGGATGCATCGTTACAGGCACCAACGAGCATCGACTATTTGCAGTACAAGACGGACAATGCGTCGTACCGAGTACAGTACTACGTGCGTCATTCCGACAAAGTGATGTGTCCCGTACATACTATCCGCGCGGTCTGTTGTGTATACGCGTCTATTTCCTCGAAAGCAAGCGCAAGCCACCGCAAGCCACCTATCATCAATTGTCGGGACCGCCTCTGACCGATCCCCTTCCAGGGACTCACACCGACAGTTGACATAGGGTCGTGTGCTGTGTGCGGAATCAACCGCCGGAATTTGTCTGAATGACCAACACGGCTGTGTCGGGGGAGGGGCAAATAAAGCTCCCGAGACGCAGGCAAGCGAGGAATGCGGAGGAGCATGAGGTGAGATGCTCAGTAAACGAGAGCCTCCACAATCCCTCCACGGTCCCTCCGCTATAGCCTGCTGACGTCCGGATAATAGCTTGTTGAAGCGATAGACACAAGGTCCACCATTTCTTGGGAAAGATGCGGCGCCGGATTCAACGCCGGACGTCTCACGCACGGTTGGCGATGCTAATCCGGGCTTTGCTGAAAATCATCTACCCGTTTTGTTTGACGACACTGCAATGATGGCACTGTGACGCCTCGAGGTGCGCTGAGACTGTGTGTCTTGTCCGTCTTTACGTCTTTATCAAGCAAATATTCTGTAATTTACGCGATGTTCGTTGCTCAGCGTCGGCGACCACGCGCCAAAAGCGATTCGAAATCCCCGTCATGGTTCATATTTGAACAGATCAGTCAGCCACTTGTACACTTGTCTGTCCCGATGGTCAAAGCTTCCCTGTCTTACCCAGTCCCGCGAAACCCCCAGAGATCCGGAAAGAGACGCTGGCACATGCAACGGGCACGCCCCCCTACCTACCCCCCATTCACACGCCCACATGCCTGACTTTGTGTGGAGTGTTGCTGGTGGGCATGGGACGACAAGAAAAGCTGGAGCGGGATGCGGCTACAAGCATTTGATGCAACCAGCTTGCTGGTCAAGGGAACAAGGGTCGAAGGGAGGGGGCTGCCAGACTAGCAGACCGGAAGACGATGGAGAGTGCGCCAGTACTACTTCGTACAATAGACCAGGCAGCCATATTTCTCCAAGGGACAACAATAAGAAAGGGCTTGGCCAGCCTTTCCAGGCACCCAGATAAAGGAATCCTTTGCCGCCCACCCCGCCAGAATATGTTTTGTTGGTGATATTATTTGACATTTCCCATTCTCAACCTCAAAGCACCAGCTGGAGCCATCTATTTCTCCCACCGCGACGATAAGGGTGGGGATAAACAACATTGAACCACTTACCAACCTCGACTGAGACGCCGTTTTCTAAAAACAGCCCGATTTTCCCCTCCTGGACCCCCTTCTAAAGAGAGAGACCTGTTGCTGCTGTCCTTTATTTAGCCACCAGCGGAATTGGAGGGGGCGGATAAACAAAAACAGGGCTGGAACAGGAACCGCAAAACACAAACACCCAAAAAAAAAAAAAAAAAAACCGGGGGAGAAAGACGGCGAGCGACCAAACGGGGACGCCAGCTTAACCTCTGCCCTTACAGCCACCTTTTTACCAGACACCACAAAGTATATGTGTATGCGCTTTGTATCTTGTTACACTTGCAGACTGTTTTGTGTTTTAAAAAAAGCAGCGCTAGCGTCTCATTCTGTTCCTGGGGAGCTGAGGAACCTCTTCCCACACATGTATATTGACGACGCTGCGCACGCCCTGTTCTGATTGCATACCTACTACATAAGGGCTCATCCATCCTCCCCGGACTTGCCTATGTGGCATCGCTACTTTTCGCATTGCAGAAAGGACTAAAACTAAATACCGCACGGACAACCTTCGGCTTTCGCGTCAGACTTCCGGGCAAACCGCCCTCGCTTCGGGGTGTGCTGAACTCTACATACATGACTGACCGAAATCCCGAGACCCCTGTCCCATTCTGCGCATGATATATATCAACATCACTGCTTTTGGCCAATAATCCCCCCCCTTTTATTTTCTTCTTTCACGTCATTGAAAACATCGCGAATATACTTTCATCGTGTCGTCATAGAGGTACATACCCCGAGAAGAAACTTCACAATGATGGCTGTTGAGACCGCCAAGCTGGCCACCACGGCCAATCCCATACCCATCCGCCACCACAGCAGCACCAACTTCTTCGACGAACTACCACACAGGAAACGCAAGCTGCGTCGGATACTGGAGCAGGAGCAGCGTCAGCGAGCCCTGCTGGAGGCCGAGGAGGAGTCCCGCTCGGAGGCGTGGAACTACATTGTTGACTTCCTCCACGCCTCAGCGTGGTGCGGGCAGATGGACCAGATCACAGTTGTGTGCGAGGCGGTTCCGACCATGAACGAGCTCGAGTCGTACGGGGACTTGGATGAAAAGGAAGGCACCAGAGCTTGCAGGAAGCTGTTCAAGGCACCAGTCGTCTGGGACGAGTTGGGCCACGGACTGTGGAAGATCCTGAGCGCCGCGGCAGAGCAGAAGCGCCCGCGACTGCAACCGTCTGCGCTGGAGCCAGCCAGGCCTCAAGCTATGTACTGGACGACCTCCCCTGCCGCAGGCACCCATTCAATCGTCAGCTCGCGCCGGTCCTCGTCACGACGGACATCACAGGATTCCTGCTCAAGCTCAACCACAGTGTCACAAGAGTCCCTGTCGCCGCGCATGTCGCTCAGCTCCTCCCCCGGCCGACACGGGAGCATCCCCAGGATATTGTCTCGCATCACAGCTCTCCGATCCAACTCATGACCATGGGGTTGTTTTCCTCCCGACACATAAATTAAATCTTTCTCTCTTGCTCGTCATGCCGGCACCACTGGATGCCGCATCGATAACCCCCTCTACCTCTTTTCTCCCTCCTCCATTTTTTTTTAAATCAAATCATTCTTTTCATGGACGGTTGTGTTTTCTCCCCTCATGACGCTGGCTGAGGGCGCCAGCGCGGCGTTGATGCGCACACATTTGGCTTTGATGATTCATGGCGTGGCATTGCCCGGGCGTTGGATTACATGGACACGGAAACTGTCACCTTGGGCATTCATAGCGTAGCGGGCTGGACTGGACTGGGACTTTGTCATGATTGCCTGCATGAGATATCCGCTTTGGCAAAGCATTTAGCGAAATTTATGACCTGCGTTTATCGCTGCGGCGTCAGTCGTCAATATAAACTAAATTATTTCTCTTGATGATGCTGAGTAAATGCTTTTTTTTTTTTTTTCTTTCGTCTTGTCCTTGGTGAAAAGCTTGATATGGTCGAAAGTATAACCTCTAATGCTTATAAGACTTTTTTTTTTTGGTCTAGGTCGAAAGGGACTGAGAGACGTGCAAGACGTTTGCCAGTACTTGTACCATAATACATATTAGTATGGTGATAAATGTGCTTTGCACTGCACTGTTTTAATTGGTCGTACAGTTACTCGGGCTTACTCCGGATTAGAGCAACGGTAATGTGTATGTAGCCAATCACGCCGCACGGCCTGTTCCATCGTTCCCCTGCCAGCTGTTGAAAGCTGGGCGATGTTTGTTCAAAGGCAAGTCAGTCGCGCGCCAACAGCCACAAAGGATCAAGCTCCATCCGAGCCAATTTCTCTTGGAGTGTTTTTTTAACCAAGCCTATATTCTCGCCGCACCGCGTCCTTCTAGAATCGAAGGACCCGGACTGGCGAAGCTTCGCAAGCTTTTTCATTGTCATTGTCACTTTCCTTTGTCAGCATCATATTGCCACTGCTCCGACTTCCCTGCTCACGACGTGTGCTGGCGAGTGATGACGGGGCAGCTTTTTGCAAGGTCCTAAACAGGCTTAACCATGGCCGCTCAGGTTGATACGGGCCTTATCGCAGGCCACCTCGGGCTCGATCAACCTGTTCTGACGACTTTGATCACGAAACCGACTGTCGATTTGGTGACGACCCTCTTGCAGGCCGTTGCGGCAAAGGCCCAGGAATTCAATACGCTGTACGCAGACAAGCTGCAGACCGACATTGAACTTGAAAATGCGATCCGGAGCTCCGAGAGCAGATGGCAAGCTTCAAAAGGGACAGTGGAGAAAGCCTTGAAGGATGTGGAAGAAGCAAGACAGCAGTTGAAGGAGGAAGAGACGAAGAGACAATTGATCGAAAACGAATTGCAAATTTTGAAAGCTAGAACCTCAGATCACGATGCCGAGGTGAAGAGCCTGAACGACAAGATTGAGACGTTGCAGTCGTCGAATAGAACAAATCTGGGCATCATCGAAGCAAATAACAAACGAGACCAGGCTCTTACCGAGGAACTCACGAAGCAGCATCAAAGGAACGTGGAACTTGCTCGAGAGGTGACTGCTCTTCAACAGTCGGAGCAAAATGCCAAGGGTCAACTGAATAGCGCCAAGTATCGGGAGGAGTCGCTGAAACAACAACTCGAACTCGCCCGCCGAAGTAGCGAGTGGCTCGAACAAGAGCTCAAATTGAAGAGTGAAGAATCGTTGAAATCTAGAAAAGAAAAGGGCGCTCGCATTGCCGAGCTCCAGCGCGAGAGCGAAGACGCGAGATCCCAAGTCGATTCCCTAAAGCGATCCGAACAGCAACTGCGCGACCGCCTCGATGCCATGCAAGCCAGGGCAGATGATGCCCTTGTAAAGCTTCAGAAGCAGGAAGGCGCCTTTGCATCCACAGTGGAGAGCTATAAGCAGGAGCTTGAGGATCAGAGGCGACTCGTCGAAATGTCTGAGCAATTAAGCAAGAAACATCAAGAACGTGTTCGAGAACTCGAAGCTGAAAAGGAACGTCTTCAGGATAATTACGAAAACGAAATTCGACGAGTTCGCCTGGAGCTGGAGCAGGAACGGCAGACCACGACTGAGATGGAGGAAAGACTTCGGCAACTGGAGGCTGAGCTGGACGAGGTTCAAGCTCGTCTACAACAGGGTCCGCCACCTGGATCTGCACCTCAGACTCCTCGTGCAAATGGTTACCTTATGGCTCGGGCTGCGTCGCCCTTTGGCACCCCCGCCTCGATTCGAAGCAAGTCCGCAGTAACCGCCACTCAAGCTATCGAGCAGCTTTATCAGGTGAAGGGTCAGCTGGCAAGCGAGAAGAGGCGAAACCAACAGCTTTCGGAAGAGCTTGATAACATGATCACCGCCCTCGAAGCCAAGGCACCTGAAGTCCAAGAGTTACAAGTAGAGTCGGACACCCTTCGCAATGAGATAGCACGCATGTCAGAGCTGTCGCAACAGAGTTTTGAGGAACGAGACATTGCCAGAAAGGCCGCTCGAAAGGCCGAGAGTGCATTAGCAACTTCACAGTCCGAGGTGAAGATCCTGCGAACACAATTACGTGACCTAGGCACCCAGATCCAGATGCTTGTTTTCAACATTTACGCCATCGAGAAGGGTGTGGATCAACTTACCGAGGAGGAAAAATTCCGCCTGCAGCAGCTCGAACGTGGAGAGATAACGGAAGAGGCTCTTTCGGACTTGTCTGACACTCACCAGTTCATCACCCAGAAACTGGTAGTCTTCAAAGACATAAAGTCTCTACAGGCAAAGAACGAGGATTTGATGCGCATCACTCGCGAATTGGCCGAGCAGCTGGAAAGTGAGGAGGCCCTTGCTGCTAAGCACCAAGCCAAGGAAGACCACGACAAGGTGGAAAAACTGCAGCGTGATCTGGATCATATGGTGGAGGAAAGCCGGTCAGTCAAGAAAACCATGGAAAGCTACAAGGCGGAACGAGACATGTTCCGTCGCATCCTGCAGCAACGAGGTGCTGGCGTCGACGAGGCCTCCATGATGCGAAGCTCTTTGGATAGCATCCACCGGGCACCATTAGTTAGTATTGAGGGTAGCGACCAGGCGGACTCGCTCAGCGAAGCTCTTCGCAAGCTGCAGTCTGAGTACGACAACTTCCGCGACGCTCAAGACGGTGTGCGTAAGGACCTGAGGCATCAGATCGACCAGTTGTCGTCTGAGAGGAACGCTTTGCATACTGAACGCGTCAAACTCCAATGCGAAGTTAGACTGGAGTCGGAGAGACGAGAAATGCTTCAAAGCAACTATGCTGCATTGCAGAATGAGAACGCCGCGCTCCAGCGAAGGGCTCAGGCATTGTCAGAAACAGCGGCGAAGCAGGATATTCGGACTCAACAGGTGGCTGAGGAGCTTATCGAAACTAAGGGCTTGCTGGACAGCATGAGAAACGAGACAGCTAATCTGAAAGCCGAGAAAAAGCTATGGAAGGACATCCAGGACAGAATGAGCAAAGACAATGAGAGTTTGATAGAAGAAAAAAATCGACTCAACCATCTTCTTGCAACACAACAGTCCCTGGAGAACGAGCGGAATATGTCCGAATCTGAGGCTCGACGAAAGGCCCAAGCCAAGATCGATGCATTGGAGCGCGAGTTATCAGACACACAGAGAAAGTTGTCCAATGGAGCCGAAGAGGTTAAAATGCTGCAATTAAGGAAGGAATTTGAAGCCAAGGAGTCGCAGAAGCGCATCGACGAGCTTATGACTAGCTTGTCTCAGATTCGTGAGGAACATGTCAGTGTGAAGACGACGAGGGATCATCTTCAGGCACGTGTGGACGAACTTACCGTCATGCTGCGGAATGCTGAGGAACGAGTCGGTCGGCTGCAACCACGACCGACAGCTCGGCCTGGTCTGGGTGGGGACGGGAACGAACGCCAGCAAGAGCTTGAAGCCGAAATCCATGACCTCAACAATGACATATCTGACCTGAAGCGTGACCTTGACTTGGCCAATACGCAACTGGAGAATGCCAAGGTGCAAGCTGAACAGTATAAGGAGATCAGCCAGGGCAATGAGGAGGCACTGGAGGATCTGCGCGCATCTCAGGAACAATATAGGCTGGAAATGGAGTCCCTCATCGAGGAGAAGGATAGCAAGATGAAGGAATTAACCCAGCGCATCGAAGACATGTCTGAGGAGTTGTCGCGTACCAATACTGAACTATCTCAATTGCGGGACTCTCAAGGCGAGACTGCTCGCAAGTTTGAAGACGAGAAGTCGATCTTGGAAGACGAGCTGAAGCGTTTGAAGGAGGACAGTGCTCGACACGTCGAAGCGGCTCGCTATCACCAGCAGGATCTGCGGGCACAGGCTGAGATTGCTTCAAAGGCCCAGCAGGACTACGAGAAGGAACTCGTCAAGCATGCCGAGGCCGCCAAGCTTGTCCAACAGCTTCGCGCCGAATACAATGCGCTGAAGAGTGAATCGGCTTCACTGAGAGCTGAAGCCGAGTCGGCCAAGGTCACACTCGCTCAAAGCGAAAGCTCGTGGGAGGATCGTCGTCAGCAGCTGGAACAGGAAATGGCCGAGCTTACAGCCCGGCGCGAGGATGTCAATGCTCAGAACAAACTTCTTCATCAACAGCTCGAGGGATTGACTGCTCAGGTCGCAGCCCTCCAGCAGAGCCGATCTGCTGAGAATGAAGGTGCCGATGAAGCCATGTCGCCTGTCAACGTAGGCGACGCAATGGAAGGCTTGCGCGAACTGAACAGTTATCTGCGACGCGAAAAGGAAATCCTTGAAGTACAGTATGACCTGAAGTCACAGGAGTCGAGACGTCTGCAGCAGCAGCTTGAGTACACACAATCGCAGCTGGATGAGGCGCGTCTCAAACTGGATCAAGAGCGAACGCAATCAGCACAGGGCAGTCGCATGTCAATGACGCATAATGACTTGATGGAGAAACTCAACGAGCTCAACCTGTATCGTGAAAGCAGCGCCGCTCTTCGCAATGAGAATGCACAGCTAAAGGATCAGATATCAGAGAAGAACAAGAGAATCGAGGAGATGGAGGCCAAGGTGCAGCCACTGCAGGCTGAGCTCGACAATCTTGGTACCCAAAAGACTTATCTCGAAGAAGAGATCAGGCAGATACAGGAGGATCGGGATCGCTGGCAGAAGCGGACCGAGGGCATTTTGACCAAGTATGGTCGTGTTGATCCAGTGGAGATGGAACAGCTCAAGAAGAGCATCGCGGAGCTCGAAGAGGAACGTAATGCTCTTCGAGAAGGACAGAGACCTTTGCAAGACCAAGTCACAGAGCTGAAATCAACGCTGGAAAGCGAACGGCAGGCTTGGCAAACAACTCGTGCAAAGATCGTGGAACAGGCGAAAGAGCGGTCTAGGAAACTTACGGGTGAGAAGAATGAGGCAGTTCAAAGAGCAAACCAACTTCAGGAGCAATTTGACCAGGCCAACGCAGAAGCGCAAAAGATGGCTGAGGACGCTGGAGTGGAGAAGACGGAGCTGGAGCAGCAAATTCAGCATTTCAAACAGCAGGTAGATGAGCTTCGCCAACAAGCTCAGGCACAGCAAACAGACCAGCAGTTCACTGCCGGCCCAGCGGAATCACAACCAGCGGAGGCAATTGCATCGACCGAAGTGGTGAAGCAACTGGAACAGCAGCTCGCTGCTATCGGCAGGGAACTTGAGGCCGTCAATGCTCAGAGGCATGACGCGGAGCAACAGCTTGGGCAGCTTCGCACCGAGTTACAGGCTGCAATCTCTGAGCGAGACGCTGCCGTCCAGAAGCTCCGGGCCATTGAAGCTACACGGGGTGGCGACGCAGCACATGAAGCTGCTGAACTAGCGGCCGGTGAATCTGGTGCGCCAAACAGTCTGGCCGACGGCGTAGTGAAGGTTCTGGAGGAGAAGGTGGCAGCAGCTGAGGCCAAGGCCGCGGAGTTCGAACAGAAAGCCAATGAAGTCGAGAGCAAGATACAACAAACTATAAAGGAGCGATCAGATAGGATGCGGGATGCTCTTAATAACAAGCTGAAGGACAGCAGAGTCAAAATGGAAGAAGAATTCAAGAAGAGAGAAGAGGATCTCAAGCTTCGTCTGGAGCAAGACAAGCTGATCTGGCAAGCACAGCAAGCTGTGGAGAGGAGCACGGCAGATGCTCAAGCGCCACCGACACCAGCCAAGGCAGAAGACAAGGCGGCACTATCAACCCCAACGACACCTGCGACGCCTGGTGTTGCTGGAGGATTTGGCCCCGACCTTTCCAAGCTGGATGACGCTGGCATACGGCAATTCTTGTCTACAAACGCTACTGTTAAAAGCATCATTGCCGCTAATATCAAAAAGAAGCTCGAAACGGAGAATGCTAGAGTCAAGGCTGAGTTTGAGTCAAAGATTAGCTCTGCAAGGGAGCAGGCTCAGTTGATGGAGTCGAAGAAGTCGACGTTGCGAATCAATATGACGGAGAATAAGCTAAAGGCTGCCACGGCAAAACTGAGCGTTGTGGAAACAGCAGCGACCGAAACACCACAAAGGCCTGTGGGTGAAGTCTGGGAAATCGCAAAGACGGCACAACCGCCAGCAGCGGCAGCGGCAGCGGCAGCGGCAGCAGCAGCAACAATACCTGGGACACCAGCCAAGGCAGGACCTCCCGCCAAACAAACGGTGGCAACGCCAGGTCTTGTCCAAGAAACCTCTGCTACCTCCACGCCGGCGGCGGCGCAACAAAATGCAGGGACGCCAGTAGCATCGAAACCTGCGGCAGCCGCCGCTCCTGGGCTGAAGACGAACCCAAACCCTTTTGCTTCATCGACAGGGGCTGCCCAACCGGATGCTCCAAATCCCTTTGCAATCAAGGCAGGACAAGAGCCGTCGGGCCAGCAGCCGCAAGCCGCCCAGCCCGCCCAGCCCGCTCAGGCAACACAGGCACCACAGGCTGTAAGGCCAGCCGCACAAAATCAACAGGCAGCACAAACCCAACAGGCCCACGCCGGCCAGCAGAACCAGGCCGCGCGTGGCTCTGGTATTCCAATGCCCAGAGGGGGCGGTCGTGGACGTGGTGGTGCGTATATCCCGCCAAGCCAGCGTGGAGCAAATGGCAACCAAGAAGGAGGTGCAGGACCTCAAGCGGGACGTGGCCGAGGTGGTCACCGAGGTGGACGCGGTGGTATGAACCCCGCCGCCACTGACTTTTTGCCGGGAAGCAAGCGTCCGCGAGGCGATTCGGAAGTTGGAGGTGGTGCCAAACGCGCACGCGGAGCGCACTGAGGAAGCTAGACAAAGAGACGTGAGATGAGATGAAAAAGTCAGGGATCTGGGATATTGCACGAGATAACGGGGAACCTATAGGATGAGGCTTGGGCCATGCATGCTGCCCTGTTTTTTTTTTCTTCTTTTGCTCTGTAAAATATCTACTCGAGTCCCGAGAGATGATGTGCTGTCATGAGGCGATGGTGGTAGATGATCGCCACCGACATTGTACCACTCGTCGTTATAAAAATACCATTCCGGTGCGGGAGCCCTTGAGGGTTTATGGTAAAAGAACATGGAGTAGACTAAAGACATGTGTAATTAAACTTGACGTTGGAATGTGAGCTGAATTGTCGTCATGCTATGATCTGGGAATAGAGTGTCGATATACCCCATAGTTGACTCTATGTACTCTATCTAGACTGAGACATGCGAATATTTAAAGATGGGGTGAAGAACCGAGTTATTGTTATTATATTATAACTAGGAAACAGAGTGTCGATATACTCCGTGTAGTTTTGCTCGCTGTACGTACTCCATGCTGGCAGGGTACTAGGGTTAGGGTTAGGGTTAGGGTTACCCATCAGCCCGTAACCCGTCAGGTCCGGGGCCATCGGCCTCAACTTGCGCCGACGCCGGTGCAGCCGAAAATGTTCCAACGCCTTTGACCCAAAAGTTTTTATGTGGGTTTGTTGCAACCATCAAGACCCATTAGACTATGATCAATCCCTGTATGCATTTTTTTTTATTTTTTTTGAGCGGCCAAAGGACCAGATCGACGTACAACGACACACACCTCCCCAATGGTACCCCCCTCCAATAAGCGCAAGCTTCGCTCCATCTCGATTCCGAAGGCGAAGCGGTCGAAGAAGACGAACGACAAGACGAGCGCAAGGGCCGTCCTTGATGCCTCATCGCTCGCGTGGGAACCTGTAGGCGAAGAGTTTGGCGGGCTGCAAGTCCTATCAGGCGTGGATGTTGTCAAAGATGGCGAAAAGGTCCGGTTTATCGTGAAGGGCGATACGGCAAGACCCAAGCGTGTGGCTGCTGAAAACGAGGATGAGGATGAGTCTTTTGAAGGGTTTAGTGACGGCGGTGTGGAGAGCCAAGATGTCGATTCCGGCAAAGCTGGCCGTGGTCAGGCTGACGTGGCGGGCAAGAAGTCT
This sequence comes from Balansia obtecta B249, assembly GCA_000709145.1. Classification (NCBI taxonomy): domain Eukaryota; kingdom Fungi; phylum Ascomycota; class Sordariomycetes; order Hypocreales; family Clavicipitaceae; genus Balansia; species Balansia obtecta. The sequence continues at coordinate 141,947 of JFZS01000010.1, forward strand.
CCGAAGAAGAGGGCGAATGATGCGGCAGCGAGTCGCGAAGCGGCCAAGAAGAAGATCAGCAATGCTGCCGACAAGGACGGCAAGAAATCCAACCGGCAGACGATTGCGGACAAGAAGCTACCGCAGTCCACTTCACGCGGGACAGCAAACGAGTTCCTGGCGCTTTCGCAGCTGGAGGATGACAAGGCCGAGGATAACGAGACGGATACAGCTGAGTGGGTGGCGTTGAACCTGTCGCCGAGCCTGGTATCTGCTATCGCGAAGCTGGGTTTTGCGAAACCCACGGCTATCCAGGCGGCGGCCATTCCCGAAATCCTGGCAGGGGCTGACGTGATTGGCAAGGCGCAGACGGGATCGGGTAAGACGCTTGCATTCGGCATCCCCATCGTTGAAAGATGGCTTGATATGCACCAAGGCCGTTTGGAGGATGATGAAGATGAAGACGAGGACGAGGACGAGGGGGCCAAGACACGGAAGAAGGCCAAGGCGCCTCTGGCGGTTGTCTTGAGCCCGACGCGAGAGCTGGCCAAACAGATTGGCGAGCATATCAGAGCCGTGTGCGACGGTCTGTCGACGTCGCCGTATGTCTGTGTCGTCACAGGTGGTCTAAGCATTCACAAGCAGCAGCGACAACTGGAAAAGGCCGACATTGTTATCGGCACGCCCGGCCGACTGTGGGAAGTCCTTGACGGTGACGCCAGCCTCCAAGACAAGTTTACAAAGACCAAGTTCCTCGTCATTGACGAAGCGGACAGATTATTCAAGGTTGGCCAGTTTAAGGAGGCCGAGAACATTATCGGTGCTTTGGACAGACAGACACCCGAGGACGGGTACTCGGCTGAATCGGATTCTGACGCCGACGATGAGTCGGCAGAGCGCCAGACGCTCGTCTTCTCGGCCACTTTCGACCGGGACCTGCAGACTAAGCTGGCGGGAAAGGGCAAGGCGTCCCAACCAGGCAGCGACGAGGAGCAGATGGCGTATCTCATGAAATGCCTCAAGTTCAGAGGCGAGCCCAAGTTTATCGACGTCAACCCCGTCAGCCGGATGGCTGATAATCTTCGCGAAGGCCTCATCGAATGCGGTGCAATGGAAAAGGTACTCGACCCCCATCATCACCGACTTTGACTATTTGTCAAATGCGTCTCCCTCCCTCGAACGCCTTGACGCAGAGCAGTCGCTCACTAACTAACACGCGTGCTGTCGAAACCTAGGATCTCTACCTCTACACCATCCTGCTGCTCAATCCCGGGCGCCGCACCCTCGTCTTCACCAACTCCATTTCCGCGGTCCGCCGCATCGCACCCATCCTGCAGAACCTGAACCAGCACGCGCTGCCTCTCCACTCCCAGATGATGCAAAAGGCCCGCCTACGCTCGCTAGAGAAGTTCGCCGCCTCCCGGAGCGCCATCCTCGTCGCGACCGACGTGGCAGCCCGCGGTCTGGACATCAAGGACGTCGACCAGGTGATTCATTACCACGTCCCCCGCGCGGCAGACACCTACATCCACCGCTCGGGCCGAACGGCGCGCGCGGACCGCAGCGGCGCGAGCATCATCCTCTGCTCCCCGGACGAGGTGCTCCCCACGAGGAGACTTGCCGCCAAGGTGCACGCCGAACGCGCACAGGCGGCGGCCGGGAAGAAGAAGCAGCAGCAGCAGCACGTGATTGAGAGCCTGCTCATCGACAGGAAGATGGCGACCCGGCTGCGGCCCCGGCTCGACCTGGCCAGGAGGATTGCCGAGGCGGCGCTGGCGAAGGAGAAGGCCCATAGCAACGATGCCTGGCTGCGGCACGCGGCCGAGGAGCTGGGCGTCGAGTACGACGCCGACGAGTTCGAGGCCGCGGAGGCGAGCGGCCGGGCCGGCGGCAGCCGCGGCGGCGGAAGGCGTCGCAGGGAGAAGGAGGCCACGGCCCTGACCAAGGCCGAGATGGCCGCTCTCAAGGCCCGTCTCAGGCACGAGCTGAGCAGGAGGGTGAACCTGGGCGTGAGCGAGCGGTACATTGCTGGCGGGCGAGTCGACGTGGCGCAGTTGCTGAAGGAGAGGCACTCGGACGCCGGCGCCATCTTCCTGGGCGGCGATGGCCTTGGGCTGGGCGTGTAGAGCTTGTAGCGTTTTGCATGGATAGGACTAGACGGTATTGATACCTTGCAATTCTATACAAAAGTTGCGATTTCTCGACGTCGTATCGACTGTCGTGTTAGTGTTACATGATTCTATCTTTCTACAGTGACTTTTATATGTGTCGCCACCCGTGCAGAAAAGAGACTCTGCAAGGTATGATTATATACATCTAGCGTGTGTGCTGCGGCTGGTTCGGAAAGCCTGCTTCAAGACGACGTCCTGTTTCTTTGATCAAGCGGGTAGCAACCCTGTTGTATACCACAAGCGCTTGAGCTGCAGGCACTAGGTACTAGCAGGTCGTCCGTCGAGCCCACCGTTCTCGAGACTTGGCCCGGAACCCCCGCCAATCTCCAATTTGAAGGACTGCGTTGGTTTCGTGGCGGTGAAGATTTGACCTTGTAGTTTGAACATGTCTCGTTTAGGGACACGCACGGCGAGTCTAGCGGGACCACTGTTGGATTTGATGGAAATTAGCTAATGAGACTGGCAATAAAGTCGTGCACCTCAAGCCAGTCATTACTCGCTACCATGAGCCTTGTGCCATGTTCATCGGTTTCGGGATTCAGTCGCTGCAGGGGCACGATCTGCCGAACAACAAGAAGCGAGAGCTGCGTAGCACACTTGCCCCTTCATCCCTTGCTTCCACGCATGCCTAATCGGCAAACACTGGACGTCACGCATTTCCTTGAATCTGCTTAGAGTTCCGTGTCTGCAACCCCATGGTTTCCGTCAGTCGAGAGAAGGCTTATGGGAACCCATACCTCATCCCCTCGGCTGTTAGCAAGCATTGTCTGGTATGCTTCATATCGTGTCAAGGTACGACTCGGTGACGAGAATGACCCAGTCGACGTACTTGTTTCCTGCGAGTCGTGCCCGCACTCGTTTTCGACCGAGGTGCTATCGTGAGTTGTGTCGGGGCATGGCCGTTTCCTCGACGTACGTGCAAAAGTGTCAGCCGTAGTTGTTGACGGTCGGCGGCGATTCAAACCGTTATGGGCTACGAATGGATCGCGTGCATGCGTGTCTGGCGCAGCTTCTGGCATGATGGTAGGAATCAATGAGCGCAAGGTGCTCGCAGAATCTGATGATGCCCTCGAGGCATCGTCTTCGAATCGGTTTGGCTCTGTTGCATCAGTTGAAGCCACGCGGTCTACTGACGGTTGGCCAAAACCTGGACCATCGATGGGACTATGTTCGGAATCAGATTCCGCAGCCCTCGACTCATCTTGTTCAGAACATAGAGCCACTTCCTGGTCGTGCATGAAGATTTGTCCAGAACAAAATTCGCCGAATAGTGATCGAATACTAGCCCCTAAAGGCCACAAAGGGTATTTATTAACTGAGATATTCCTCTCCAAGATGACGTTTGATCTCTGTCGTACCTGTCTCTTTCCATCGCTTGTCTACTGTGCATGGCCAAATGTCTCTGGGTCTAAATAAGCTTGCTAAATGGCAGATCTCCCGGTAGGGAGAATGCCGTGCATACGGGAACAAGATTGTCTTGGGCAGTCCATCGTCTCTTTTCCTATCGGCTCCACTTGATGGTCGCGAAGACACTTGGCGAAGCTTGTCGCAGAAGAGATGGAAAGCCTTGTTCAAAGAAGTGGAAAGATCATGCTCAGAATCGTCGTTGGTCATTTCCAGAGAAATACCGTGACCGCTGGTTGCCTTGAGCTTCAATGCAGCTGTGATTTCTTCCTTGGCGTGGCTATCCAGAGAATTAAAACTTGGTATCCTGACACATGTTAGCTGCAAATAGGGACTTGGGAGGCATGGGCCATACGATTCAAGTAGTTGTCTGAGATTTCCGTTTGCAATCAAGTCCAGCTCGGCTTCTCGAGAGAAATCTCTTCCCCCACCGCCCACGCCAGCCTCGACCATGGTCTCGCCGTCAGGAAGGCGGCACACTACAGGCCTTATAGAGACCACCTCGGGCCTCTTGGCTACAGAGCACATGTTTCCTTTCTCACAACCATGTATGCGGACATTTGGGTTTGAAGTAAGACAACCTGGATGTTGATTGTTCCCGTTTGTATGTCCACTCAGCGCTGCAGCACCATTCGTGAGATGATAATCGTTTGAGAAAGCTACGTCAGAGTGTCTGCACTTAAGAGACTGATAGATTCTTAATTTGTAATCGTCTACATGAATCTTTTATATAGGGTCAGTCTGAATGCCACGGTATAGGGAAGCCGAACGCATGAATCTCACCTGGGAGTTCAACGCTTTGGATAACGCGATCCAGACCTCCTCGTAGCCAAACGTCCAGGCCTGGAAGTGGAATATTGTGCTGGGAGGATACATCCTCACCTTCTTGAGAAGTTCTACAATACCTTCTGCCTTGGTTTGAAAAGGAATGTCCTCAATGAAGGATGTATCAAGATACAGCTTGTCGAGCGTTTGTAGGCCATGCGTGTACTCTATAAGAACGGGATTGCGGGCGATTGAATTGACGAACCACGGTTCAGCGCGGACGTCGCCGGTGTAGAGAATGGCCTTCCCTTGTCCTTGGATAACTACGTCCACGAATGAGGCAATATTACCAAGCACAGCTACAGAATGCATCACTTACGAAACATGGTCGAGCCGGGGCAGTGGTTGGCGTCAAAGAGTGTGACCTGGATCTTGTAATCAGGCCGCAACTCCATTACCGTGGGCGCTTCCAAAGGTAGAGCTTTCTGTTTCGAATCACGCCTGAGCAAACCAAGGGAAATCGAATTTTCGCGATGAAGAGAGCTCAACTTACCAAGATCTTTCGAAGATGTTTGTAAGATTGCTGTCTAGCCTCTAGAATGCCTTGAACGTAGTTGATTCTGCATGCGTACTTTTCCAGACGTAGCAAAATCTCCCTCGTGGCAGAGGAGCAGTAGACGCTGGATAAGTCAACATTTGCAGGACAAGGTGGAGAAAGGGGCAGAGTATGAATGAAGAGTTACAAATGGTCGGACTGACAACGGAGATCGTAAAGTGTCTAATCCTGCGAGATGGTCGCTGTGGACATGGCTCAAGAAGCATGCTAACGGAGGCATGCGCCCTTGATGCTGCCTGAAAAAGTCGACTTGGAACCCGTTAGCCGCACGGTTCTCTAATGGTGTTCAAATTCCAGAGTCTCGTTGTGTTACTTCTGATGTCAGGAAATTCAGATACAAGTCCATTAAAGGTCGACATCTCGAAGAGATCAAGTTGGTTCCTGAAGCAACAGGAGCGAAGACCATCGGCCTTGCCGGTGACATAGAAGGCTGCTAGAGGGGTGCTGGTGATAACACGGGATTCTGGGAATGAGCCCGAAGAACATCTGAATCCCAATATACGATAAAATCAGACCATCAGGGAGATGCATGGAGGAGAGCGCAAGCAAGGCTGGCAATTCACGGCGGAGGCTGAAACGAAGCTGAGCGTGCGTGAATGGGGAAGGAGCTGAGGCTTGCACGGTGGGCTGCACCTGCCGCACCAACTTGCTTCGGCCCACCTCCGCTCGGAAATCCATATCGATCAATTGGAAGCACGACATGCACATTCTCGCGACTGACACTCAAATGATGATTGCAGCAACCATGAAGAACCAAGTTGTCAACAAGTCTCACTGGTGGTGGCAGAGCGAGGGTTAGCTATGATTGTTCGCAGACGACCAAGTCTTCTTCCTTCCATGTTGCGGTAGAGGCAAATGGCATGGGCAGTTTCTCGCAGCAGTGCACAGGTTATGTATCACCAAAGTCCAAGTCGTTACATGCGCCGATTTGTAACGAGCGTAGGTACCAATATATGCGAAGCACTAGGGCCAAAGCCTTACGGTGATCGAGGAATGTCGGACCTCGAGACTATAATTTTGCAATCTGCCAATGACGGTTTCCCCCAATTCAGTCCGCTCGGCGTCTGCTGCGGCTCCGGACACTGAATCTATCTTGGCCAGCCACTTGTCACAGTCTCCTGGAGGAAGGACTCTCACCCTTCCTGTTTTAGCCAGGACCTTGCGAACTTCGGAGTGCAGGTTCCCGAGGAGCAAACTATTGCCATAGGCCGGCGTCCCCCTATATTCCTTCCGCAGCTTGATGAGCTCCAGGACAACTTTCATAATATGCATCTCGTGTTCTGCATCACGGCGTTCTTCGGTATGTTCTAAGGAAGAGTACATGAACATCTGTGCCTCAGGGCTAGCAGAAAAACACAACATATGCTACAGCAAAGTACATGGGATTGGCCAAGGCGGCGGCCTCGCCAGAGTTGTCCACACTAGAAGAAAAAGACGATGCGTGCATCTGGCTTCATGAAATTCTTGAAGGCGGCGAACTGGAGGCGGCGGAGGAAGCGTGAGTGATGCAGGGAGGTGTGAGGCCAAGAGCTCTAGGAGGCACGGCGGTACGGAGGTGAAGACGTCGACTTTTTGTGATGCACAATTTTCTTGCATTGTGACTTGATGGCGAAAAAGTCTAAACTCTGGAAGACCTGGGGAAAGGAAAGCCAGGGAGTTTTTGATGCGGCATATGCTGCAAAAAGAAATGACTTCCCATCCATAGCCCGCGCAGAAAGCTAGCTCATAATGCAGTCTCCATGGTTGCTGATCCACTAGACACAATTCCAAGATGGGACGGGCTCCTCCCTGGCCGATACAATCGAGCGCAGATACGCAAAAGGTCTTGGGTGTCTTATTCTTGTTCAATGCATCTAAGCTTTGTCCCGTACCACTCCCACTCTGAGACCCAACTGGAGTTGCAACGACGACGAGCGCTGCTATCCTGACGGTTCGCCAAATAGTTGTTTCCGCATCACACACACGGTGGCTTGCGGAATAGACGCCGGGAGTACCACGCCATCATGGCTGTACGTAGGAGCAAGCGTCGTTCTGGACACTTGTGCTCTGTCGGTAGTTGAAGTTGTTGCTGTCCAGGGGTGGCGGCATGGACAATTTGATCCTGCTGCTTGTTCTCAACCACCACACGCTCATATTCTCCCATGCCATGCCCTCTGATTCCACCGGCTTTCCTTTTGATGATGGCCGCGGCAGCTGCTGCATGTACCAACCTTGTCGTCAACTTTGGCGCGTCTGCACCACGCCGCACCTTTTAAGGGAAGCGAGGATTTCCATCAACTCCAGCGGCAGCTCCCGTGGAATCCACTGACAAGTGCCATCATCATCATCTGAACAACGGCCCCGATTTGCTGACGGGTGAAGTAATGTGTTGCTCGATGCATTGAGTGGTGCGCAATAATGTAACTGCTCGGGAAAAGAATAAGATGTCGAGAAGGCTAATTCTTTCGTATCGCCCCACTTTTCCCCAATGGCTCGGTGGAATGGCCTTGAGTGAACTTCAGTCCTCTTTGAAAACATTGCATCCAGGATGCAGTCCTTTACAACTTAGAGCGTTGTTAAAACTTGAATCATACATACCATAAATCAGTAGTCCGTATAGGAAGAGAAATACCTCTTACGCCGACGTTTTTATTGGTTAATAAGTCCTTGTCCGCACGAAATTGTGATTGTAGTGGGGAACGTGAGTTTATCCAGTCGACCCAATAGGAAATCTGCCAGACGTCACTACACCACTGCTCCATAATTAATATCATTCGTTGATGTCGTGCTGCTGCTCCACTTCACACACTCAAACGTGCATCCTTTCCAGCAGCAGCTCATCTTCTTGACCATGAACTTTGATATGCTGCGAGAATCATCATCCACGACTCGGTACCATAGCGCCCATCATCATCACACCCATGGCTGTCGCTATCATCGCTATCCTCTTGAATGGCATCGGCAGGCAGCCGCAGATACTCACGCAGGAGCAGTCTCCATTCGTCCAGTCTAGGGTGTGGTAGCAAGCCTGGCCCCCAAAACCAAGAACTCGGCGTCTTTCTGATGAACCTCGTTTTACATGCGACCAGACAAGACGCTATCAACTCCGGGCGGGAATTCTAGGCGAGGAATATGTTCAGCTAGTGGACGCAAACGACGTCGAAACACTTGAAAAACTTTACGACCTTTGGTCGGCGTCCTCCTTGGATATATCAGGTCGCATCACGTCAGCCTTGGCAAGCATAAGAGATGGCGGATGGAAGGATCTGGCCTACTTTACCCTCCTCACAGGCAGCTGGGCTCGTTGCTAAAGCCAAAGGCTCTATCGATCCTGAACTTGGCGGCATGTTCCTTCACCACTATTAGAGGACCGGCATGAGTTCCCAGACATTGACAAGCACGCGTTGGACGAAAGGCATCCGTAGGTGTTACAGCCACGTACCAAGTTACCCAAGTTGATTCCAGCGATCAATATCCGGCGGTGACCAGACGCAGCATGTCTCCATAGCATCGAGGCAATAACCGGCATCGGCCTGGAAATACGAAGCATTCTCGGGTCCGCACCGAGGTTTGGCGAAGGGAAGGATTGAGGACAAGGCGGCGGTAATGTACGCGAGCTTCCATGTTTACTGTGCATGTTGTAATGGCTTGTTGGGGAATCGAGCCACAAACTCAGCAAGAGGAAGCCGGACAGCGCCAAATTTTAGGCCACTGAAATAGAGGTAGCATTTGCATAGTCTCTAATCAACAAATAATTACAATCTGACCAACTGCCATCCTGCTCAACGCAAACTCCACGCACGCTTCGTGCCAGCTTTTTCTCACCTCGTGCTAAACAGACCCTTGGCAACCCCCCCTCCACAGCCAAACTCGTACTCACCTTCACAAATTAAAGTAAATTAGTCGCCGCTAATATACCATCGAAAAAAAAAAAAAAACAGCAATGGAATTGAGCGTGACGCCAAATGGTATCAGAGAAAGCGACGTGCAAAACAAGCCCAGAACTCGTCTCCAAACCGAGACTCCCTCGGGATGTCGACCGGAATCGTATGACACGCCTCCTCCGCCCTGCACGTCTCCAAGCCGCACTCACCACCGTCCAAGCCCTTATCCAGCGCTTCACAAGCATCCGCATCCACAGGCACAGGCACAGGCACCGGCTCGCCCGCGCCAGGCCTCGTCTTGTCCATCACCAAGCGAGGCGGCTCCTCCCACGACTGCACACTGTGCCTGTTCCGCCCCAGCCGAAGCGCGGCCCAGAAGCCAAGCTTCTTCCTGGCCGTCACGACCATGGCTTCGGTCTCGATGAACCTGCTCGTCCGCCGGGACGCCGGGACGTGCTTGCCCGAAGCGACGGCCTCCTCCGCGCGCGAACGGCACGCGGCGAACAGCTCGGCCGGCTGGTCCTCGGCGCGATCGCTGTCGATGATGTGCGGACCCAGGTAGGCCGGCAGCTCGTTCTCAGGCTCGACCTCGTACGCCGACGCCGAGACGCCGTACATGGCCTCCCACACCTCCTTGACGCTGCTCTCCTGCTGGGCAACGGCCTCGGGGCCCGCGACGCTGGAGCCCGAGCTGCCCGGCACCACGGTCGAGTGTGCTGAGCTGGGGTAGATGGACGACGAGCACGATGTCGTCCTTGGCGATGGCGGGCCCGAGCATGTCGAGGGCCGGGGTGTCTCGGCTGACGCGAGGCGGACGGGCGCCCTTGATGTCGTCGTCGCCGAGTACGGGATGGCCAGCAGGCTGACCTCCTCGTCGCCTGGCGGCACCGACACCTTGGCCGTCTTCTGTCTTCGGAGGGCCAGTGAGCGAGTCATGTCGTCAGACTGGGCTTTGGCCTCAAGCCTTGTCTCGTTCTCAGCTTACGTAGATGCAGTCCGCGGAGGCCCCAAGCAGGACGTCCCAAGACCGCCAGCTTCATCTGCCCAACCAAGCCGAGATCACAAGGGGGGGTTCTGCAGAGGGGATATATAGGCCATGGCACAGCGTTTGTCTAATCTCGGCCCTCATCTTCTTCACTAAAGGAAATCCAGTACCTGACTCGGGCCAAATCTAGCTTTGCATCCGGCGCGCTCGATATCGTGCAAAGAGCGAATGATGGCGCACCTCTGTTAAACTTCCCCGGCCAGAACCCAATCCAGAGTTCCCGTTTTCCCTTCACATGCTCCGGACTAGCTTCGGTCCAAGCCAAACTCTATCGTCGTGAATTGAAGCATCGTCGCTTTTGCTCGAGAGGATAAAGCCGTCTTCTCCACTTGGGCTGGTAGTTGCACCGGCCATCATGTGACGTTCAGCCATCTTTTTTTTTTTCTTGTCTCGACATCAGCTTTTTGTGGCTCTGTTGAGCCCGAAACTCAAAGTGGCGAGTCATAATCTATGCCTATTGTGCTGAAGAGGATGCCCTTGCTGTGTCATCGGCCTTTGCATGCTGAATACTGGTGCACGATGACGTTCAAACCTGAAACGTTGTCAGCAACTTGCTCCCTATCCCGCGTTGACAAAAGCACGAATGACACGAATCGATTATTTTTGAATACAATATATTATCATTCATTCAGTAATTCAATCTAGTTAATACATTACAAAGTCGTACAACACATTTGTCAGAGCTGTTGTCAGGCAAGGAAGGCCCTTCGACTGGCCCACAAGAAGAAGAGTAGTCGTCGTCTCCAATCATGAAAGTTGCAGAATAATAATATGGGGTGATGATATCATTGTTGGCATGTACACTACTCCTCCGTAGCTTGTTTAGCACTTGGTAATGTACAGTCCAATAGGGGAAGGGTTGAAGTCCTGGAAGTATCGCAGATTGGTGCTGCCGGCATTGTCGAGCTCGAATGAAATGGCCTGACCTCCCGGGCACTTGAACGAGGCGATGGAGTACGAGTTGCCAGGAGCAACAGTCCGGACGCCATAGTCTGCCTTCTTGCCAGGCTTATTGTTCCAAGTTGTGCCGGTGCTAACAGGGCTGTTGAGCATGGAGAAATTGACTTTGCCGTCGCCAGAGAAGGTGTAAGACGAGGTCTCAAGCTGAGATTGCTGGGGGAAGAGGAAGACCAGGGTGCAGGTCTTGCCATCATCGCCTTGGGGGATATCAAAGTTGAAAATGGAGGAAACGGTAGAAGAAACCTCGCCAAAGAAGGACGTTCCGGGGGCCTTGTCTGAATTTGAGTTGTCAACGGGGATAATGAGATGAGGGAATTCGTAAGGCCCACTCAAATCGGTTGGGCATCCCTTTGACGATGTAGGCGGCGACTGGGGAGGAGCAGGGGGTGACTTGGGAGGCGTCTGAGGAGGTGACTGGGGAGGAGCAGGGGGTGACTTGGGAGGCGCCTGAGGAGGTGACTGGGGAGGAGGTGGAGGCGACGACTTGCAGTCAGCACGGCAATTGTCGGCATTGAGCGTGACTTTGCCGCAGTTGGTGCCTTTGTCCGGGCTCAAGTAGATATTCCACTGTTTGCCATCTCCAGTCTCGCATTGGTAAAAAGTAGTTTGGCCGTTGAAGGAGACTGATCCGTCACAGCCAATCTTGAAACCAGGCGTAGGATCTTGTCCCTCGTCGCACTGAAGGACATGAGTAGGCGCTATATTGGAAAAAAAAAAAAAGTGTAAGTCATGTGCATTATGCTTTGTGATTTATATGGCCATGTCAACATGAGGCACAGAAGCACTTACGAGTCCACCAGCATCCTTTGCCGTCTTTGTCCCAAACTTTGCCGTTGTCAATGCGGAAAGTAGTTGGAGCCAGGTCGCCGAATCGGATTTGGCCTCCGTTCAGCTGTCCGAGGGGACCCTGGTGCTCTCCGGCGCCGTTCATGTGGAAATCACATCCAGCGGTGCGAATAACAGCGGCATTGGCGACAGCCGCCCCGGAAGCAAGTAAAAGTGACAGTACCATGATTGTGTTCGCGAAGCAAAGTTAGATTAAAGCGATTATGTGATGAGGACTGTGAAGTTTTAGAGTCAAGATGTGAGTGATGAAAGCGAGATTGGTGTTGCAAGTGAGATTGATGATGTTGTAAGAGTGGTTTCGCAGAACGAGGACCATCGAGCCTCTTTATACACAATCCGTCACTCACGATGCATCCTCACTCACACGTATGGACTATCCGGAAAGACAGAAACTTCCCTACAGATCCGCGCCTGCATGTAGATGTCGCCATCACGAGGCTTGGCAATTAATTGAGAGGCTGAGTCCAATCTAAAAATTTGCAGCATCGCGCACAAACGGTAGCCGAGCACGGCTCACACGAGCGAGCCCACCCGCCAAGAATACGACAACTCGGCGGCGCCCACAAGAAATGGATGGGTTCATGGAAGTGCGAACGGACAGGACAGTAGCTCAGCATAGCGTTATGAGAGCATCGTGGGTGACAGCCTTGGATGAGCAAAACCGATGACTCCGCAGTAATTGGGAGCCGCCTCTCTGCCGGCCATCCGGGCGACAAAGATCCACATTCCCCCATCCGTATTCCCGTATTGCCAGCGCCAAGGAAGGCAGACAACGTCATTGTTGTTGGCTTTTGGTGCGGAAGTGATAATAATGCTGGTTGATAGTGCCTAGTCCACCTGTGGAGCAAGAGATCGGACGGTGTCTACAGTGCCCACCGCGCACACTTACACTCAAAGTCTGCACACACACAGATATTGACAAGGGTCCTTTTGCCCCAATGCTAATGAGTCGGCATCAGCATGGATTGGAATGGGACGACGCCTCTTGCGAGAGTTGCAGATGTTGGACGCAGCCCTTCTCGTATTCAGCGTGTGGCTGCCCGACTGCCCGTTAGTTCCAGTTTAGCCTCACCCAGATTTCCACATACAGCGTGAGTGAGTGATGGCGGTCTGATCGGGACAAGCGGGTGGTCGGTGGCGATGGTGATGGCAATGACGTTTGGCGGGAGCATTAGCGCGGACGTTGGATGAGCTCATCGCATCCTTGTAGGCGAGGTGCTCGGCAACTTTTGACGGTCAATTGATGCTAAATAAAGGCACAAGGCCGGCCTAGCCTCATGTTTCTTCGAAGCGAGCTTGGCGCTGGCGCCGGGGCAAGTGGTGACCCCCGGGATGTGGAAAGACGCAGGTCAGGTGGTTGCATGGACATTAATCTATCATACCTGGGCCCATGACGTCACTGCCTCATTTCTTGCCCATTTTTTCCAGGTAGGCCTCGACATCAATCTCCCTCAACCTCCGCGCTTTATCCTCCACCTGCTGCTCCATTTGTGCTTGATAGTCCTTCATTTTTTGCAACAATTCGGGCATGAACGCGCCAAGAAATCGGATGGCCAGCAGTGCGGCGTTGGTCGAGTTGTTGATCGCCACAGTGGCAGTAGGTACACCTCGCTTAATGAAGTTAGTAATTAAACCGACCGACCGACCATGGGTGTTGAAAAGAGGGGTTTGGAGGAGCTTGGGCGAAAAAATAAAAAAATAAAAAATAAAAAATAAAAAACACGGCACATACAGGCATCTGGACAATGCTCAGCAGAGAGTCATAGCCATCTAGATGTGTTGCTTTGACAGGCACACCGATTACTGGCAGTGGTGTATATGCTGCCAACATGCCAGGAAGATGGGCAGCTCCTCCAGCAGCTGCAATGATAACCTTCAGACCGCGATCTGCTGCCTCTTTGGCTCGCTGAGCCATTTTGTCGGGTGTCCGGTGTGCAGAAGTGATGTCGACTTCCCATGGTACGCCAAACTGGTTGAGAATATCGATGCCAGCTTTCAGAACAGGTAGGTCCGAGTCGGAACCCATGGTGACCAACACCAAAGGCTTACCCTCCGGGTGCTTTCCCCTTGACGAAGCTGCTACAGACGCAGGTTGAGGTCGCAACGACTTGCTCGACGTTTGAAGTCGCTCCTGTCGGATTCTGTCCGTCATCTCAAACAGCGGCTGGACGAAGCTTTCCAGCTCGGCAATGGGTCCAAATCCTGTGACTGTGATATGGCCAATTTTCCGGCCAGGTTTCGACTCCTTGCCGTAGAGATGGACGTATACTGCCATTTTGGGACCATACATTGACTTCGCCTTTTCCACCAAGGCAAGATGAGAATCAAGGCCGGCACCACCCAGAATATTTATCATGATGCTTGATGAGACGTGTGGTTCCAAAACTTCTGGCAGAGGCTCACCCAGGATGGCCGTTAGCTGTGCCTTGAATTGGGACCTGGAGTTGCTGTCAACAGTTGAAACTAGCTGTCTTGGCACTTTTTTTTTTTTTTGGCTTTTTTTTTTTTCAACCTACATGTAAGGGATTGACTCAATAGTCGCGTGTCCACTATTGTGCGGCCTCGGTGCACACTCGTTGAATATGACTTCCCCCTCCCTCGTCAAGAACATTTCGACCGCGAAAACGCCGCGACCCCAAAGCTTCTCGACTACCGAGGTAGCCACCTTCTGGGCCTTCTTGCTAATGTCGCCAGAAACGTTGCGCGGAGGCATGAAGACCTTTGAGCAGATGTTGTCCTCGTGCACCGTCTCAACGACGGGATACGGAATGACCTGCCTCAGGTTTCCAGCATCATCTTCGGTGCGGATAACCATGACAGCAAGCTCCAGCTCGAAGGGAACCCACTTCTCAGCATAGCATGACAAGCCCCCGAATTCCTTGAATGCCTGCTCCAGATGCTCAGGACTTGAGATCTTGAAGTTGCCACGGCCATCATATGAGTCCTTGCGAGCTTTCAGCATCCAGGGAAAGCCGAATTCCTGGGAAGCCTTTTCCATCGAAGAGAGCATAGCGTCACCCGGCTCGATAGCCATCTGCTCGGCAATGGGGATCCCTTGCTTCTTCAGGTATTCTTTCTGCTCGTACTTGTTCTGGACAAGACGGAGCGTCTTCCACGACGGATGGATGGCAACCTTTTTCCGCGTTATGCTGCCGTCTGCATTGCGAACTTGGACGCCATGCGTGTCAATTTCCTCCAAGACGGCGGTCTCAATGTGCTCGATTTCAACAGTTAGAACGTCGCAGTTGGCAGCAAGTTCCCTGATCTTGGCGGCATCTTTGAAGGAACCAGTGACGTGGTATTCATTGCTATTGACCTGCTTGGCCGGGCAATTCTCTGCATCAAGAACGGCAATCTGCGCATTGAGAGGCGCACCAGCCTCGCACAGCATTCTCCCCAACTGGCCACCCCCAAGGAGGCCGACAACAGGAGTTTTGATGCTCATTTCTCCGCGTTGATGAATTCGGGGATGAATTCGCTGAGATGCTTTCATTGAACTTGCTGCCGAGTCATTTACTTCATATCTTTGAAGACGAAAAATTTTATGGGGACCGATGGCAATGGACCCACTGGTTCTTGGGTGAAGTAAAAGCGATTGTGACTCACTGCATCTTTAAATTTTTAAAAAGGCGGCTTGTTGGAGCCCATCACGAAGAGTGGTGGACCTGCCTCCTCATTGGCTGCATTAGGCTGCGAGCTATGCCACTTTCCGCCCTTGATCTAGACCATTTGTGTGGCCTCAAGCCTCTCCATCACAGCTATTAATTAAAATTAATTTTTTTTCTTTTCTTTTCTTTTTTTATAAAAAAAAAAGTAAAAAATTCAGTATCCTTTCCTAAAACATGCGCGAATGACTCTCGCCAAAAATAAAAAGACGACCACAAATAAAGTTTCTTGGCACGCAGTCGAAAAGGAGACTGCTAGTATTGGATCTATTGTGAAGAGCGGCGGACCTTGCCTCCTTATTGGCTGCAATGACAGATAGAACTTATGCTTCAATATTTCTCTTGTTCCAACTACTGGTTGCACAAGTGTTTTTTTTACTAGCAGCACCCCGTTGTAAACCTGCCTTGCTCCAGCTAAAATATATGTCGAGTTTCGAATATTCTCAGAGCGAACCAGATTGCCATTCAAGTAGTCACCCATCTACGCTCCTACTGAAGCTTCAGGGTGGGATAATTTGGTGACATGGACTGACGCTGATCGTGAAGCTGCATGTATTTGCTACAATTGTTATAACCGGCTGCCTTTGTTTCCTGTTGTTCAGGCAGCCCCTCAAGAAATCTGTGCTGGTCGAGAAGAAAAAGAAAAAAAGTCTGTAATAGTCTCCCGCATGAATTCTGGTGACTTGACCGGAACTGAAAGCTGATCGGAGCGGGCATTAAAGGCTTTGCTCGAGGTTTTGGGGTGAAAGAATGTCGCAAGGACGACATGCAGGAAACGCACCGCTAATCTAGCTATGTACTTAATTACTTTCAAGGCCAAGTACCCTAATAATTTCACTTTAAATCCTTCCATGTTGCTTCTGGTTCTTAAACTCCTGGAGCCAATGTTGGACTATTTCAACCTCCTTTTGCTGAATACCAACCACTTGCTTAGGGGGAAGACCCAGCTCTTCAGAGCCATCGGCCAGACCATTCTCGTCCCAATGATGCGTGGCCCCGTCAATCAGCTCGAAAGGCTCCGACCATGTTGACTTCCTCTCCGGCTGACCAGCGGCAAGGGGACCGGCGGCCCGCCATGGATCTTGCTCGCCAGCAATAAGTGCGACGCGAGGATAGTTGAATTTAAAGCCACCATGCTTGTTGATGATGTTCACGTCGGGAAGATTGTTAATGTTGAACGTTGCCTTGCATTGATAGAGCGAGAGGTCGAGAGTCAAGGCTCGTGATACCATGGGACGGAGATTCTTTGGAGTAGACGTTCCGCTCAGAAAGTATCCCCACCTTGAAACAAAGATGTCAGCTGAAGAACAAAGTTCTGGGCCGTTTCATCCTTACTCAGTGCATGTTTGGTACAGCCAGCTTAGATCCCGGTCATGACGTAGGTCGTATTTGACAAGTCGATCTGATAAACACTCGCGGAGATTCTTTTTACCCGCACAATAGTCACTCTGTTTACTTTGCTCGATGCTATGCCTGACTTGGCCGACGAAGTTGAGCATACGCGATGTCAAAGGCTCAGCAGGATAGCCAGCTTGTTGCACAACATTGCGTACGCGGTCTCGCAAATGCATGGTGCTGGCGAAGAGCACGGCATTGGATGAGATGGTGGCACAGAAAAGACCAAAACCTGGATCGTCTACCGCAGGGTCCCAGTTGGTGAACTGATTGCTCCAAATATTTCCATCGATGATCTGTGCGAATTCATCGTTCCAGAGGTCCCGCGCTCCGAAAATAGACTTGATCTCGTTTTCTTTGTCCTTGGAGCCGCTGAGCAACTGTTTATCAATGATATCAATCAGGTCTTGAACGGTTGACGCGCAATCTCCTGGAGAGTAGTGGCGCGCCGCCTCTTTGTACTGCCAAAAGTCTACGATGGCAACTGTTGGTGCAGACGAGGCAATGGCGCCCCAGAATACGTCTGCATAAAGCTTGCGAGCGAAGGCCGCGAGGCTACCGGGGTATGAGCCGCCGTAGAGGATGTGCGGCGTTTTAGGGGCATTCAGGCTGTACTTTTCCAGTCCCGGAACTTTGAGGTTCTGGGAAAAGTAAGCCATGTCGGCCAAGGCTTGATCGGTCGTCAGGAAACGATAACTCTTCGCATCGGTAGGGGGGAAGGGAAAGCTGGTTCCATAGTAGCGATGTTCCAGGATGATGCCAACGCCACCTGTAGCCTCGATGAGGGTGCGAAGGATGCCGTGTTGGAGATATGGCAAACGTTCCAAGCTGTTCGCTTCACCCGATATTAGGATGATGACGGGACCCCCGGGTTTGTAGTAGGTGGTGTCGGCCCAGTAGCGCAAGTTGAAGAAGCCGTTAGAGTGAGGTTCATACTTGGTCTCATTGTGAAAATGGTCAATTGGCACAGAAAGGTTGTACGCCTGGATCCTAGAGCTTGCCGTGTTAGTCTTAGCTAACAAGCTACCTTCCACACTGTTCAGCCTAGTCCATCCCATCGGTAGCCTTGGTCCTCCAGGAGCTAGACCAGCAGCAGCAGCCTGGACAGCTGCAATGAGAGTTACAATGGCTGTTCGGACGCTCATGATGAGGGAAATGGGAATAGTTGTTGCTCCCCTTGATGCGGTGTGGAGGCTCTCGAGATTGGAACGACCATGGCGGGCAGTAAGGCTTTATGTGATCGAGGGAGGATATTATGTTACATCGCCGGATTTCTAGCGGCAGCAGGGGGGGGGGGGTGAACTTTGGGGTTTCAAAGCAGATGTCATGCGGAACGAAATCAACGGCTGGTCCCTGAAACGTTGCACTTGCTCGCATTTTGTCGCAGCGAGCTACTTTCGGGCCGTCTTAGCTTTGGCGTGCAGTTGCTGGTCAGTGATTAATGCTCAAGCTGCTCATATCTTTGTTAAAGTTCGTTTTATGTGCTCAGAGAGAGGTGTTGTTAGGTCGGGATTGTAGAGGGCCCCGGTTGGAGATGCCTCCCAATAAACAACCTCACACATTACAAGGTGGTTTTCGATTGGCTGGAATCATTAGGCTGCGAAGGAATATTCTGTCTGGGCTTGTACGAAAACGGTAAGCTGCTTGCTTACAGGGGAAACCCTAACCTGGCATAACCCCTATATGAGATTGCAAATCTACTCGCAGGAGTGTGCTTTAGGCCAATCAGATAATGAATCAAGAATAAGTAAGACATAGAGTAGGGTTAGAAGGTACTTTAGTTTACAGGTAAAGTCATGTTGAAATAAGTCTCTATAAGGTAGTACTAATTAATTATGGTTTTAGTTTTATTGGTAAAAAATTATATGTCTCAACATAGATTAATATTAAGTACTTGTACCTTATATACCCTCCCCCCATATATGCCTCATTAACAGCAGCAGCCTACCTAGTACAGATACGCTAATTCTAGCTGTTAAAGAGCTGCCTAACTGGTAGACAAAAGTACATGGGGCAAGTGAATCTGTAAAACAATTAAGGGTTTGTATTGTACATTGCATCTATGCGCAGCGCTACTATTCTGATTTGTCCTACTATATTGCGCTTTTTAGACACGTAGCAGCAAAAGTACATGCAGCCCTCCATGGTGGCAATTAATTACGAACAGTGCCTAAGCATCCGGTAATGGCCAAAAAAAAACAAGTGGCGCAGTGTTTGAAGCCAAAGCCGGTTTTAGTTTTTGTCAAGTTCGTTTCTCTCCATCATCTAGATCGCCGTCGTGAGCTGACAGTGTGATGACAGCCATGTGGCATGAACCTGTTGCGACAGAATCAAGTCATCTCTACGGTTCGAGGAAAAAACGCGTAACTCAGAACTGAGGCTCTCCAGTTCAAGCAAGACGGTTGTGATCACTCATTGATGCTGCGAGAGTTCCAGTTAAGCAGACAGTTCTGAATCTTATAATCGCGTCATAACATCCATGCGCCGAACTCTGCTCCCACGGCTTGCCGAATAATTTTTGCATCTTACTTTGGCCTGGGGTGGAACAAAGCTTGAGGCCACGATCTCACCCGACTTGGTCACATTCACGACAATGCTGCTGTTACCAAAACGCAGAAGACCGGGTCCGAGTATGCACCAAACAAGTCGCCGAAGGAGAGTCGTTGTCGGCCCTTGTCGAGGAAGTCAATGAATCAATACCTCACAAGCTAGCTCGAATGGCTGCAGAATACGTCGATACCGACACCGGGATTTGATTCCAGTCCTGTGCCTCCCTCTGGGTTCCGGAAACCCAGTGAGGCTCGAAGCTGTTTTAACTTTTGCTCTTCTCAGTAACCATCTGCCAAGATGACTACCAGAGCCATTGTTCATCAACCTCACTGATGCGTGATGTGCTGCACCTCGCCGTCTACAAGCATGTCGAAGCTGCAAGAACTTGTACTAGTCAGAGTTGGAGATGGCTCGCAAGCTCAAAACGCAACATCCCCCATATTCAAATCAGCATTGCGGTAACATGGTTCACATGAGCCCTACCATCATGTGTTGTGTGATCTACGCAAGCCATTTTCATGATGATAGAGTTCTAGTTCTATAGGCTCCATATAGAAGATCAAGAGTCGGCAATGAGGATTTCGATACAAGCTTTAGACGAAGTGTTGAGGGAATTCGTCACACGGTGTTGAGGATATCACGACCTATCTAGACGGACTGTCAAACTTGGTTGCATCCATCTACGATCCGAACGTTATGAGCTGTGTGGTCTACATCCGTACCCATGACTTCCGGCACTGTTATAAATCCATCGAAATAAAAACATGTTTCTAACAGAATCTCAGACATTGGAGGTGTTTCTTATCTGGCCGGTTTAATCTGAACAGCCACGCATGCGGCTACTCAAAGGAACACAAAGACGGTTAACCCATCTCCCAATTAGAAATAGACAATCAGATTGTTCTCGACATAAGGAACTTTGCTTTACTAGCATGCCAAATGAATGACTATACAAGCCACATAGAAAAGGTCATATATCACTGGCGCCGGCCGTGGCCCAGCACCCGACTGCCCAGACATGCGACGCACCATCTCCGGCATGAAGCATGTGTCAAGCAGCACCCCGAAACTCCAACAAGTGCACCCGCAAGCACCGAAAGCTGCCCCAGGCTCATCTCCTGTCCGTCTTGCCCTTCACGACGGTGCTAAGGTCACCAACAGGCAGCTGAACAGGAAAGTCAACCGCCGCAAGCAACAGCGTCAACAAGATGTACCAGCCTCCCATCGAAGTCACAAACGTCATAGCACCAGCGCCCTAGCGGAAACGAAAACAGGATGAGCACTTTTCCATTCATTCATTCATTCATGCATTCATTCAACTCAATGCAGTCGCCGAGACAACACGCACCTTCAGTAAGCTGTCGACCTGGCTCGCATTGCCCGTTACGTCGTCAGCCTTCAACAAGAACGCCCCCGTCAGCAGCGCAAACGAAATGACCAGCGTCAGAAAGATGCCGAAGAAGACAACGTTGGTGCGAAGCGAGCAGATCAGGAAGATGAGGCAAAGGAGGGCCATGAAGAGGAACCAGTAGGCGATGCTGGCGTTGAATCCGCGCGTGGCCAGCCCTTCTGCCGGAGAGCTTGCATCCGCGGGGGCATACGACGAGAAGGCGGCAAAGCTGGGGTTCAACACGCCGCCGTAAGCAAGCCAGAAGGTGCCGAAGACGGAGAAGACGACGGCGGGAAAGGTGTTTCCGAGGATCCATTCCAGGATGGCGCCGGTGAACATGAGCAGTCCGCCCTGGAAGAAGTACACGGGGCTGTTGTCGACATGATCAGCCAAGAGACCCGAGTGGAAAGATGATGGGTTCATCCCATGAAATGCTGCACTTACATGCCCGCGGCACCGCTGCCGCCTGCTCCGCGCCATCCCATCAGATCTATCGACAAGGGCGACAAGCTCAGAACGAATCCGGCAATCGGCCTTGTGCCTGTTAGTACCGACATTTCAGAAAGACGGGACCAAGCACATACATTGGAGTGGGATTAGCAAACGTCCTTCGAAGCTCGCCCTTGGTATTGCTCCGAGGAGAAAGATACAGCTTCTCGAACAGCTCAGGGCTCATGGATACGGCCGTTGCGGACCGGAACCTATCCAGGTCTCCATTTCCATGGTCACTTGCATTGCAATTGATCTTGTCTTCTTCTTCCTCCGCCATGGTAATGGCAGCTAGTGCAACGCCGTGTACTGCCGGGGCCCTGTTGTACTAGAATCAAACATGTAACAGCAAGAACGCTGCTTTGTACATCACAGAGCAGAGCATGTATGGGAAACCTTGTTAATATATCTTTCCTCCCAAGTAGTGAGCACCACTAGCAACTCGACTTCATCCCCAATCGAAGGCGAACCAGTCTAGCGTCTGACTGGCTCCTCTGACCGTAGCTTAAGCACACCATTGCGGAGGAGACTGGCATTGTTCTTCCTCCCTGCCCTTCCAATCAAGTTCAGAGGTGCGGCAGGATAAAGTGACACTGGCGGACACGGCCTTCGATAAAGCGCCGTAACTATCGAATCCCAACGTTATGGTTACACCATGCCGGTCGATATCTTCGCTTCATCCAGGCGAACCATACCGCCCGTCGTTATCTCCCCGCATTCCAGGTTCCCTTCCGTCTGAGAGCTGAGGCGAGAGCCAAGATTTACGCGGGGAAATGGGCAGCAGGGATTCATAGCGGTGCGACAGCGTCAGGGTTGTTGTCCTCGGTCCGTTTCGACACCGTGCAACTAGCGTCAGGATACACGCTCCGTTGTATCCGTCGGCATTTGTTAGCGTGGAAGCCGATCACTTGACCGGCCGGCTTATGACGGTGTATGTGCCCGTGGAAGAAGACGCGTTCGTAGTACCTGTAGTTCTCTACAACATTAGTCTTGTACCACTTCACCTCCTCTTCAACTTGTCATGTTCTCATCACCTATGTGTCAGTTGAACCTACCACTAGATTTTCAGGCGGTGAAGACCTGGGAAGTAACGTGTCTCCGTTCGCTCGAACGAGACAGGGGTAAGCCATGACCTTGTCCGGGCGCGAGCTCAACTTGGCCCTGGGTAAGAACGGCGGGTAGTGAAATGATCGGGAACGGACAGAAACGAGCTTGCTGGTGAAGGTGTATTGATACTGGAGAGAAGGGTACTCAGGCGAATGGCTTTGACCACGATTTACCAATTCCACCTGTTCGGGAATATGCGACTATTTGTCAAAAGTCAATGTTGCGACACTACCCGGTTAAATGGTGCTTGACTACCTTGGTACATGGGCATTAGACAACCGGCCTGGAAACATGTATCCTGACCAAAAACTCTCGAATTGACCATACGCCGCGCTCATAGCCAAGAGTATAACCCGCGTGAAATCTAAAAGAGAAATTATCCCGACCACTCTGCCCGTACGCGTTCCACTGTAATTTGTAATTCCAATCTCTAGCATGTCTTCAATCGAACCTCTATTGGCGCCTTCTGGTAAACCATAGTTTCAAGGGATATTCCTGCTCAAGACTCCCTGGATAAGTCCATACAACAAGCATCATGATGAACTTGTGCATGACTTTCCTAGGCCACGGGTTACGTGGCTTGTGACGGTGCCACCACTTGTATTCAAAAGTCAGAAATACATTACCAATCACATTCAAAAGCCGGCATCCCCTGCCCATCTGGTCAGTTTATCATTGGCATATATGTTGGCTGGGTTAGGACAAACACGACTCACATGTTCAGAACAATAAACACCAGTGCAACGTACAGCGAGGTTGCAGAAGTAAATGACGCATTGATGCGTAGGATGAGAAAATACAACGGTATGACCCAAATACCCAAGATTGTGAGCTCAAGGAACAGTGACCAATGGTATGTCCTTATATGCAGGCCTCGAAAAGCCAGCAGAAGCGCCACCCAGACAGCCAGGATGAGATTGACCTGAAATATGTTAACATGCGGCTCAAGTCCACAATTCTAGGCCAAGAACACCTGGACCTCTATTTGGGGCTTCTAGGAATGTGCATACGATACCGGGGACTCCAATAAAAGGATCTTTCCTCGTATATGCAGCGCAAAGGCTGGAGCCAGTGACAACTACTGCGAACTGCACAGCACCAAAAACATAGTTGACGCACGAACAGTTCTCGTACTTCCGACGGCAGGCTGGGTGAAATTCGGGCTGGTTTCTCGCACTCTCTCCCTCTATGGGATGTCCGCACCATCGACAGATCCAAGCCTGCTTCTGGCTGGCCATGACATACCTCCTACCTACCATGAATCCATTGTTTTGGATCGTGCATGGGATACACCTGTTTGCCATCGGCCATCGAGGGTTTTCTCTCCTTGCTGCAACGATGGAGGCGCCGCTAGGATCGTGGCATAGGCATAAATAGCATGTTGCAAATATGGCGTTCTCAATATCAGGAAATATCTGGCGAATCAGGGGCTTGGAAAGCTGCTGACGCATGTATCGACATGTTCGACGCAGGCGCTCAACATCGCCAAAGTCCAGATAGGACAATATCATGAGCTGCAGTTCTGGTGGCAACTGGAACAGCTGGACAAGGGGGTGGTTTGGGTATAATGGGAGCGTGAAGCGAGTCCGGAAACGAATAACACCCGAAACGCTGCCTTGAATATGAGCGGGATGTGGCCTGGTTGGAAGAACGAGATCACGGATTCTTTCGACGCCAGCAGTCTCTTCTTCGGAGGCTGGAGCTGGTGCTGTTGCGTCGACATTGCTGAGGCTGCTTTCGCCAAGCTCCCAGGACGCGGGGAATACCGTCGAACCATGCGACTGTCTTCGGGAAGCTTTGCGGACGACTGTTATCCGTTTTGCAGCGAGGGCGATTTCCTCCATAATTGCTATATGTAGATATAGGCCTTATGGATGATTATGGAGCACCATATGCTTCTTTTATCTTGTTGGGTCCTGGGAGAGAGGAATGATTTTAAAAAAGAAAGACGGAAGAAATAGGCTAGTGCCTACACTCGAGCAATCTGAAGAGTGATGGCGATGGCCATTGACCACGTGCTTAGTTTTAAGCTTTTTTGCGACCGCCCTAATTGCCGCGATTGTGAAGTATATTTTGCGCTTGAATGTGTCAATCCAGCGCCAGTAGAAGGTTGTTGACCTGACTGCATCGCATCATAGACTGTCACCCCGCCCAGGCGTGGGTTGGGCAAGAAGACAATGGCAATGGTCGATGTCGCAGCCTTTCCCAGCTCTCGGTAGAAGTCAGGGTGACTGTTGGACAGGTTGGCAACTCGAAGGACCTTGATTGTATTTCCTACCCATCAAACTGGTACGGTTCTGGAGACGACACAAAGAAAGTTAGATGATGGTTGATGGTTTGGTAATGGGGGGATCTATGTCTGAGGCCAAGGCATGGACTCGGATTGACATGTGCCTGAGGATGGCGTAGCTGACGGCGCGGGACTGAAATCGAGGTGAGTCGAGTAGAATGGGCAAAGGGTGGTGGTGTTGACGTCTCCATGTCTGATGTCTGATGTTTGAAATTCACGAAACATGTAGTAGTAATATTAATAATGTTGGGCAGCTGAGGGACTGTATTACTGTGCTACCCTATGTCTGGCAAACAGCCGACAAATTAACCGGGACGTGTCACCTGTTAGACTTTGCGGTGCGGATGGCCACAATAATCTGTCAATACTTTGGCTGGGCCCCAGCTGGTTGACAGGTGCGGACCCAGCGCCAGTGCGTCATCAATGTCGTCGTAATTGCGTCAGGGCTTCAAAATGGGTGTCCCGATTTCGGCACTGCCCGCTCTTTGTTTGTTTTTTCTCCTTCTCTTATTTTTCCCTTCCAGATGTCGTCGTCTTGACCTAAAAAGCGTTGCTGGCCTAGAGCCTATACATACATCTATCTCATGCATCACCTTTGGCGTACGTGAATCAGTGCAATGAGTTCAAGGCCATGAGCGGCAGCTATGAGACATGAGATGAGCTGTGAGCTGAGCTCATGAGCTATGGTGGGGTAAATATTTCCTTCTGCCCTCCCCTCCCCCTCCTCAACCCTCCTCAACCCTCCTCACGTGGTTCGCCGTGATGGTGCGCTGATTTATCGTTCCTTATTATCACAGTGGGAAACCCGAAGTTGCTTGCCGACCCGAATTGCAGGCCCGATACATTGTCGGATCCACAATCATTGGTCTGCCCAGGTCAGGATCATGTCAACCTCCGTGGTTTCAGTTGCCTCCTGGCTGTTTGCTTCTATCATGCTCGAATGGGTACAGGCAAGAGATATTCATACCAGCAAACATTGACCCAATTCACGTTTGTGTGCGAAATCAAACGAAATGTCGCCACCTGGCATCCTTCTCATCACCATGGACCCCAAACCGGGTCTGCCACTGGCCCAATTTCATGAGTGGTACAACAATGAACACGGCCCTACCCGGCTCCGTCTTGCGCACATCTTCCCCAATGGCTTCCGATATAAGGCTGCTTCGCAAAATCAGCCTGCCTTTTTGGCCATCTACGATGTCACTGCTATGAGCCACCTGGAAACTGAAATCTACACATCGCTGCGCGCAAATCGCTCCCCGAGAGAGGCGGATACTATTGGCCAAGTAGACGTCAAGCGCTATTTTTATGACTTGCTTCACATCAGACAGTCGCCGCTGTTTACCCCAATTGAGAACTTGTCAGACAAAGAGGCTGAGGGTATTGTCACCGTTGCCGTTGAAATTGTCGTCACGGATGCAGCCGGTGCGGGCCATCAGTACCAGAAGTGGTTCCAAG
The DNA here is from genome assembly GCA_000709145.1 of Balansia obtecta B249. Lineage (NCBI taxonomy): Eukaryota > Fungi > Ascomycota > Sordariomycetes > Hypocreales > Clavicipitaceae > Balansia > Balansia obtecta. Next base: position 167,940 of record JFZS01000010.1, read on the forward strand.
AAGAACATGCCGAGATGCTTTCCAGGGTACCCGGCTGGTTGAGGTCTCGACTATTCAAGACTTCGACTTTGGAAAAATCAGGTAAAGTCGTCTATTTTTGCTTGCACGATTACCAGAAAGAGAATGGGATCGGGGGTGCTGAACATCAAGCATCTATGCACACAACATGGCGTAATGAAGTGTTCGACAAGTATGTTTCCTCCAAAAGCCGGCAGACTTGGTCTCTATTTTACGTGTTTGGTCCGGCTCCACGGGATCTTTCGTCATTGTCTGCATTACCGGCCTCGGCCGCGTTCACGTCAAGTGATCAGCAAACAAGCACGACTCCAGGCTCCGAGGCCGTGATCGCCTCGTACATCACGACAAAGGACGCTCTCGTCATTCCCTATCGCTTGGAAGGAAACCCATCGCCTGCAGCTCCGACGATTGCTTTCTCTAACTCTCTTCTCACTTCGCTGCACATGTGGGATTCGTTCATCGCCATACTTAAAAGGAACCGCCCGGACTTGCGCATATTGCGCTACGATACGCGCGGACGCCATGTGATTCCCCAACCACCTGTCGCTGCCTTGCTCGACCATCTCACCGACGACCTGGCTCAAGTTCTGGATGGTCTGCGCATTTTCAAACTGCAGACCCTAGTTGGAGTCTCCATGGGCGGCGCTACCACACTCAACTTTGCCATCAGATACCCGGCCCGCCTTGAAAAGTTTATCGCCTGTGACTTTAACGCCACATCTAGCCCAGCTAATACTCAGGCATGGAAAGACCGCATAGCGGTTGCTGAAGCAGATGAAGGCAGGGGCGTTAAGAAGCTCGCCGTCCAGACGGTCGAGCGATGGTTCCATCCACAGTCAATGGAGAAGCCGGGTGTAGCGCAAACCATGACGGACATGGTCGCTGCTAATAGCGTGGAAGGATTTGCCCATAGCTGTACGGCGCTGTGGGACTATGATCTGAAGCCGAAGATGAAAGACTGCTCTGTGCCTGGCATCTTTGTGGTTGGGGAAGGAGACGGCAGAGGTGCAATGATGAAGGCCATGGAAGAATTCAAAGGGCTCTTGGGAAGTGAGGGGACTCAGTTAAAGGTAGTTCCCAGCACGGGGCATCTCCCTATGTTTGAGGACGCGGAGGCGTTTTGGGCGACTGTGAAGAACGATGTGTGACGGACTATGTGCGACGGCGTTTTACAAAGAAAGAATGGATGAAGAAGAAAGTGGACAGACAAAGGTGAAGCAAAGAGAATGGCGCCGAGCGCGAAGCATAACATGTACACGTAGGAAATGCCGGCACAAACCGGCAATCCAATGTTGCAGTCGTGCTCGAGATAGCGTTCGCCTAGCGCAGGATCAGATGTACCCATCGCAGGTGTCATGTCAAGATATTCCACGCCATTAATACCGACAAGTATTAGCGCCGTCGATGGATGCCCAATGGGACGGTCTTGAGACAAATCATCCTTTTAGTCGGTTATTAGGCAAAAAGTAGTGGGTAGAGACGGAGTCTGAGACAAGACACGGGACAGTCAATGGCCAAGAGCGGCGATGGGCAAGAAGATGGCTAAAGTTCATTTGGCTGCCTTGGACCTGTACCACTCCAGCATCATCAACATCAGACGTGGCTCACAATTCACAAAGCACGTCTTCACATGCGCTCCGGCCGAGCGCACTGCGTGAGGAAAAGCCACAATGATTCTTTCATGCTACACACCGACATCGAAAGCGCAGCGGTCCCCTTTGCCTCCAAGTGCAATGCATTCGCAACCGCTGGCTCTCCATGGTTATTGTAGAGCTCACCCAACGTCCATCACGAATGAATGACGCATTGTGAAGCAAACTAGAAGCCCTCATCCCAGAGCCAGAGGTTTGCCGTGCCACGCCCCACTTATTTCTGGCACGCCGATTTGCGCTAACCACTTAAGATAGGGGTGGGGGGGGGGTTGTTTATCAACAAGACGGACACATCGGCAAGACGGTCAATGAAATTAATTAGACGTCTCATATCTTCACCATTATTTACTCCAGGTCATCCAATCTTGGGAGTAAGACACTTTATCTGTGCTAATTTAGCGGCTGCGAGGAAAACTATCCGTCCTGCTAATAAGCACCAGCACCGTCTTTTCGCAAATCGTGGCTACTAGGAAAAGTGGGTCCAGGCACGGCTGAGGCAGGGCCTCTTTCTTCTTTCGCGAGACCTCGGCATGCAGCAGGGTGTGGGGTCATATTGGTCGGTCTTGTTGTCGGCAGTCAAATTAACTACCGGGGGTGCGCGCCGCAAGGGACAAGAAAGACAAATCGTTTCTTTTGCTTGCACGGACATGAAGGAATCAATCTCGAGTCATGGCTCTTCCACCAGCCACTCAGGTTTTGCGCACGATCTGCGGCTGCGCTGCGGCTGCGCTGCGGCTGCGCTGCGACAATGACTTTGTCCGATGCAACAACAAAACCTCATATTTAGGCAAAAACTCTTATGATTTCTCGTGTGATATCATATGATGCCGTCTCCATCGGCCGTTGGTCGATCGATCTTGGCGCAGAGACGGTTGTTATTCTCTTATATCCGAGGCATTGCTGTGCAGTGCAGTGCAGTGCAGTGCTGTGCTGTGCTGTGCCAGATAAGATGGATGGATTGATGAATTTGTTATGTTCATTCACATGTGGGCGAGACCTGGGGTAACAGTCCCTAGTCCTACCCCCCTGAATCTGTTTCTACAAGTTTCTACTTTTACATGGGTGCTTCTGTCCAATCAGGTCGCCTTCCCAGGTTATCCGCAACACATTATAGTAACTATCAGCAGACTTTATCGAAGTTTTGGCCTCGTCATACATTTTGAATAGTCACACAGGGTCTCGATCACCCTTGCAGGGGTTTTTTATATTGCACGCGGGGTAGAACGTAAAAGACATCGTCACAGTTGCATCGAAAGCTTTGATACCAACGTACTGAATGCAGACGGCTGTGAACGCATGCGATTGAATGTGATGTGAATCTCGAATCGCGGATGAATGTCCTCAAGGGCAACACATGCACTTCTTACATCGAGGACCGTAAACTGACCAGTTCATTCCTTGCAAAGGAGACCAGAACCTTTACTTTTCAGAGGCACAGATCAGTTGTATCAATCTAGTTACTTGTGTTTACTTCCTTTTTTGAAACCAGGAAAATAAAAAGAACAGAAAACTTATATAATGTACGTTTCTCATATACTTCGTTTTCCAATGCGCCCCCTCCTATCGGCCGAGTACTGCCCTACCGGCAACGAACCATGTCGTAAACCGATGACATTTACCGTTTCGTCATGAGACAGACGCCCCGTGCACCAGGTGCTATGTTTCTCAATCAAGTATCGCAGTGACATCGTATGCTACCTCATGTACACGATCGGCGACACACTGTCATGAAGCACAGCAATAGTCCCATGTTGCGGTCATCATCCATCGTCCAAACAGCGCGCACGTCATTCATCACAGGCAAAGACTTGAGACGACGACACAATTTAGAGCCCTAGCAGGGTGAAGCTACCACCGCGACAAAGATCTCGAGCCGTGTCCAGAAAAGTATTTAAAGATGCCCTTCGACCTCCCCTTCGACCTCTTGCCAGATCAGCATCTTCCCAACAAGCCTCCGCAACACATTTCTTCTCACCCAAAAACCACTTCAGATCCAATCCCCCCTACGAGAATTACAAAAAACAGGCTTTTTTTTGTCTGATTAAATTTTTTTTTTTTTTCGCCAATATGATTTCTCTCAAGAACCTTCTCTTCTTGGCCGTTGCCGTCTCTGGCTCTGTCATCAGGAGGAGCCAAGAAGCTGATACCCAGTCGCTTTATGACGACGTAGTCCGTATAAATGAGGCCACCGTCGCCATCGATAATGCCATGAAGAACTTCGATGGCACTACGAACACTTTGATTAACGTGGCGAGCAAATCAAACGATTTGAAGGGAAAGATCGACAAAGCGACACAGGATGCCACGGCGCTGGGCTCACACCAGGCTTCCAAGGAAGATGCGGATAAACTCAAGCAATATGTCAATCAAAATTTTATACCCATCATTAAGAGTGCTTTGACCACTGCCAAGAGCAAGAAAGCGGATTTCAGCAAGATGTACGCCAAATCTGCCGTTAAAGCTACTCTGTCGGGACTCAAAGACTCGTCCGATAAACTCACCGAAGCTCTCTTCGATGTCGCTCCCGAGGGGTACGCCGACGACGTTGGCATCAAGAACCAGATTGATGAGTCCTTCGATGATGCCATCAATGCATTCTCTTGAGACACCAGGGACCGGCGCTTGGATGATGGAGGACATCATCGGGCATAAGTCACAAATTGCTCTGACCCCGGAAGGATCATCGTGGCTGGAAACGTTATCAGTTCATGGTGGGCGAAGCTGCACAACGATAACTTATGTGCAGAATGTGGAAATTATTTCTTTTCGAATCTGATGTATTGAATGAATTTTTTATTTATCCAGAAATGAAGTATCGATGATCAACAACGAGTCTTGCCGTGGTGCAAAGTGTGCGAGTCCTTGTATAGCGCTGAGTGATGTGGAACCGCGTCATCTGAAGAATTCGGCAGAGACTTGTGCTTCCGAACTCTTGTTCTTAGGAGCCTTCCTTCACCTCCTTGATCCCGTGCATGTGACGTATTGAATTGATCCCATCTCTGGCCAGATCGGAAGACTGCTCCTGTAGGCACGACAAGTGGTCTGAAACTAGACTCCTTGGTGTAAGCGACCCGTTGAAGCGGAGACACATGTAAGACACGTGAAGAGTTTGACCACACAGACATCGAAGCTTTTCCACATCGGCTTTTCCTCGAAAGGCAGCTCGCACTCTTACTGAGCTTTTTCCAGCCAGCTCTTCACCACGTCTTTATACAACTCAGTCCGTTACAAAGAACTTTTGAAACTTACTATGCTTGTGCAATTTCTAGCCCGTTGCATGTCGATCGTAGATTATCATTTTGCTTAGAGTGTGGACAACCGAGAAGGCAGGTCGACAATGCAACATAGGAAGCAGTCTGCTTATCCATGTGTAAGGCCTTGGAAGCTACCTGTTGTCAGCATGAATGTTTAGGGAACGTAACTAATGTCAGTCCGTGATCCACATCATAATAATACTGTCAACGCGCATCTGCTTTAAGAAGGGGTACCTCGATGAGTTTGTCTTAATTTCAGTTGAATGGTCCGTCCAGGTCCAGACCGACCTGTTTGCTCGGACAAAAACAACCGATTCTAGAGGCATTCGCGAAACCATTCGAAATCCTAGACCTCAAGGAGGCAGACATCCCTGAGCCGGGGAATGGAATTGCTGCCTGGAACGCCGTAGTATACTTTGCGAACCCCTGTCGGGATACAAACCTTGCCTTCTTTTAACGTCGCGCATGACTGTAACTTGTGACGATAGCTATGAAGAGTAGATTCATTGTTAGTTTAGATGCTAAGTGGGGGCGAGGTGCGCATACGCTCTCTGTTCGGATCAACGTCGGGAAGAGAGAGAAATGCTAGCCACCTGTTTAGGGAAAGCTTTGAACTTGAATCTGTTTTCAGTCTCCATGGCTCCTTCTACTTTGGACTAGAAGTCTGATAATGATCACTTGCTTCACTGTTCATATGCGGGGATTGCCTCCTTCATCAGTATCAACTTTTCTCTACTAGATTACTCCAATAATGCCCTGCTTTCTACTGAGTACGTGCTAAAAAGCATATTATGGGCTAGCTTCTCTCTCTAGCGATGGAGAGAGCTTGTTAGCTCAGGCTACCCGGCAGCACTGCCCGGCTGCGTGGGCTGGGCGCTCTCACGATCAGTCTTCAGATGTGCCTCCTATTGACCAGACCGCCATAATTCACAATTCATTATTCATTAGTGCGGCGGCTAGTAATTGGAGTCTAGTTAAGCACTTGTATTAACCCCCGCCTTTTTGCCCCCCCCCCCCCCAAGGCTGATCGCGAGAAACTTTACCTGGGCCGCAGATCCGCTTTTCTTCGCCCACCTTTGAGGTAAGAGCGTGCCCCAACTCACGAGGCCGGTTTGCCCTCCTCGCTTCTTTGACTGACCCACAAGGCCTGCGTCTTAGGAAAATCTCCGTCGATGAGAAAGATGAGGGCGAATCATCGCAAGCAGAATCATTCGCACCCATCCCACCACCATCCCTGATGTTCCAAGCCCACAGCCTCACTCCGGTGCTCCTCAACTCAGACTCGCGGGGAGGCCAGGCGCACAATACCTTGGCGGGCAACACTTCAACTCCCGTAGTTCAAAGCACTGCTCCACGATCCATGATCCATGCACCGGGACTAGTATATATTGCCTTGGTGTTACTCAACATTTGACGACGATGCAAACATCTTTGAGCCAGCCTTACGACTGCTAAAGGGTCAACACTTGAGAGGCAATGAAGGAAACATCATCTAACAGTTGCTCATTGTGGAAAACTTGAATTGTCATCCTTGTCTATCTTTCCTTCGCTGCTCACTTTTCTCATTGAGTGGCGTTCACCTGGGTTGCCTGGTCGAGCTTCTTTTTGCGACCTACATGGGTCCAATCGACATTAAAATTGCAGCTCAAGGAAGCCACAGACAAGCCGCCGGGACCTTATTGCAACCACCATTGCCCAGCACCCGAGACGAGATCGCACTGTGCCATGTCACTCGTTCAACAAGTGATGCAGGATAGCATCCATGACCAAAAAGCAGCTGAGGAAGCGGTAAAGTCTCAGCAAGAATGTATGGCGATAAGAGGAATTGAAGTCTCCACCATTGAAAGCAGCACCTTTCGGGACGCTGTAGACTATTTTGCCTCTCGTTCCAGAATTATAGCGCTAGAGAAGAATCTGGATTTTGATTCACGATGCCGCGCCAGAGCCTCACCTCTAGAGCAACGTCTAGATGTCATCATGTATAAATTGCGGCAGCGGGACCAAAGACGAATATACGACGAAGCTCCTGCCCGACTAGGCTACGCTGGACAACAACATGGCAGATTTGCGGGCGATCATTTCCTGTCCAATGTCAATCTTATCGAACAGACAGCGCTCTTCGACATAGCATTGCACATGCCTAAGGGAGGTCACCTTCATATTCATTTTAATTCGTGCTTACCACCGTCGGTATTGTTGGATATTGCGAAAGAAATGGACAGAATGTTTATAACAAGTGATATACCGCTTATACCCGACAACAACTTCGTCAATTTCGACAAATGCGAGCTGCAATTTTCCATTACGAGCCCTGACCGCGAAGATCCTGGCAATCTCTTCTTACCCGGATATCGACCTCGCCAGACGATGAAGTTTGATGAATTTCTGCGTGAATTCCCACAACACTATCCTTCCCTTAGTGCTGACTCGTGGTTGATGAGGAAACTCTTATTCCACGAGGAAGAGGCACACGGGTTATTGCAAACTGCAGCAGGGTGTGTAGTGCCCAACAGGTCCAAGAATTAGTATTCGTGTCAAATTGCTAATGTGATGGGCTGCTCGAAGGGCTTGGGAAAAGTTCAATGGCCGAACGCGCATGATGAAGGGGCTTTTCAACTATGAAACGGCCTATCGACGATATGCCCGGCGATGCTTGGAAGATTTCATGAGAGATAACATTCAATATGCAGAAATCCGCCCCGCGTTCATGAAGAGTAACCAACTATTCACTGACGATGGCACCTCGAGGATCGATAACTGGGGAATCATGGAAATCATAATCGATGAGGTTTCGAAGTTCCAGCAGGAAATGGCTGCGAGCGGGCGCTACTTTGGTGGTATGAAGGTGGTCTATACAGCCCCGCGGTCTCTACCGCCACAAGATGTAAAGGACTCGCTGGACGAATGCCTTCAATTCAAGCAGAAATGGCCACAGTGGATTGCAGGTACAGTCAAAAAAATACCGGTGCTCCGGTCAGCTGTAGTAATCTCGCTCGTTTGCTGACCAGATATGTCCAGGATATGATCTGGCAGGGGAAGAAAGGAAGGGTCGGCCGCTAAAGGACTTTGTGCAGGAGTTTCTATATTTTAAAAAGAAATGCAAGGCAGCCGGCGTAGATGTACCCTTTTTGTTCCACTGCGGCGAGACACTAGACATGGGAAGCGATGCAGATGGCAATCTAGTCGATGCATTGCTTCTCGGCGCCAAGCGGATTGGTCATGGCTACGCCCTGGCAAAGCACCCCTATATCATGCAGGAGATGAAAGCCAAAGGCATATGCCTGGAGCTGTGTCCTATATCGAACGAAGTTCTGGGGCTTACTCGGCGCGTTGCAGGTCATTCCATGTATCAGCTCCTAGCCAACAATGTGCACTGCACAGTCAACTCTGACAATGGTGCTCTATTTCGGTATGTACAAGGCATCTCCCCAGACTCACATACCAAGCACAGTCCACAGATTAACCCAGCGTGAATTTTTCACAGCTCCACATTATCGCATGATTTCTACCAGGTGATGGTAGGCAGGGCAGATCTGGGCCTCTTCGGCTGGAAGCAGTTGGCCATGTGGAGCATCGAGCATGCCTGCCTAGACGAATCCGAGAAGACGGTTGTTTTTAGAGAATGGCAGCGTTTGTGGGAGCAGTTTGTGGAATGGGCAGTCGACAGATATGAGAGTGTGGGAGGAGATGAGCGGTAAGGGGGGGGGGGGGGGGGGGGGACGTCGTCTGGAGGCTTTTGGCAACCCAAAGACACACAAATGGACGATGGTGGATGGATTTGGCAGATGCTTTACCAGGGGTGCGGCAAACGGACGGGTTGCATCCATCTCGATTGAGCGATAGCGTCTGGCAGGAAGAGAAAGCCGAGACGATGAAGCAACTTTTTCTTCTTCTTCCTTATCCTCCCGGACCTACCAACCGACCAAGCAAGCAAGCAAGAGAGTGTGGAGGCGGTGTGAGGCATTGTGCATGTATGCATGCATGCATGCCGGACGCCAGCCAACGGGGCGCAGAGACGACAAAGCTCCGCCTACTTGTCAGCCGCTCCAATATTGAATATTGAATAATTACTCCGTACAACCATGACAGACAAACTACGGAGTAAGCGACTCAACATGACGCCGACCCTCATCCCGCAGCACCAGCCAGTGCTGGCGTGGCTTTTTCTGAGCTGCAGCCGCCGCATCGCCCTTTCAACCTCACAGATGTATCTCGCCCTTTGGTCTTCTACCTGCAGGACGGTCCTGGTTCCTGGCAGGCCAAACTCGGGGCATGACCTCCTGAACGTGTGTACTGCACCTACGTTGCGCCTTGCAAAACAAAACGTCACATCTCCTCGAATTCTGCCTGGCCCTGGATGCAGTGACCGAGCAGCCATACACGAAATACACGAGCCGGCTTGTTGGCCCATCGCAAGACTACATATATGCAGCCCCTTAATAAAATCCCGGAGACTTTACTCTACTGCATTACCGCAAAACCTCTCGCTCGTATCGTACAACCAACAAGTCTTCTGACTTCTCTCGTCCCAATCCCTCCAGCAGCACCATGGCGAGCCTGGAGGACCCTGACTGGGCATGGTTCCCCAACACCAAGTCCTCCTGGTCTCTGGACGTCGTGAACCTGCTAGTCGTCATCGGCGAATCCTCCATAGCCGAACATGCACAAGCCATCACGGCCTCTCTTCCCGGCATCTTGCCGCGGATCCTGCCAGCGCCCCAGGCTCTCCTCAAGCCTTCGCGTCCCACGAGGATGCCGGTAACCCATGCTCGCATGACGGGCGTGTACAGCGGCCTGACACTGGACTCAGTGGGCTTCTTCGCCAACATCATCACCCCGCTAGATCAGCTGCCGCCCTTCAGCTTCAAGGTCTTGGACATGAAGCATTCAGAGAGGGCCATGACAGAGCTGGTAGTGCCCAAGGCATCATCGCCTGGCAAGGCCTCACAAGCTCTTCTCATATACCCCAAGCGGTTTCTGAGCCGAATCACCGGGAGGCTACGAAATGTGGTGGTGAAAGAGGCAAAGGATGAGACTTTTGAGGACCGACATGAAGTAGTAGCTGCGCAGGACCGCGCGCCTTCAGCCCGTCTTCACCACAAGCAAGACGAGGAGTCGGCCCCGGCTGCCGTGTCTTCTCCTCCACATGCCACCCGAGGCAAAGGCGCAACGACATCCTCCCCGTCGCCAAACCACTCGAGGCGCCAGGCCACGGTGCATTTCGTCTTCGCCGAGGAGACCCTCTCCAACATTGTCCAAGATGACGTCGCACCAGGCTACTCGGCGCCCCGTCGCCGCTCGACAGCCCGCGAGCACGCGCAAGACCTCCTCACCAGCCCTACCGTCGCCGTGGGCGGCAGCCGGCCCGCCGTCCCAGCCAAGCTCTTCTCCCCCGTCCACATCCTCTCCATCTTCTCCTGCCTCCTGAGCATAGCCATCATCGTCACGGCCACGATTCGCCACGACGGAACCGCCATCCTCGCCATCACCCTCATCTCAACCGCCTCCACCGTCGTAGGCTGCGCCTCCTTCTGGCGGCCCATCCTCATGAACCGCAAGCACACAAATCAGGTGCCCAGAGGTGACGTCCTCATCCGCACCCGCGAAGGCGCCTTCGTCCTTATTCGCTGCTCCGAGGAAGTCGCCCGCGAGCTGTATTCGGGCACCGAAGAATGCGAATACTATGTCGGTGGCAACGCCCACCGCGCCCTCATGGCCCTCGGCACGATCCTCCTCATGATCAGCGTCGTCCTCCTCGGCAACTGCACCTGGGAGCTCAAGGTCTTCATCGGCACCTCGTACATCCTCCTCAACGGCCTCTACTGGGGGCTCGGCATGCTCCCCCGCTCCTACTTCTGGGACCTCTCCCGTTACCAGTGGGCCGACGTGACCCCGGACGACGCCGCCTCGGCGCACAAAGTCACCCTCGCAACCGACCAGCGCGAGGGCTACCCCTCCTTCACCAGGACGCTGTGGTACGCCATCCGCGAGACCAAGCTGACGGGCTGGGTGGAGAGGAGCGGCGCGGCCCCCAGCACGGACCAGTGGAAGAAGTGGCTGCGCGAGGCCGAGAGGGCCGCCAGGCACGACGACCGGCGATGGCCCGCCATCCAGCGAAAGGACGACATCCTGAAGGAGAAGACTGGCGATGGCGACGCCCTGGATCGGGCGGCGCAACATGCGCCTGCTACCGAGGTCAGGCCGCCTGCCGAGACGGCGAACAGGTGGTCCAAGGAGGGAACGTTTTGAACTTTTACAGCGTAGATCTAGAATCCGTCATGGGTAAAAATATTCAGGGCTATTGGGAGCAAAGCTATTTACATGGGGTTTCCCGCGCGGATTTTATTGTAGGTTGTAGGGCCAGAGGGCCTTGGGCAGCACATCACATAAAAACAGCGTACAAAAGAAGTTATGATTATGATTGTTGAACTGTACATGACGTCCAGGGTGTTTGAGAACATACAGCATGCGCAATAGGCCTGCTGTAGGCCGACGCAAGGGGAAAAGGCAACGGGTATTATCAAAAAAAAAAAAAAAAAAAACGCCCCGTCTCTATGCCACCAGAATCAATTTTCAAGTACGCCCATGGTAGTCATAACGCCGTCTTGTTAGAGCTTCATTCTATCGAGGCCCAGATCCAATTATGCGCATCGATCTAGTCAGAAGTTCTAGTCGTCAAAGTAGACGCTCCCAGAGTGAGAAATATCGATAGGCCCGCCACGAAAGCTTCCCCGCTTCTTCTTGTTCTTCTCCTTGGTGAAACCCTTGCCCTTGGTGACTATCAGATCCTCGTGGGCTCGCCGCGAATAGTCCACGTGCACGTAGGCGTTTGAGGAGAACTTGGGGTCAACCTTGATATCCTTGGGAATTCGAGAAAATGGCTGATTCTGCTTCTTGCGCGGTTTCACGACTGGATCGGGTGGGAGAGGAGGCTCCTCGCTTTTGGGCTGGGGCACGGGAGATTGGACGTCAAGGGTCACGGAGGTGTCCGACGAGTCCTTAACAATCGACGTCTTGCTCTTCTTGGTCTTGACCTTGGTCTTCACGTCTTCAGACTCGGAGTCGGAGGAGAGAGCGGACTCGGAAGAGTCGGACTCGGGAAGAGCAACCTTGGCGGCAGCATTCGCTTCGGTCCCCTCGTCGTCGCTATCGCTATCGGATTCAGAGTCGGAACCAGATTCAGAGCTGGCATCGGACGAGCTATCGCTGTCAGAAGCTGAGGAATCAGAGGACTCCTTGTCAAGGTCCATTTTGCCGTCGTCCGGGTCGCTTTCCGAATCAGAACCCTCAGAATCAGACTCGGCTACTGGCTTAGCAGTCTTCTGCTTCTTGGCTTTAGGAGCAGCATCAGAATCAGAGCTTGAGGTAGAGTCGGAGTCTGAGTCGGAGTCGGAGTCGGAGTCGGAGTCGCTCGAGTCGGACGAAGAGCTTGAATCAGCCGGAGCCTTGCGCTTGAGATTGTTACCGACGCCAGCTCCCTTGCCCGGCACAAACTTCTTCCTGGTCGGCCGTTTCCGATTCTCATCTTCGCTCTCGCTGGAGCTCCCACTGCTGGAGCTTTCGTCGCTGTCATCGGAGCTCTCGCTGCTATCGCTTGAGCTTGATTCCTCGCTCGAGTCATCGTCCGTGTCGTCCTCGGATTCCGCCTTAGCGTTCTGAGCAGTCTCCCATGACTGGAAAATAGAATCAAGATTTGTGTCACCGTCCCTGTTGGAGGTAGACCAGCCGTGCTTCTCCATCTCCTTTTGAAAAGCGGTGTGCGCTTTGGTGAAAGAGTGCTCGGTCAGGAACTGTCCGACGAGGCCGAGGAGCTCGGCGGACGGTGCAGTTTTGGCCTCTGCCTTGGAATGTTTCTTGGCCATGATGTCGTGATTTGTGCCAGTTTTTTCGGCGAGCACGATGTCGACTTTTGTGTTGTTGCTGAAGTTGTTTGAGAAAAGCCAGGAAGGCGGGCCGGTCCTGGCTGACATGTGCGTGTGTAATGCAGGATCGAGGAACACGGGCCCGGTTTGGGAAACGAACGATATGGAAGCAACCAGCTGCTTTGTCTGGTGCAGAGATGGTGCAAGTCGACAAGTTTGACCTCGTGCCCCAAAATGCAACTTGAGGAAGCCCACGACTCACACAAAAAATTTCTATGGGCACCGGCCCTCTTTTTTTTCATTTTTCATTTTTCATTTTTCCTTTTCATTTTTTTTTTTTTTTTGGTTGCTCTGGGGTTCCCGCAGGTGGGGCGCTTTCTGTTATCGCCCTGTCGCGTTATCGCCGCGGCGCATGTAAAGCACCGACATCCGACACCCGTTCCGATCGGTACAAGTTCGTGATCGCCAGATGTCGTGACACAGAGCAACGCGCCGGTTGAACCTCAGTCGGGCCCTGCTACACAACCGCCTTTTGCTTCTTCAGCGCTTCATTTTTGCTCAAGGTCGCACGCCCCGGCTTTATTTTTTTTTTTCTCTTTTTTGCCGCTCCATGGCGCCGCCCTGAAAACCAGAACCGCAATCCCTGGCCTTCCATCCCTGCCTGCTGATCGAAACAACAATCCTAATCTCCTGTCACGCCGTTTCCCTCGACTGCCCAAAGCGAGGGCATTTGCCTTGACTCCCGGCTCCGCTACGCTGTCAATTCTGGCGGACTCGTATCATGAACGCGACTAAACGCAAGTTCAATGCGTTGCTGCAAGGTCTCAGCAGTCCTCGGCCCTCATCTTCAGGAAACAACAAAGACGACATGTCGGCTCCTCCAACGTACGGCTCCAGCACTATCAGCAACGATGAAATCCTACAAAAGCGGCAACGACTTGGCTTTCCTGATTCCACTGCTCCGACCCTATTCAGCAAGTCACATCTCACAACATCTCTGTCAAGCATAGTCTTGAAGAAACCATCTACCCAGTTGAGCGTCCGTAAGACCGGTCGCACCCCCGCCAAATATTGCCCTGGCGATCGAGACGAGCTGCTAAGGCGACTTGCCACGTTCCAAGAAATAACTGATTGGACGCCGAAGCCTGACAAGGTTAGCGAGATCGAATGGGCGAAACGAGGTTGGATCTGCCAGGGCAGGGAAAAAGTCCGATGCGTCCTGTGTCACAAGGAGCTCATCGTGAAGCTAAACAAGAAGGAGACTGATGGGAAAGAAGTCACTGTCTTGGTCTCTTCGGAAATTGGTTCGATTCTGCCGTTTGCCCGTCCTCCCTTGTCTGCATGAGTACTGATAGTTGAAACAGAGGAGGCTTTGGTGGAGAAATATTCCCATCTCATCATTTCGTCTCACCAGCAAGACTGTCTATGGAGGAAACGTGGCTGTGACGGTACGCGACAATGCCCTGAAAGAAAGAAAAAAAAAGCATATACTGACTAGATTCGTGTAGACTCATTGATCCGGTTGTCCTTCTCCAACACTCAAGCGACACTGGCATCGCTCCGGCAGCGTTACGATGAATTGTGTTCCCGAGGCCCCTTCCTTCCTTACGAGTTTAACTTGCGTCTCCCAGAAGAAATTAGCGTCGACGGTGTTCTTTCACAGCTTCCAGCGGACTTCTTCACAGACCCTCCACCAATATCAGGTACTTCTGGCTCTGTTGCAGATCAATCGCCAAACCGCCCTGCGTTGGCTTTAGCACTCATGGGCTGGCAAGGCCTGACAAATGCACGGATAGGAGCAGTTCCCAATTCAGCGTCGTGTCATACTTGCATGAGGCGTCTTGGGCTTTGGATATTCAAAAGCAGAGAGGTGGATGAAGAGGGTCGGATCATTGCGCCGGCGCTCATGGACCACTTGGATCCGCTTCGCGAGCACCGGTTTTTTTGTCCGTGGAAGAGCGCTGAGGCGCAAAGAAGCGCTGGTGCCAGAACCAACAATCAGAATCAGCCAGACCTGGCTGGATGGGAGACATTGCTCCAGACTATCAGAAACGAGTCCGACTTGAGACATGTTTATAGCGGAAAGTCGAAAAGAACTGGACATTTGCAAGGCAAGGGTTTTGGGTCGTCAAGCCTGCCGAGAGGATCTTTGACTCCACAAATGGCGACGACTCCCAACAAGGACACGAGCCGGAGCGCCGGTGCAAGTCCTCAGAAAGACGGCGGTGAAGAGGAGGACGACGAAAAGGCGCGAGAGGCAAAGGACAAGGAGAGATGGGCGAGGCTGAGAAGAGTCAAGAGCTTGTTCAATGCCAAAGGGCCGAGAAAACTCAGAAAGGACTCTTCTCGTCCTGGAACGGGCCACTCGAACACATTTCCGTCAGCTAAATAGCGGAGGCGCATGGGGGAATTAATTGTACGATGCTGCAAGGACTGGCGACATGCTCTTGTATAAATGCGGAATTTAACGAACCGGACATATTGATGACACATGGCATTGGTAAAAGACTTTTGACCGACCGGAACGAATTTGAATTCTATTTGGCCCTTTTTTTTTCTTTTTTCTTTTTTTTTCAACTCTTCCACTGGATATCTTCAAAGGAGACAATGGGGCCGGTATAAGCTACAGTCTCAGCCTTCTTCGTCACCGTATCCCGCAATGCAAAGCCAGCCATTTCCAGAACAGCCGCCCTCACGCCGCCTATCCCGCCTCCATTTCTTAGTCTACCGGGAACATCCATACCCGCGGCCGTGACATAGATACGGGCGGCAGCGCCATCGGCATCCCTCCATTTGCCCCCATACTCGCCATGCAGCCCGTCCAACTCGGTCTGCACGGCATCAGCCAGGGCAACACACCTGTCCGTCCACCCGGCGCGCCCCTTATCGGCCTTTGTCAGAACGACGACAGTGCGCGTGTTCGCCTCAGCCAGGGTCCTCAGCATCCACCGGTCCTGGGGCAGAAGCCTCTTGTCGGACGAGAGGAGGACCACGGCGCCGCGCAGCATCCTCCGTCGCTGGAGGTACTCGACGATGGCGGCGCCCCAGCTCGCCTGGCTCCTGTACCCGTACCCGGGGGTATCGACGAGGACGAGGCTGTGCGTAGGAGGAGGCGCCCCCCTGGGGACAACGACGGCCTCGTCGGGCGGCGGCCCTGCGGCGAAGGCGTTGAGGAGGGTGGTCCGGCCGGGGCGTTGGCTGACGCGCGCGCCGGAGGACCCGATCAGGGCGTTGAGAAAGGTGGACTTGCCGACGTTGGAGGCGCCGAGGATGACGATCTCGGGAACGTGCGTGTCGGGCGGGTGGTGGCGGAGCGCTTCGGCCGAGTAGAGGAAGTTGCGGTTGTGGTGGTGGTGGTGGTGGTGGGAGAAGAACTTGTCGGCGGCCGAGAGCTCGGCCTGGTGGGTGTGCGTCGCCAGGGAGCCCTTTGCGTCGTCGTTGTCGTTGTCGTCGTCGTCGTCGTCGGCTCGTCTTGCGCAGTGGTGAATCGTGCTGGAGGTGAGGAGGACGTGCTTGTACGGACCGGCGGCGTGTCGTGCTTCGGCGGCCAGGCCCAGGGCTGATGGAGTCTGCGAAGCTCGCACCGCCGCTCTCGAGGCCGCGATGTCACGTACCGGACCCGGACTCTTCGGTGCCTCGTCGACCGTTGCGTCTGATGAGTTGGTCGCGGTTGCGCGCCTCGTCGGCCGCGGCCTTGCACCACCCCGATGCGTCGTCGCGGACAGGCAGGCAAGCTTGTTGCGCAAGTGCCGCAGAGGCATGCTTTCTTTGCCCCGTCGCACGTCGGCAGTTGTTCATGCAGCTCCAGATGAAATCGAGGGCCTCGTTTGGGGGTTTCGGTCGAGGTTGGATGGGCAAAGATGGCAGATTATGTAAACGTGCTCCACCACGACGACGACGTGTTGTTGTGTGAAGTGGTGATGATGGCGAGAGCTTCAATGGAATCAGACCACCCTTCTTCTTCTTCTTCTTCGCCCTGATGGAAAAACTGCAACCCGGCGGCCTGTTTCGCAGCTTTCATAAATCGCCCGCACTAGCAAAGCCCGGATTTTCCAACGGGAAACGCGTCGTCTTTCGCCATGGGAGCCTCCCTCGCCGAGCTGGACGCTCACGAGCAGCCGTCGGCCGAGATGCGCGCGGACTGGAAGCACTACGCGAGGATGGACCCGTCGGTCCTTGCGCAGGACCCTGGCGTCGATGATCCGCGCAGGCCTCCTTCGGAAACCGGCTTCTTGCCCGCGGGACGCATCGCGAGGGGCCAAGTCGCGAGGGCGTTTGGCCATCTCGCGCCCGCGCTCTCGCCGCTCGCCGAGAAAGACGCGCCCGTTCTCTTCCACCCCCTGCTCCCCGGTGCGACGCGACAGATGCCAATCCAATCCCATCCCATCCAACACCCGCTCCAGCTAACCCCCGACGCAGGCCTCCTCGTCGTGCCGGACCTCGTCCCGCCCGCCGTCCAAAAGACGCTCCTCGCCCGCATCCTCCACCGCGACCTGTCCAACCCGAGGCACAAGACGAATCTACACCTGCACTACGCCCTCCCGCCGACCTCGGGATCCCTCTTCGCCCTGCCCGACTCGCCCTGCTTCGTCCCCAGAGACGCCGCCGTCCACAAGCCCCTCACGCCGCGTCAGGTCCTCACCCGCCGCCTCCACTGGCTCACCCTCGGCGGACAGTACGACTGGACGAACCGCGTCTACCCGGACGAGCAGCCGCCGCGCTTCCCAGCCGACCTGGCGCAGTTCCTCGAGACGCTGTTCCCCGAGACCCTCGCCCAGGCAGCCATCGTCAACCTCTACAGCCCCGGCGACACCATGATGATGCACAGAGACGTGAGCGAGCAGTCGGACAGCGGCCTCGTCAGTCTCAGCTTCGGCTGCGACGCGCTCTTCATGGTTGCGCCCCCCCCGACGACGAGCGTGCCGACGCCGAGAGGCTGCGCGGCCAGACCAAGAGGTTTCTGCTGCTGAGGATCCGTTCAGGAGATGCGATATACATGACGCGGGAATCCAGATATGCTTGGCACGGGGTGCCAAAGGTGCTCAGGGATACGTGTCCCGACTATTTGGCGCACTGGCCGTCTGAAAACGATGAGTATGCCGACTGGGAGGGCTGGCTGAAGAACAAGCGCATCAATCTGAACGTGAGGCAAATGAGGGAAAGCAATGATTTGATTTGACTTGGCAGAACCTTGAGACGTCAACACCATGACATGTCGAATTTGCATCGAGGAAATGATTTGATTTGACTTGGCAGAACCCAGAGACATCAACACCGTGACATGTCGACTTTGCATGATATACCACTTCCATATGTAAAGCATGTATGATTAGATGAAAAAAAAAATTAAGAAAGCGCTTCATATTTAATTGTGAGTCAAGGCCAACGTAAAAAAAGACTAAAAAAAAAACCAAGACATTTATGATATGCTACAACGTCGCTATGCCTCTCCCACGCACCAATGGCCCTTGTGATCAAGCGAATCCAAATCCCTGAGAATTCTCTAATGCCATGCCTAAACGCTCTCGGAGTGCCTCCTTGTTTTTGTACTCTGGTAATAATAGTGTCCCGTAGCAGGTATATGCTGTGGGTAAATGGCCCACCTCGCCTTCCTCTTCTCCGTTCTTCTGGATCACAAACTGCACATTCTTCATGCCACCAACGGGGACACGATCTGACGCTGTGACGAATTCGAGCAGTTTTCGCTTCATCCCATCATCGTATCTCTTCACAATCGACCAAAAGTCCTTGACGGTGTGGTGAGACGAGTCCCAGCCGACATAACGGGCGTGCCGCCGCAGTTCCAACATGTCGATTTCCTGGACGCCCTCGACCAAGGATTGTAGAATAGACGGCGTCAGCAGATTGAGTGACTTGGGCTCCAGACATGCCCGGAACCCGCGCTCAAAGGCAAGAAACTGAGGCCTGACGGACACATCGGTCAAGTATCGGATATAGTCGCTGACATATGCGTCCCGGTTCTCACTTGTAACCAGAGGCGCCTCGCTGTTAGCGGCAGCAGCCACGGAGCTCTGCGCCCGAGGTTCGGGTATGCCCTGCGGCCAGAATGAATTTTTCTTGATCATGGAAAGAGTGACATCGCCTCCAAACGCTGAGACTGAAAACTCGTACGTTCTTGCAAAGATCTCTTCAACCGAACCGTTCTCCTCGTCCCATTCCTGCAACGCAGTCAGACCATTAGCGAGTTCTGGCCAGCCATCGGCAATGTGATAAAGTTCCTTGACAGGTTGGCCGAGAAGCTTTCGATACAAGGCCTTGGGGAAAGTTATCGGCAACGTTAGACCGTTGTACACGGCAAGCGACACAAGCAAGCCCATCATCTCAAACTTCCATTCTTCGACCAGTGACCCTGGCACAAACCATGCCATCCTCGTTCTATCGTCCACTGTGAAGGCACCGTACTCCGGATCGAGGCACTCGGCGATCGCCATACGAAAGAACTCTTGCTGGACGCCACCAGAATCGAAGCCTTCCTCGCCACCTTCGCCCTCTCCCAAGTGAACCTTGAGGGGTCGAAGGAGTTCTCGTTCTTGTCGCCGCCAGAGTTGATCGAATGCATCTCTCAAAACATGGGTTCTGCTGATGGACAGTACCAAGTACCTGGACGATGCCGTCTTCAGCAAATCCTGCAACACATGCTTGTGGTGGGTGTTGGTGACGAGGCTCCCCGGATCGACAATCGCGGCCATTCGAGTCTTCAGCGATGAAGACTCTTCGAATGACCGGCTCATACGAGAGAAATTGATCGACCGAAAGAAGGACACAAGCGTTTCAGGCTTGAATAGATATGGGTGGTCCAAGATGTGATACAACTGTCTTGATGAGTTGAACGTCACCCACGATACCGGGACTTCCATCACATCCAATCGATCTGAGAAGTAATCGACGCGAAACTGGATGTCACCCAGAAGCAGCGCATTCCTGTGTTCGTCTATAGTATGTTAGCAATAGATAAGCTCTTGAGTGACAATCTCCTTTCATTCACGTACGCAAGATGGAAATAAGAGACATGGCTCCATGAAAGGGCCCCGCAGTAGAATACTCAGGTCGGCCATTCCATTCCTGCAGGAGTACTGCCCTGGCCCAGTCGAGGAGGAGAGTTGGTACCCTGGTCTCGTGGAGTAGGCGTTCGGTTTGCGAGAATACAAGGATACGGTCAAATCCGCAGCCGACGAGATCAAGCTGCTTTAGAAGTAAGGCCAGGACATCACCATCAACGTCGCCCATGGCGTTTGCGACGCTCGCATCAGAGCTGGCCATTTCAGCAAAACATTGCCTGGCTGTGACAGCACAAAAGATTCGGCGCGCCAGCCGCAAAGCCAGTTCATTTGAGAAGACATCATCGTATTCAAGACACATGGCCGCCGAAGATTGGCGGGCTGCTCCTCCTTGATTAGCCAGCACAAGGCCACTAGACCGCACACGAGACATCTCGTAAAGTGTCTGAGAGTCCGGTGCACAAGGCGCAGCTGCGACGAGGGCATGCAAGCAGATGGATATCACACAGCCTGCCTCAAAAGTTGACAAGCCGGTGTCGTCCCCAAACAACTTTTTAGACGGCAACCGTCCAGGCTTGAGAGACTGTGGAGGCACAAACAAGCTCTTTGCCGCCAGCCAAAGGCTGTGGAGGACGAGGCTAGGAGCCACACGGATCATGCGGAGCATGCAATACCACAGTGTGTGAGAATCGTAAAGCTTACCGTCTGATGTGAATGATCTGACCAGAGCATGTGGATCGCTCATCACATTGAAAATGGTTTGCTCGTTAAAGGCCTTCCACTGACCTAGGGGTACGGCAGAGACTGCTTTGTTGGTCCGCGGTTTTCTGACAAGCCTCGTCCTTTGGTTTTGGGGTTTGGGATGAGCTTCGGACATGGTTTGTGGACCGAAGAGGCCGATCTCGTGGGTGCCATCTTCTTGGAAAGTATCACAGATGAAGTCTATCAGGTTGACGTTGAGTCGAGATAAAGCCTGGGGAAGGGGATAATCCACCCATGAAGGGTCCAATTTTGGTTTGGTATGTTCGTGATCATCTGGGTACGATTTTGTCCTGCGGCTCTTGAGCGCAGTAACGGTACCTTGACTCGGATGATCCTCCAACTTCAAAGAAAGAGGATCGACTTCATCCACAGATGGCGGGGAATGACTGGGTACATTTTCGAAAAAGGCGGGCTTCAAGGGTTTTTCCGGTACTGCGCGACTGATAATTCCGCTGCCCAGTTTGGCTGAGCGTGGCTTCTTATCTCCACGAAAAGTATTAGCTTTCGGAGGCCTAGACGCATCCGTTGTAACAGATGGCAGAACACCTGTAGGACTATCGAGGGACGACTTTCTCTGGGTTTTTGGCACAGGCGAGCTCTTAATCGAACCCTGGGAATTGCGCTTCCGCCTTGGCGCATCTCGCGCGACTACTTGTTCATCGGGTCGCATTGACTCTTGTGCTTTTGGTGCGCCTTTCTCGACTTCTGGTGATGGTACAGCTTGAAGCGACTTTGACGAAGTTTCATGTTTCGAAAGTCCAGTTTTGGCCTGTGTGACATCTTTATCATCTGCCAAGTCGGACGCCTCTGTCTCAGCTTCTCCTCCTGATCTCGCAGGCTTGTCAGTGTTGCAGGTCTCTGAGTATTGTTTGGATATTGCCTGCAAGCCCTCTGGCGTGAGCCATTCTAACATCTTGAAAGCCGCCGTCCCAAGCAATGTCGCCGCAAATGACCTATAGTCTCTGCATACGGGCTTCTCGGTGACCTTGACCTTGGGCGCTCCGCCCGTCTTGCCTCGACATGATTTCCGTTCAGTCTGATCTTCTGGCTCCGCGTCCTGTTGCCGTTGGACGTCGCAATCTTGTTTGGTCCGCGGCGGGTCTGCTACGGAAGCTTGGCATCGTCGCGTGGGGGAGGTGCGCGACGATTTGTTCTCAAACAGACCCGAGTTCCTGCGAGAGACTGATGCGCCTATACGCTTGGGAGACGATGGTTCGGCGGGCGGTTGCGGCCGCGCGGACGGAGCTGAAAAGATGAGGTTGTTGACTGCCGGTGGTGGGTCGTTTGAGCGTCGCAAGAAAGGACAGAGGCCTTTGTCTGGGTGATCTTGGCTTGCCAAGAAGACAGCCAAGGTTCTTGCACTGCTAGGACTATATCTTCGTATCGGGGATTTGCCCGCAAGACGCTTGCGGCATGTAAAACAAGTTGGAGTGATGCAGTGCGAGGAGCCACAGCCGACGCGAAGCTGGTGGATATATCTGCAGAATGTCATAAGTACATGTGCTCCCACGACCCTCACCAAGATACAATGCGCCATTGAAAGCGGGAAGAGAGGTGAATTCTGCATACCGGTCTACCAGCAACTGGAAATCATGGCGCCTACTTGCACGGTAGACAGCATATACACGACGCGGGTTCTCCAGGTCTTGGACATAGTCGTAAAGCTCGCGAGGTGCATCGTCTGGTAGTCGAGCAAATGATGCCTCTTGCCAGAGGCCTCCAATCAAATCCAGGCCATGTTGAGCAGAATCGTGTTTGTCGTTGTCGTGATCATGGAGATGGGGATGGCTCTGCTTCGCGCCAGCGAGACCCCGATCGGCATCAATATGCGCCAAGGCGCTCATGATGATGGATGCGAAGGTAGCGGTCGATACATCGGCCGGGTCTTGTGACGGGAGGGAGCGTGTGGGTTGGAGGTCTGCGTAATAACTGCTGTCGAAGAGTGTGTAATAAGACGTCGGTACTAGGGGGGTGGCGAGGATGTGGTGGTGTCGTGATGGTGTCGTGATGGTATCGTGTCGGTCTTCCTGACGGAAAGCTGCTGCAAAAGAAGTCTGGTCTGGCTG
Organism: Balansia obtecta B249; assembly: GCA_000709145.1. Classification (NCBI taxonomy): domain Eukaryota; kingdom Fungi; phylum Ascomycota; class Sordariomycetes; order Hypocreales; family Clavicipitaceae; genus Balansia; species Balansia obtecta. Next base: position 190,573 of record JFZS01000010.1, read on the forward strand.
GAAGCCCGCCAATGTCAAGAAGCAACCTTGACCGGTTATTAATTAATGAATGTCAAAGTCGTTCTTGCATAAAGATGCTGGGCTGGGGCTGGGGAAGGCCAGGGGAGGGGTGGCACCTAAACACCTAAACCCGAACAGTTAGTTAGCGAGTAGTCTGTACGGTCATAGACACAAGCTGCCAGCTGGCAGCATTTCGCATCAGCTGCTTTCAGTTTGGCGGCCGCTGTATGGTGTATGGTCGAATTCCCAACCGCAGCTAACCATATCCGGGAAAGCCTGCTTCTTCATGAGGGCCATAAAGCCCTCCGGCCATAGAGATGACTAATCACGAACAGTCGGATTCGAGCGTGGTCATCAAGATACGTAAAAGTGCATAAATTGACGTAACAACTACAACGATGATGAGTGGCGATAAGCTTGAGGACGAAATCTAGCTGTCTAGTGGCTGCTTCTGACTTGTATAATTGTTCCCGGTCACGTGTTCATCGCCTTCTACCGATTCGTATTTTATACCGTAACACGCATATAGAACATGATGCTTCTTGACAATAGGGAAACAACATCACCCTTAACGAAGCAAAAGCACATCGAGCAACTACCACGTGGTACATATATCGCCACTCTGTGCCAACCGGACGCTTCCTTTGACCTCTCTGTTGCCGCACCACACTAGACCATCACTATTGACATCAACAGGTTGAACAAGCGGCTTCAATAGCAAATTCACTACCAAGAACGACTTCGTTACACCCCGCTTGACCTCAAACCAGCAAAGCTGTACGTGGGCGTTAATGGCTCCTTCACTAACAACAAGCCCTAAGATCGCAGATCGGGATAATGATTATTTATTGTTATGAGCAAAATAAAGCCAACAACGAGGTAACCTTCACGATACAAGGCAACATAATCACATACAGCTCAACAATAAGAAGCGAGTGGCCTAAACTGCACAGCTCTAAACTATCTGGAGCTGTGTGCCATAGTTTAATGCGCCAACATATCCCACGTAATCAACACCACGCTGAACATAGTGATAAGAAGACTACAGCTTCTGCAAATCCCGACTGTGGTCTGCACCGACTCGCTATCACTGTAAGAGTGCCTCGTCAAGATCGGAATAACGAAGGAAAAGAGGCTTATTCTAGATACCATGGGCCCCCTTCTACCTTGACAGCATTGCTGGCTTTCCTGCTGATTACACCATTACGCAGATGGTCAGCATCATCAAGACATGCTTTGAACCGGAGACAATTGGTCTCTATCGTATTCCTCCGTGGGGATTATTCACTGATCCCGTACTACTAGTTGTTATGGCTTGAAGTCCTCCGCTTTTGCCTCTTGAACGGCAAAGCTTGCTTTTTATGTAGCAAAGACGTTCCAAGAATTACAAATCCAATGCTTCTTGGTATTTGCTTCCTGGGCTTGGGAAACTGTAGTCTGCTCATCACGACGTTCAGCGTGCTGTTAATTTCGTAGGCCATATCAACGCCTAAAAATAATATTGTATAGCTCAAATTTAGTGCGCTTTAGGTCACTCTCTTGCTCCTTGCTGAGCTGTATGTGATTGTGGTGCCTTGTTGTTGGATATGTTGCCAATAATAATGATAAATTCGCGATGTAGGGTTTCACAACTGTTGTTTGCAACTTGGCTAGCCCATGAGGTATTTCGGTTGTACAGTCTCCCTTATTATTTTCAAGGAGCTTAAAAGAGCCTTGCCAGTCGCTATTTTCACGCTATACGCGTACATCTGACTGTAAAGGCAGTGAGTGTGTAGGATGTTGTACCAGCAGCATGGGTACACGGCCGTTAGAGCCACACGATGTTCTACGCCAGCACAGAGCCTACGCTTCAAGAAGTGGCGAGAGAGCCCCAAATAGTGATGGGCAACATCCTGAATGAAAAACAACACGCCAAGAGGCCACAGGAAGAGACACAAAAGCAATAACCCTTGAACAGCGTGATTTTGCCTATCATGAACCTCGTACATCGCGCCGCTGCATCTCTCAGTATGTCCTTAGCCCTGTCTGAAGCCTGTTAACATATTGCTCACATCGCCGTGGATTGGTCTGTTAAAGGTACTTGGAAGGATGTAAAGGGGTCAAATGGTAGTGGCAGGGCTTCTGACAGTAGTCTCTCTGCCTCCACGTCCTGAACATCATTTTTACTTTGCTTATTAAGGGCAGGAATGCACTTTGCTAATTATTCCTCTGACTACCCGGCTTGTTGTTGCTCTTCGCTTGGCTACCACTTGCTCAAGCTCGGATGCCACAACAAGTCCTAGGAAAAGCTGACGATGTAACACTGCTCGATACGGAACATGGCGTGCAGTTCTGTCATTGCTCAATGTTTCCACCTTTTTTCCTTGACTCGTCTTTCAGTATTGAAGGGTATCCCTTCTGGCCTTGTAACAAATGCACCACCCATTGCGAACTCGAATAAATAAGAGCATTCGTATATATTTAACTAGCTGAACTGTCGACGTCGGCAGATAAACGCTGCTCTTTCTCATGCCTCGACCCTTAGCATTAAGGAACATGATGATAAGCAATGGCCAGTGTCGACTTTAGCTTATTTCCCTTAACATGGCCTAGCTGACCGCGCACCGAAATTGGTGTCCAGCCACCAACACGTAAAAAAAAGTCTAACGTAAATTGTCTATTCCAAATGAATCTTGCGGACCGTGCGTCTACTTGATAGAGTCTTGGAAAACTACCATTCGTCGGGAACTAGACGTTTCTCGCACTTTCGTCAGAAGTGCTCTTGGTTTGGCTGTCCTTGAGTAGGTTGTAACACGGTGCTGTCATGGTTCCTTTGTCAGAAGTTTCAGGCTATATAAACGAAATCATTTACGCTGTGGCAATCGCAAATGTCATAGAAGTCGGCCAACTGGAAAGATTGGTGAGCAGATATAGGAGACGACTTCTCCGATGTGGTACCTATCTCAGTGAAGCCAAAACAGCGACATCGCCACTGAGCCAACACCAGTTGTAGAACTGAATCTTTGGAACTTGTCTGCTTCAATAATAACGGTGTCGCTACCTTCAAGAGAGAGGGTTGACACTGCATAGGATCCTGCTACGCCACCTGCTGACGCCATACAGTTCTGTTTTACAGGCTCGAAAGTTGACGTACGTGTGCGAGGTTAAGATAGGTGAATAACGACAAGAGACAGCAGTTTTAATGATTGTAGAGAGAAGATTAGGAATTCCTTGACGAAAAATTTCCAATAGAGGCCTATACATCCCACGTGCGTCTGAGACCATTCTTCCGCGTTTCTGTTGAAAGGAAGTCCATTATAGAGAGGTTTATATAATCGCGAAACGCATCCGATGCGAATGAGAGTCGGTCATTCGTCGTATCAAACCTTCATAACAAATTGTAGGAGTAATCATTCTTTCTCGGTTTTGGTTAGGCGTATATGTACTGCGAAATCCTGCTGGTTGTCAACTAGCAGACAGGGCACGATGGATTTAGGACCAAATCCACCACGGACTTACACAGAATAAAGCCGCTAGCAGGTAAGGCTGGCTGGCTGGCTGGCGGTCATTGTGATCAAGTGGATGAGTGATCTGCTGCAGACCCTTTTAGTGCAGTTCCATGATTCCGAGGCTAGACACGAGCCAGGTGCTAGGTTCACCGCCTTCCAGTTTTGCCAGCTCACCTCACTGCTGGCCCGCCAGCCCCGGTTGACTTTACCCCGGCATTCTGCCGCTCCTGCATAATACCCCGCCACCAAAAATCTTCTCGGCCACGAATCACGAATTATTAATTCTTGTCATGACAAAAGCCCGTCGTCACTTCCCCTCGGCGCCAGGTTGACGAACCATCATCTTTCCCAGGCACACAGCGCCATTTCCTTAGGATATCTCTTCTTACTTTCTCTCAATAAAAGCCCCCTTCCTGTCCAAGATTCTTCGCAGCATTCCATCATGACTAGTGTTGCCGCCGCGCCGGTCGGTGCTGGCACCGCTGCATCACACCCGTACACTTGCAACACGTGCCAGGTCGCATACCGTAACATTGACCTGCAAAAGGGCCATATGAAGAGTGACTGGCAGTAAGTATCTAGATGGCTTCGAATACTGGCTTGAGAGACCTCACACCCTGATATTCTGTGAGACTTTCTTGCTAATATCCTTGCGCAGTCGATACAACCTGAAGCGTCGAGTTGCTTCGCTCCCCCCAATCTCCTCCGAAGTTTTCACGGAAAAGGTCTTACAGGCCCGCGCTTCTTCGGCTGCAGAGGCCGACAAAGCATATTTTGAACGTGCTTGCGAAGTTTGCAACAAGACATACTACAGCGAGAATGCGTATCAGAATCATGTGCTTAGCTCCAAACACAGACTAAATGAGGCTGCCGCTGCCGGGGCCCCCGTCGACGCCAAGATGACGAGAATACGTCTGTGATCAGCTCCACATTTTCTCTTGGAGAACCCACTTCTGTTGCCAAGAATGACCTTGACTCCGATGCTGAAGACGAATTTAATCAGGTCATCGAAAGCCTCCAGAAGGCTAAAGTGTCTGCTGATCGACGGTCCTCGCCTGTACACAGACCCTCAAATCCTAAGCCTGCGTTCGACGGTGAACGTACAAAGGAAGAGGACTCAGAGTCTACCACGCCATCTTACTCTGTTGCTGAGCCTACGTGGACCTTGAACTCGTGTATCTTCTGCAACTTTGAGTCTCCTTCACTTCCCTCGAGCATCCAACACATGGAACGTTTTCACGGCATGTTCATTCCCGAGAAGGCGTACCTGGCTGACTTGGAAGGTCTTATGAAGCAACTTCAGCGCAAGGTTAGTGAGTACCATGAGTGTCTCAGTTGCGGCAAGATCAAGTCGACTGTGTTTGGTGTGCAGACACATATGCGTGACAAGGGCCACTGCAAGATTCCATTCACAACAGAAGAGGAACAGCTTGCCATTGGTGATTTCTACGATTTTCGAAGCACGTACTCAGATGGTGAAGATGAGGATGATGAAGACGGTTCAGACACAGAAGGGGAAGCACGGGGTGGTGCCAAACTTGGCTCAAGACGAAAGGTCAAAATTGTGGGGGAAAACGGGGAAGAGAACGAGGTTGATGAGAATGCTGAGGGATGGGAGACAGATAGCTCGGCATCATCACTTGACTCTGCCGACCTCACTGCGGTCCCCGCCGAGGGCCACATCCACCAGTACGAGCGCCTGAACAAACATCCTCATCATTCGAGCAGAGACCCTCGTAATCATCGCCAGGCAGATGGTTATCACTCTCGTGCGCACAAGCATACTCACGCTGCGTTCTATGACGAGTACGAACTGCACTTGCCGAGCGGCAAGTCAGTAGGCCATCGTTCACTGAATAAGTATTTCCGTCAGAACCTCAACAACTATCCTACTCCAGAAGAACGAGCCGAGCTGCTAGCCATCGAGGGTGCCAGCTCTGATGCCGATGTGGATAGCAAGAAGGATCGCAGCATCGTTCTTCGCAATGGGCAACGGTTCAAGCGAGACATTGTACCCCGCGGGGCTGCTGGTTTGGCCAACGTGAGCGATGAGAAGAAGAAAGCGGTTCGCAAGTCGGAGCATCGTGGACGAGATCTGGAGCAGTTCAACACCAAGAAAACAGATTGGTCCTATGGTAAGAGGGCGAACAATCAGAAGACATACTATTACCGCTATGATGGCGGTGGTTAGTGGTATATATGTCATGACTAAATAAAGACGATATGATTTTGCAATGAATGGTCATGATTTATGATTCCTAGTGCCGGTAACCCGCTATTCTATGTGATCTGAACAAATATTTGGCTTCGCGCCACGACAATTTTGCGGAGTCTATATAGCAATCTATTTAGAGTCCGTAAGGCTTTCGTACCGACAGAGATGTTAGGCCAATTAATCTTTGTATTTTGCGGTACATCTGCTGCTATCCTAATTTGTACTATTGTATATGTACTATTATATATGTGAGTTATAAGGCAATTACCTAGAATAGTCAGTACAGTATTTTAAAAGCTAAGTAATACCAAATAAATATTACTTTTGTATACAATACTAGACTGTAGTAGGTAATTATTCCACTTTATTGCCCCGCCTTTCCTCCTTATGTAGTCACTCCCTTGAACCAGCTAATAAAAGTGGGACTATACGAAAGTGTAGCCTTACGGACAAACGAGATAGCTCACATGAGGTTTTGAACCCGACCTGAGGTGACCTGACCTTTTGAACTGACATGACCTAACCTAGTGTAGGGGGTATAGGGATCAGGGATAGTATGGATCTAACATACAAGGATAGTAGAATATACAGTTTTCAATTGGTTACAAGGTCTCTACTAGGGCCCACACAGGTCAGGTCAAGTTCAAAAGGCCAGGTCACCTCGGGTCGAGTTCAAAAACTCATGTGCGCTATAGACTTAGTTTCGCAATTCGCGATGCGGACAATCACACCATACGATAGATACTAAATTTATGTGCTGCCTATAGGGAAAAAAAAAGAAGAAGAAGAATAAGAGAGACAGAGAGAGAGAGAGAGAGAGAGAAAAGAAGAACAACCAAGCCGCGTAGCTGATGACCAACGGCTTGGGCTGCTGGCGGGAGGCGAGGAAGCGGGAATTATGTCGGCGCATCTCGTTGACGCAGGCGAGATCGGGTAGCTTCGTAAATGCGCTTGCTTCAGCTTGTCGAACCTGTTGTTTCCCATTCGCAAATGCTCAAGTACCCTTCATGAGCTGGATGGGTTGATCCCGGTTGGGAGCCAGGACTTGAAACAGATATCAAGGCAAGGGTACAAGCATTGAGCCAGTGGAGAGATTCAGTTCCCCTGCGGCCTTTAAGATTCTTTATTAATCGATAAAAAAACTGAAAGAAGGGAAAACTTCTTGTCTTTCCCGTACCCAGTAGTTTTCCATTTTACAACGACCATCGAAGCTCGCAGGATCGTCGCATACGCTTGACAACGTCGAGTTCTCAACACCAGGAACAGAAACAGAAAATGAGAAGAAAAAGCCAGGAAATATCGTGAAGCCCCGCAGCAGCAGACACAGACGGCTTGCGAAGATGGCGTGGAGGCCAGTTCATATCCTGTCGCTCTTCTCTCTCTTGCCGACAGGGCTGGCATTCGACGGCAACTTTAACGCTTACCCGCTAACCGCCCAGGGCTGCCTCACCAACGTCGCCTCTTTCGCCAAGTGCACTGGTAGTAACGATCAAGAACTTTGCGCCTGTTACTGTAACAATGGTGGCGGCTTCATCATGAGCCTGGCTCTGTGTCTGCATAACAATGACCCGGATAACGTGCAGCCGGTTTACATGCAGCTGTCCGACGACTGTGAACGTGGCGGGGTATTAATGAGGTTTAGCCTGAAGGACTTTATGGATGCCTCGAATGGTATCAAAACGTTGCCCTCTTATTACTCGACTGGGACGATGACAATGACATCGTTGACGACAGCAACAACAACAGCAGCATCGACGACGACGACGGCGGCGGCGGCGACGACAACGACGGCGACGGCGACGGCGACGGCAATAGAGACTCACCCGGCTACGGACGAGGACAAGTCTGCCGGCCTTTCAAAGGAGGCCATCATTGGAATTGCCGTCGGCGCAGCTGTTGTTGGAACACTCGGCACCTTGGGCCTCGCCCTGTTCTGTTTCCGCTATATATATATTCTTCGCCGACGCAAGAGGCAGGCAGAAATAGAAACGCATCCGATGCTCGATCAAAGCGACCATTGGAACACGTCGACCCCCCAGCCCAGCGAGCTATCGCCCGGCCCTGAACCTAGTGCAGCGGATCAGAAGCATTTCTGTGTGGCAGAAATGGACACGGCTGGGAACCAAGTATTTGAGCTGGACGGGTCGGGTGCTCGTCCGCCGGCGGAAGTGGAGGGTTCGCAGACACTGTAACCTTCTGGGAAACCCTCTGGGAAGGAGGAAAATGCGTGATTTGTTGAAAAGGCAAAGATGGGATATTTGCTGGCCTAGTTAGCAAAGACGTTATACTCGGCGATCTTGAGGGAGGGGGTGATCAACCACATGCCCTCTGACACGAGGCATCTTAACGTGGTGTGACTTTCAATTGTAAATTTTATGTTATGGTTCAATAACGATAGGGGCAGAGATATGTAATCAGCAGAGATGAGATAAGGGATATGGGAGGAGACGTTCTTTATGGAGATTTTTTTTGTTTTTGTTTTTGTTTTTGTTTTCGCAAGTCGATTGGTTTGACTACTCCGTCGACTTGCCGTTTAACTCGCCAGCGTTTAAACTATCCAATCCAGTTAGCCGTGTCATTCTTAGCTTCCTACTAGTCAGTCGCCCTCGACGCTCCTTCCTTTCAACCACATCGACTTTGCACCCATTCTTCCGCCACATCGCGACTACGCCAAGCAAAGCGCACGCTTCATGTCTCCCCCTCGGAGAACGGTCCTTATAACAGGGTACGTCTGATTGGAGGAACCCAGCGTCGCACACGTGTCTCGAGTCTGACAGGATGCATTTTTTATTTTCTCTTTTCATTCCCGCAGATGCTCACCAGGTGGCATTGGGCACGCTCTTGCCCTTGAGTTTCAAAGACAGGGTGCGTGCAGATACCGTTGGCCATCGTGCCGCTGCTGACCTGAACCTGCAGGCTGCCATGTCATTGCCACGGCAAGAAGACCAGCCGTCCTCAGGGAGCTCGAGGCAGCCGGCCTGACGGCCGTCGAGCTGGACGTAACGGACGCGAGAAGCATAGCAGCCTGCGAGGCCGCCGTCGCCAGAATCACCGACGACAAGCTCGACATTCTGGTGAACAACGCGTGAGTGTGCTGTCGTGAGAAAAAACATCACCAGACAGGATCTCTCCAGCCGAAGCCGCGGGCTGACAATGACAACCTGCAGCGGCCGCACGCACACCATGCCCGCTCTCGACATTGACCTCGACGACGTGCGCCAGACGTTCGAGGCCAACGTCTTTGGCCCAATGGCCATGTGTCAGGCCTTCGCGGGCCTCTTGATTGCCGCGCGCGGTCTCATCCTGCAGGTGTCTTCTGTGTCGGCCGTGATGCCCTACCTGTTCGCCGGCGTGTACGCCTCCACGAAGGGCGCCCTGAATTCGTACTCGCGCGTTCTGCGCATGGAGCTCAAGCCGTTTGGCGTGCGCGTCATGGTCGCCATGACCGGCACCGTTCGCTCCAACATCATGAACCACTTTGATCGGGTGCTGCCCGAGGACTCGCGGTACAGGCCTGTCGAGGACGTGTTTGTCCACCGGCTGCGCTTCAGCCAGACGAGGCGCACCATGGACACGCACGCTTATGCGAGGGCCATCGTCGCTCAGGCCCTCAAGGGGGAGGGCTGGCTTGGAGGCTGGTTTGGCCGCACGCCAGATTGGTACTGGGCGGGGTGGGTTCTCGACCGTTGCGTGGATGCTGAGCACTCTGCTTCCCACACGGCTGGCTGATGCTGTGGTTTCCCTCTTCTTCAAAGTCGGCGTGTGGTCGAAAAGGCTGAGTTGAGGATGAAATCTAGAGGGCGCAATACCAAGTATGCCTTCTCGCTCGCTTCGTAGGGTTACAAAACCCATCTTTGTAAAGAGTAAGAGTGATATCTAGTACTAGAACAGCGATGTTTGCGTCTGTATATTTCATCATAATCTCAAGCCCACAAGCTTCGAGGCAAGCAGGTTCAAGTACCTTGACTATTTGCCGTGGAGAAAACATTGTTTATCAATATTCTTGTCAAATAAGGGAAAAAAACGGCGGTTATATAAGCCCTGCCCCCA
>JFZS01000011.1:0-198043 GCA_000709145.1 Balansia obtecta B249
GGGGCCGGTTTCTCAACACGGCTATCCGAAAGGCGGAAGGCGGATGCCGCCGGGAATCCCACGGCGTGTACGGCGTCAAGTGCCACGTTCTCCAACCTGGAACACAGAGGGCGGTCTCCATTAATAATGGTTACTATTATTATGCTTGTTTCCCTGTTCGCTCGTTCACGATCACGATGCGTTTGGCCCCCACACCTATGGAACTAACTCCCGTCCTCGGCACTCGGCATCCTCCCTCCCTTGTGTTCATTTTTTTTTTTTCTTCGCGATATCTTTTGCCTGCTTGACCTTTTGGCCTTGGCCTGCCGCGTTGCCACTGAGGCTTGCCCTCCCTAGGCTTTCTGCTCGGTCATAGCCGCGCGTTTCAGCATGGTACCTTTCGCGATCGGCGCGGGGCGATAAGCCTCATCAATGCTGGGTTTTGTCGCGTTGGCGAATCCCCCGCCCCCCGTTGTCGGGCTGGATAGGAAGAAAGAAAGGAAGCAAGGATAGCAAGGACTGGCTGGGCCCGGTGGGAAAAAAAAGGACATCCTGACTTGTCGCGCTTCCGTGGAAATGGACGTTTGCGTGCCCACATCGCTTGTGAAGATGGCGCATGGGGAAAGCGACCTAGGTACGTCCTGTACTTCGCGTACGTACGGCATGTAGATGGGCATGTAGATGAGCATGTAGATGGGCATGTAGATTATCTTTGCGGAGACGCTTTGGCACCTGCTTTCTGCCAATTTTAAATCGAGCCTAGCCATGGGAGTTCCGCCCACCGAGGTGGTAATGGGTGGGACGTCGATGGATTTGTAACTGATCTTTTGACATATTACTACGGAGTAAACTCTCGTGCAATTGGCTGCTCATCCTGGCTGCGTGCTCTTCAGGCCTTATCGGCGTCAAAGAGCCAAATGGGTTCGTCGTACCCCTGCATCTCCATCTCCATCTTCATCTCCATCTCCATCTACATATGGCATCTGTATCACTGCTTGACGCAGCTCGCAGCCTTGCCATGTGCCATTGCATCCATCCAGCCGATCCATGCTCGTTAATATCGTATAGGCAAAGCAGTGGGCAGATGCAGGCTAAACAAATAACCCCCCCTCCCCCTTTTCCCACTTGGCCTTATTAATTGTTCATGAGATAACATTAACAACCATGTCTCAACACGTGGTTATGCAGATTGTTAATGCCCCGTGCTCTCTGCTCCGTGCCCCGTACTCCGTGCTCCGTGCAGTTTTTATGCATTCCGTCGCACGGAATTGCCTGCTCGCACTTTGCCTTGGCCCCTTTGCCGGCCACCAAGGAGTCGGAGATAAAAACAAGACTGAGAAAAAAGGCAAGAAAGAATCGGGAACACGAACGCCTGGCAGATGTTGTTGCACGTACTACATACAATACACGGATAATATCCTCCTGTCTTTTGTATCTTTCCTCTGTTCTGCAACAGATACCTTGGCGGAGGAAAAAGGGGGGGGGGGGGGAAAGATACGCGAGATTAACCTCTTCGCGCGGCCTTGTGGGGGAAGCTAGCTATGCTACGTCAGCGATAGCCTGGAATAAACCTGGGCGACTTTAATCTTATTGTTTCTTTATACCTGATTAGCTCGAGTGTTAGCGACTTGTCTCAGAAGATCTTGGAGCAAGGCCTGACATTAGCCCCCAGCCAAAGTTCCTCTTATCCCTGCCAAGTTAGAAATTTCCCAAACCAAGTACACCCGTGATGATGCCTTACGGGACGTCGTCGTTTCACGGACGGGAATCACGGCTGTTGAACATGACCAAGCCCTACACATCAAGCAGGGAAGCATCCGTTGACGCACAGTTCGATCAGACGCCCGCCCTTGCTCAACTCGTTTTGAGCCGTGCTTCCGTCGTCATGCATATCCTCCGTACGTATTAATTTATCCATGGGACCATATGTGCCACGTGTGTCTCCCCAACGACAAGATGCAAGCTCCAGGGATCCTTCCTCTGCTCTGCCCAGTCTCATGACCGGCCCTGTAATTTTAGTTGTCCCCCCCTTCGTAAACATTCAGCTTTCTGGTCCCCTCGTCACGGAAGTCCGTATGTGGCTAGCAGCTAGTCCAGATGGAACTTGCCTGTGCCGGCACCTGGATCCTGTTGATCCTTTCTTCACCAATTATCGGTCACAAGCCGTCACAGGATATGCCCGACATCACCATGGGCATTATTACCATATTCTTTGTCATCACTTTGTTGTTGTTTCGGCTACGTCGTCTTGTAAAAAGCTTGAAAGTCCACATGTTCGGTAGTGGCTTGTGTACGGCCTCGCCATCATGAGACACCGGTCGATGCTTTGGCCTCACTTACGCGTATCGAAGAGTAACGCGTCAATTCACTACACTCTGAGCAGGTCCCTACGCGCCGCAACAACTACTCGCACGCACCGGAGTGACCATAACTCAAACGGCCTCGAGGTACCCCCTTTCGTCATAGCCCTCGAATCGAGCTGGGCTATAAGTTGGGTGTATCACTAGGTTTGAATGATAATTACATCATCAGATAGCTAGCCCCCCCCCCCTTGACACGAGAACTCGAGCGCGGTCCCTTATTAATTTGTGTATGCATTCATTTATCTAACTCTCTTCTGAGGTGTTGAGACATGTGCTCGATCCAAGCGTTGATGAAAACATCCTTCTCCACGTCGAGGCGGCGCAGCTCCCTGCTTCCCCTCCCCCGCGTATATCAGAACCCTGCAGGTCTAGAACAAAGATTCCCTGTGTCCTGTGCTGCCCTGCCCTGTCATCGATGATATATACGTATATGCGTAGCCCTACGTGCAAAAAACACACGTGCGGAAAGGTATGGGTGCCGAAACCAGACCCGCCAAGGACTTGGGCTTGACGCACGAGGACAAAACTAACACGAAGGATCCATTCATCACGTCTCTGGGAGCCTACCTATCTGGGTAAGAAGATATCCAGGCGGCATGCAGCCGGAAATGCGCAACTCGGGCACAGACAGTCAGACAGACAGATTGGATCTTGGTGCCGTGCAGGCAGCAAAGGCTTTGGGTGCGCCGAATGCTCAGGTTTTGCAACTCGACACTTGGTCTTGGTCTCGGTCAATGCTACCACGGTAGAGCCCTCTAATGACGGAGAATTTTCTTCACAAACAACGACGTGCTGGTACTCTGGCGCTGAGCTCGTTTTGCCAAACTCCGGGTTTTCTTGGCCCAGCGTTGTGTCTGACTGATTACTTTCTCCTGCCCTCGCCTCCTTAATTTCTTATTGCCCGCGTCATTAACAGACCCGACGACCCAGCTCATTTCTATTTCATTAAATCACAGTCAATGCTCATGCTCGTGCTCGTGCCCGTCATATATCCAAACCAAGTTTGCCTTGCTTGCGGCTTGGCACACAGATAGGGCAATCCCCTTTAGAACCATCCATGTCCACCCCTTTCATTATGCCAAAGTGCGAAGATAAAACAAAAAGAGAAAAATGATGCAGGAAATCTTGATGCCCGATTTTCTCTACACAAAGCCATGTAGCTAAAAAAAAAAAAAAGAAAAAGAAAAAAAAAGAAAAAAGAAAAGAAAAAAGAAAAAAGAAAAAAGAAAAAAGAAAAAAGAAAAAAGAAAAAAGCAAAAAAAAAATTCAGCCTTTGAGATCCAACACCCGCTTGAGCACATCCTCGCTCGTTTTCCACCAACGCGCCCGCTGCTCCAAGTCATCTGCCACGCCGTCGAGAGCAGCCTCTTTTCTCCGTTGAGCCTCTCGCGCCGCTGTCAAGCTCGCCTGCAGCTTGACTTCTAATGGTCCCTGTCCTGCTTGCAAGCGTTCTGCTTCTTTGCGTTTCCTCGGTACCTTGGCCTGCAAGGCCTCGAGCTCCCGGGTCAATTCTTGATCCTCTGCTTTGCGGCGCGCCACCAGGCTGAGAGTCTTGGCGAGCGGTAGGTTGAGAGTGGGATTGGCGTCACTGTTCTCTTGGAGCGCTCGCAGCTTCTCGATCCTTGCTTGCAGCTCCTGCGTCTTCATCGGAAGTTCTTGCAGTTGGACGGTGCCAAGCTGGATGTACTCATAGCGTGCGCTCAGCTCTCGCCCTTTCCTCTCAAGCTCTTGGACCATCGAGGCCACCTCTTGTTTGAGCGTCTTCAGCTCTGCCTTGGCCTGCGCGTTTTCCTTTTCCAGATCCAGGTTTTCCTGCATCGTAACGATCAACGGAGGGTCGCCGACGATGGCGCGGATGAACTTTTCCTTGGTCACTTGTTCGACATAGGAGAATCTGAGCTTCGCGAAAAGTTCTGTGTAATGCGCCAGGTCGGCTTCCAGGCTGGCTGGTGTAGGGCCATCGAGGAGATAGTTGGAGGCATCGGACGCGCGTTGCCGCGGGCCCTGCTCTGCCGGGTCTGTTATAGTCTCGCTGAGTTTGATGATGGATATTTCTTTTGATTGCAAGCGCCTAAGCGCCTCGAGAGCCTCGGTCGCGTCCGGTGCTGCCATGCTGAGGGGGCTCGTCACGCGAATGGAGACGGGTCGGTTGTGAGAATATCGTGAAAGAAAGCGACGGGCGATATATCGACTGCCTATGTTAAGCTTGTATGCGCGATTGATGTTAGGATGTTCTGTCCAAGTGATGCTGGAATGACTTTTGAGTTCAATGCAGGCGGGATTTGATGTCAATGTTTATCCAATGTTACTTTTTTGAACCCAAACTGGCTAGCGCGAGCGCCCGCCTTCTAGTGCTTTCGGCCTTCAGCCGTCTCTCCACTCGTAACAAACGTAACAAATCCTCCAGTCCCTCCGACGACACAGCCCTGTGCGAGCCATCAGGTTGGTCTCGGGTTCTCGTCCACGGTTATCATTGATTGTCTTGGAGGCTTTTCATTGCTGCTCACCTCGAAATGTCTAACGATGAGCTCCTCACCGATGACTACGTCGCCGGTCTGCTGGCGCAGGACGCCAAAGACTGCTCGCTGAAGTACTCCGCCATGGGCATGGAAGCTTTCCGTGACAAGAAAAAGTACGTCGCACCCCTCATCATTCCCTTGGTTGTTTCCAATACGCCTGCGACTCCTGCTGACGGCTCGTAAGATCATCGTCTATGCTCAAGCCAAACACCAGATTTCTTCGCCACATCATCAAGGATACAGATAGCCACAACAAAGCACTACTAGCAAAAGAAGCCTCCGAGTCGATGGTACGATTGAAAGATCTCGAACATGCGAAAGAGAGGAAGAGGAGGAAGGTGCACCCTGATTCGCGCGACATCCGAAGGAGGCAGATGGGCGACATTCAGGCTATACTGGGTGGCCCGAAGAGCCGAAGGGACAAGGATGACCGTGAAAGACGGAGGCGGCGGGATGCTGACGATGAGAAGAATCGACAGAGGGGTCGACGCTCAGGAAAGGACAGCGACTTGTTCTCTATCGACGGTGACCGAAAGCGCTACGGAAGACTTTCTGAGCGCGAGTTCAGCGGACGAAATGCGGCATCTGAGCGAGACACGAGGACGGCGCTGCGGAGCCGCAGAGATCACAGCTCATCTGAATACGATGATGCAAGACGTCGGCGTCGAAGATCTGGAAGGCGTAGATCCAGGTCTCCTAGCAGGCATCGGTCATCTCGTTCTCCCGATGATCATGGACGACAGCGCAAGGGACGCTCCCATGATCGGTCCAGAACGTATCGCGCATTGCCCAAAGCACCTCAAGACGAAGATTCAGATCCTCTGGAGGACTTTATAGGACCGCCGCCGCCGCCGAAGCACCGTGGCAGGGGAACCACTGGCGGTGCAGCGGCCCTCGATCGGCGATTCTCAGAATCGTACGACCCTCGGCTGGATCTACAGATGGACGACGGGGATGAACCTTGGGACGACGCAGTGGAATCATTCAGAGACCGGCAGAAGCTGCGGCTCAACCAGGATCAACGGATGAAAGATGCAGGATTCACGGCTGAACAAATCCAGCGAGCGAAGGGATTGGATGAACAGACACAGCCGGACGTCGTTTGGTCAAAAGCAGGCGAGAAGAGGGAATGGGACAAAGGCAAGGGCGTCGCTGTCCTAGATGGCGATGACGATGCGGTTGTCCTTGGGAAACAGCCGACGTTGTTCTCGGAGGACCACTAGGGCAATTTCATTTCACTTCTTGCATACGGGTTGGATAATGATAATGCGGAGCCGAATATTGAGCCTGGTCTTTTCCTTTTAAAACGCATTGCGAAGGCCTTTTTTTCAGTAGTGGAATGTACGATACTGCAATGATATTTGTCTGCCTCAAACGCGATTGCTATGGCTAGCCGTCCACATGCTTCGCTACCCTGCAGAGTGAAGCACAATGGGTTTTGCCACGGCGGGATTGAGCGCGCAGAATTCTGCCACTTGGACATGTGCTACATGAAAGATTGCCATGGTATAATGCTGTATGGAATTCTCCCCGTAGACTTGCGGGCTTGTCTGGCTTTTGATGCATATCATCAGCTGACTAGATGGCAAGTTTAGCGTAGCAGGTTTTGGCTACGTGTGGCGGATTGTAGTGAGCTCCATCAAGTAGATCCGGCCGTCAATATCATTGTTTATCAACCTGGTGTGGTCAGGGACGTCGAGCTGAGTATGCTGGCTTTCATCGCGATCCTCCCTGGCTTCTCGCAATAGCTTCACCGCCGCCATGGACAATTCCCTCCAACAAACTCTACCAATATGCGCCCTTCTATCAATGTACGTACTTCTACAGGTCATATCCACCAGAATGGCTTTGGACGCCCTCGTCTTTCCATGTTCTCCCATGTAGCTGGCTCTGTCCAAGGCGTGACGCGGCTTGGCGTAACGAGCCTAGCATCCATGGCCAGGGCGAATCAATCGATATTCTCTATATTCTTCAATGACCCCGTCAAACTGTGATCCATTTCTGTTCGAGTCTCATTGCCCAGGAGCAAGTCGCACTCCCTGTTGACAGAGAAGCCAGCTCTATTGGCTGCTAATAGGCTGCAATACACCAGACACCCAAGTTCTGCGAGAAATTGTGAAAGTACTAGTAGTTTTTGAACTACTAGGGTTTTGATTTGATACGTCATGTTCAAATGTTGGAGCCGGAACACTGGCACCTGGAAAAGCAGAAACTGCACATGCATGTCCTCGACACCAGCAAGTCAGGATGCTAACATCATGGCCGACAGTCAAGAAGCGCATGGGCGAAATCGAGAAGATGGGGTCTTCCATTTTTTTGGGCATAACTTTTGGCTCTTTGACTAACACGAAGGCCTCGTATGGTGTGATTATTCCGCCTTGCTAGACGTACTCGGCTGCCACGCACTAGTTCGTCCGAGTAAAAGCGAACCAGGCGGAGTTTGTCGCACTAAAATGTCATCAACGTCGAGGAAATCCCAGGCTTTAACGTAGCTTCTCTGTGTCTCACCGCAAAAGTATCTGGAAATCTCCATCACTGCCGAACTTCCGATAGTGGTATGTCATGTGCTTGGCCATCTTGACGCAGCCAGGCCTCAATGCCACCCGCCATGCTTCCGTCCTGTCCCTGATGAGTTAGAGATGGTTACACACAGCTTTGGAGCCTAAATCGCTTCCCCCACCCTTCTCAAGCGAACTGTTCCCTCATTTGCCAGGAAGGAGATCGATGATAGTGTCCCGCGTTGCTGCAATTGATCATAGTAGTCAGAACCAGAAAATTCGCATACCTGACGGAGGCATTGGGCCATGTATGAATGTACGTTGCTCGTACACGCCTTCTGAAACTGATGCCATCATGGGCGGCTTCGCGCTATTTTTAAGCAAACATGAAGGCTTGACCTTGAAACCAGGGGCAGCAGCAGGGAGCAGGTTGTGATACAGTGGCTGTACTTTGCGCCAGGCAGGTTGGTAGAGTACAACCCACTTCGTACGAGTACCTAATTAATAGCACGTGCGTGACTCAGGCACCTACCTATCAAGGTAGATTGCGCGACGTCTTGATTTTCACCGTGCATGCTTGGTATCAGTACCTGTAGATGAGGTGGCTCATGCAACTAGGAAAAAGGTAATGTGGGGCCTACGCTTCTACCACCTTCCTGCTTCTGCTGCTTTTGCATGATGACGTAAAGCGCGGAGATGTTCAGTACCTGGAATTTGTCACCGTGATACGTTGCTGCTCCTCCTTTTTTGTTTTTGTTTTTGTTTTTTTGTTTTTTTGTTTTTTTTTTAAAAAAAAAACTCGTCTTTAACTCGGAGTATATAGTAGATAATATTGTTGTAGACTGCAACGCCACCGCCTTGTGGCCTTCTGCTCTGCTTTCCTTTCCCTCCCCCTTACCTCTCGCACTACCTTTCGCCCTGCATCCTAATTTGCAACTTACACGTTTGCATTCATCAACACGAACATCTGCACTTGCCGCCAGAATTGGTAGCCTGAGACGCTAGCGCCCCCGAAGTGGGCCCACTTTCTGAATCAAGCAGCCAAGAGGGGCACATGCTGGGACTCTCACGATAAATGGTAAATGGCAGGTTGGCAGGTTGGCAGGTTGGCAGCTGGCAGCGAGCAGCGAGAACTGCTGCCAGAGCATATATTAAATGGGCATTAATACAGAACGAGCACGGAATGCGTCCATCTTGTGCTCCGTGCTCCGTGCTCCGAATGCGACACAGCATGTAAATCAAAGCAGTATGGCACTTTGAGCGATTTTTATTCATACTGGTGATTATTAGTGATGATCCTTACCCCTTGACTAGTCAGGACCTGGAGCCCGGTGCCGCTGACGGGAACGATCAAGGTGTCTGAGTCGTCTAATAATAAATAATAAATGATGGAAGGAACAATAGTCTGTACATGCCGCGTAAACCTTCTGGTTCCAGCCGCCGCGCCCCACCTTCATGCCAGCTGCTCACGGCACTGGCTGCACTCTGCTGGCTGCAGGCTGCTGGCTGCACTACCCACCCCTTCTTCCCCGAGCCGCAGCCGGATCAGCCGCGTGTTGAAGTGCTGCTGACTGATGTGCTGACTGGCCATCTCTCTCCATCCAACTCTTCAACTCGGCCGCCCCAGACGCTTCTGTCGCACTACCTGCCCGCCAAACCATCCGTTCCTCCACCATCGCCGCCGCCGCCCTCCCTCGACGTCTACCGCCAAATAGACTATCCTTCTTTCCTGTTGTATCGATTGTCTATCATTTTCATTTTTTTTTGTGTGTTTCCCCCCCCCTCCTCATTTCTCTATCTTTTTTTCCTCTGTTGCACCCGCTATTCCGCTTCACTTCGCCTCGCCTCGCCTCGCGTCGCGTCGCTTTCATCCTTCCTTCCAGTTTCGAATGCTCCAGGCGACCATCCAGGCAAACCCTCGCCCTCTGGTTTTTCTCCTATCCCGCGCGCAGCGGGTTTGCAGATGACTGGCCTCGCTGGCTGACCGCATCGTCGACGACTGGACGGCGGACGGCGAAGACGATCACGACCATCACGAACTACGAAGTAGATTGCTATTGACTTACGACTCTACTCCTCACTGACATCATCTTTCTCGTCCTTTTGCTCCTTTTCTTTCTTTCTCAAACTAGAGTATATACGCAACCGCGCATTAGCCGCTGACCAGTAATTTCTCGCCTCTACTAAAACCACATACTTGACTGGTACCCTCGGAATTGTATATCGATTCTCACAATGCGGCCGCCACGGGTCGCCATACTAGTACTCTCCATCGCCGCATCCTTCTTCATCATATATCGTGGAGTAATAATCAATCGGGCTACTGCTGCGTCTTCCTCCCCATCTGGTTCCCGATCTTCAGGGTCCGTATTCGGTTTCATGTACTATAATACGCCATTTTCTTTATTTCCTCCAAACGCCGCCATCAGCTTGACCGATGACAACAGCACATCATTTGCCGCCCGGCCAGCTGCTTTCGGTCCTAAATTGGCTACCAGAGGCCTCAGCGGGCAACTCTGGGTGGGCAGCGGCTTCGGGGAAGATAGTATGGATACAGATGGGGAGCTAGGGTGCAGTGATTTACCCGGCTGGCGTAGTTCCAACACGAGGGTTTCCCTTACGAGTTCCTTCAAAGTTGGGTCAACTGGGATTACTTCACTGAAATCCAAGGTATTGAAGAAGGGTGGTGGCAGCCTCCTCGATCCGGATAACCGCAAATCTATCAAGACAGCCAAAGCACAACTCAGAGATGCCAACACGGATGCTTATCTGACGGAGGAGGTTTCGGGTTCACTCTCTCGGCGTGACGTCTCCAGCAGCTCTTCCGCTCGCGCCGATATCCAGTCCATTCAGGAGGCGGCAGAAATTGAGGGCAAGGTCGTATTGTTGAAGCGTGGTGGCTGTGGTTTCCTTGAAAAGGTTATGTGGGCGCAGCGAAGAGGGGCCGTGGCCGTCATAATTGGCGACAACCAGAAAGGCGGTCCTTTAATCCAGATGTTTGCGCACGGGGATGAGGTTGATAATGTGACCGTTCCCTCGGTCTTCACAGCTCGTACAACAGCCCAGCTGCTGTCGTCGTTGACGCAGCCTGGTAGTTTCATTGAAGACACGATTGATGACAATGGAAACCCGATACTCAAGGTTCAGCAATCTGCTGCGGCGAAACACAAGCGATCCCCTGTCGACTATAAGGCCGCTGCCTCCAGAGTGAAGCAAGCTGCGGATGAGAAGAAGAAGAAGCAATCAACGACACCACCCTCAGTCAAATCGAACTCCGGCAAAGGTCATGGTCTGCTTTCTGGCGTCTTCAAAAGTACTTCAGCTCATCGCGTCGATTCGGAAAGCCGCCCTCCCAGCAGCGGCCGGCTCGATTGGGTTCTCGTTGAAGATTGGGTTGATGAAAAAGACAAGCTCATAAGTGATAGCATGGGAAAGTCAAAGACCTCCAAGAAGAAGCCTGAAGTCGATGAATTTGTGATTGGCGTTCATGACTGGCGAGACCCTGACTTGGTCGGCAACAAGGGCAAAGAAGACGTCGAGGAGAAGAAGACGTCTAAACAGGCCGAAACGAATACAGGCAGCAACACGGGCGTCAGTCCAGTTGGAACTGGTGCTAATAAGGCCGAGATGAAGTCGACACACCACGGTCTGCTGTCCAAGATATTCGGCAAAACTGATGCTAAGAAGGCACCAGAGTTAAAGACTCCAACTCCCCACAACAGTCAAGAGCCGCAGGAGCTCCCGCCGTCTGGCAGCAGAGGACCGATTCATGAAGGGCTTTGGGTGACAATCACACCAACTAGCAGCGCAAGCCCGTTCTTCGATATTTTGCTCGTGCTGGTTATTAGTCCTTTAGTGACACTCACAATTGTCTACACGCTTCTCATTCTGCGGGCTAGGATCCGCAGACGACGTTGGAGAGCCCCAAAATCAGTTGTGGAGCAACTCCCAGTGCGAACATATCATACAGTTTCCTCGACCACTTCCAACATGTCTCCAAGGCTGCCTTCCCCTACAAGTGCAACTCCCACCACGCCTCTACTACAGCACAGTTCGACGATATCTCGACCTCGTTCTAGGACCACCACCGGGGCTTTGGAGAGTCCCAGTTTCCTTGCATCAAGCGCAGCCGTACCTACGCCGCAGGATCCCCCTCAAACGACCCGCCGACCGGAGTTTGAGAAGGGCGCAGGCGGCTTTTCGGCAGAGTGGAGGAAGTACATGGGCCGGCAAGTTGAGTGCGTTGTGTGTCTCGAGGAGTACGTCGACGGTGTAAGCAGGGTTATGAGTTTACCATGTGGCCATGAGTTCCACGCCGATTGCATGTAAGTGTTTTTGACACCTTGACCGAATATCCCCGCCTTCTAGCCTTCCCAGTGCGCCTAACTTGAATTCTAGTACGCCTTGGCTCACCACACGTCGACGAACCTGCCCAATCTGCAAAGGTGATGTGGTTCGATCACTGCAACGTGGAAGAGGAAACGGACCACGATACGAGCCCTATCGAGAGGATAGTGATGATGATGATGATGATGATGATGATGAGGAGGAGGAGGATGATGATGAGGACGAAGCCGAGGCCTCTGGTTCCGCTGAAAGGAACCCCGACCTGGAGCAAGGCAGGACAAGATCGGGGACCAGTCGTAGCCCGCAACCAGTCCGTCAACAAGGTGGTTTGTTGGGCATCTTGTCACAAAGCTTCAACTCAAGAAGTAGAACAGAACATCGCTCTCCCTCCTCTGAGCATCGAAGTCGATAATTGGGCATGCAAAGAAATGCATAAATAGTGGTTCGACTGCTTCTTTTTACTTAATACCCCCGTCGAATCTCGCCCGGCGTTTTAAGGCACTGGAGTCGGTATATCCCAGTTGTTTTTTTTTTGTAATCTCCTTTAGCGAGCGGTTGTTTTGGGATGGGGCTCACTAGAGGTGTCTCGGCACTCAAGGAACTTTCTATGACCTTTGTAGTGGTAGGCGAGTCTATACCTTTTACGACTTGTTGGGGTCTACCAAATATGACATGGTGTGGAATGTTGGGCGCGACGTGGCGTTATACCCTTATGGAGTCTAGCCATGGTTAGGAATGAAGATTACTAAAGCATACATCTTGACTACAGCTTTGGTTGCGATTGTAGTTCGATATTCCAATGGATGTCGGCCTATGTGGCTACTATGTTGCCCGGAGAGGTCGTCAAGGAGAGATTAGTACAACGCTGTGAACATGGTCGTGAGGTGCAGAGCCGGCTACAATAGATTTGTTTTCACTATTCTACTAAAGCTTTGCAAGTCTTATTCTGTAGTTTCTCTGTGTTCTAGATGTAGCCCTTGAGGACTGCGGCCTCGGCATTTAATATTGATGAACCTGCTGCTCCGATAACGGCTGGAAGGAGTTAGCAGAGATGATCCCAGCCTTGACCGGGGCAAAAGCCAAAAAAAAAAAAAAAAAAAAAAAAAAAAAGCAAAACTCACTGTTGTGGCTGAGCGCCGTAAACTTGATATCAAAAACGCCACTCTCGTCCTCCCTCAGGCGGCCGACGCTCACGGTATACCCGTTGCCGAGATCGCGATCGAGCCGCGGCTGAGGGCGATCGTCCTCGTCAAAGACGCAAATGGCAGGATTAGGAGCAGAGGGGCAGCCCAAGGTCTGGGCCTCAGCGACATAGCTCCTCAGCGCGGCCTTGCACTCGGCCGCCGACGGGGCAGGCCGCGACTCGAACCGGAGGCTCACGCAGGCCGTGTGGCCGTCGAGGACGGGGACGCGATTGCAGGTGGCGGAGACGCGCAGGCCAAGCTGCTCGACAAAGGCGGTGCGGGCGTCGTCGAGGCGGCCGAGGATCTTGCGCGCCTCCGTCTCCAGCTTGTCCTCCTCGCCGCCGATGAAGGGCACCACGTTGTCGACCATGTCCATGGCCGACACGCCCGGGTACCCGCGCCCGAGACGGCCTGCATAGTGACGATGCTGACGGCGGCGATGGGCCCCAGGGCAGCCTGCAGCGCGGCGAGGGGCCCGACGAGCCCGATGACGGCGCAGTTGGAGTTGCACACCAGGAAGCCCCTCGCCAGGCCGTTGACCCTGCGCTGGTGGGGGATCAGGTCAAGATGGGACAGGTTGACGGTCGGGACGACGAGCGGCACGAGGGGATCGCGTCGGTGGTTCTTGGCGTTGGAGAAGACGGGGATTTCGGCCCGGACAAAGGCCGTTTCTATCTCGCCCGCCACGTCCGAGTCCAGCCCGGAGAAGACGACGTCGCAGTCGCCAAAGGCAGCCGGGTCGCAGTCGCGCACGACGAGGTCCGCTAGCGACGGGCTCATCGGCGAGGCTTGCTTCCACCGCACGGCGTCCCGGTACTTCTTGCCCGCCGAGCGGGATGATGCCCCGACCGCATGGAGCCTGAGCGACGGGTGGTGCGCGAGGAGGAGGATGAAGCGCTGGCCCACGGAGCCCGTGGCCCCCAGGACGCCTGACGATTCTTTGTTAGAAGGGGTTTGAGGGGATAAAGATGGATTTTGGCTCTTGTGGCTGACCGCATTTCTTGGTGGGCTGCGTCATGGTGAGATTGCGAGACTGGACGGAATGGCTACGTTATGGGCGCTGAGGAAGCGAGGATTGGAATCGTGACTTTTGGGGTTTTGAGGTGGTTGTCGAATTGTCGGGACCCCGCTTTTTTTTTTTATTCCCTTGCATAGGGCTCCGCCATCGGAGCGGGATTGATAGATAAGATAACTAGTGTCGGGGTGTTTTACAAGCGCCCGCGCCAACGGGACTCCTTGGGCGGCATTCAGGGATCTTGTTACAGCATACGGAGATGAATTCCTGAGAAAGAAAAAGAAAAGAGGGCCTGACCTATGCAGCAGCTCTATGCGCCGACTAACCCAATCACCCAACCTCGTCCGGTCTGGACTGTGATCCCAATGGCAAATTACAACGTGAACGCCTCAAAATGCGGATTTGCGATCCGTGATGAAGTCCTTATGGAGGGAAGAAGGGAAGCAGAACGGAAAAGGGAAAACACCTTGCAAGTCCCGTGACAGACGTGATTATTTTAGTTCTCCTCCCCCCCCCTCAATAACCCCATCGGACTTGGCGATGCGAACGGACTCTGCTTAGTAACTCTACGGGTCAACGGGCGGCCGTCGCGCGCCTTCGCCGTAGATGCGGAATTGCACAAAAATCGTCCAGTCCTCTAGCATGGTGCCGAGGGAGCCCAGAAGCCAAGGCAGCGCGTTCAAGAGATATTGCTTGTTCTGAGAGTACGAGATCAGGCTGAGCCCGTATGTCAGGTTCCCGGTCAGCGACAGCATGAAGAATAGGAGCGAGAGCCCTGGCGAGGAAACGCTTGCGTTAGCTGGATACCGTATGGAGGATGGACTCGCACTTATATACCTTCACAGGACTTTTCTTGGTAATTCTTGTATATCTGGGGCAACCGCGCGCTGGAGATGCGGTTAGCCTCTTTGCCTCTTGCGATGCGCAAGCTGCGCACGGCGTGCTAAGCAAAGCGTTCCGTGCTTCTACTCACCAGAGGTAAAACATGGCGCTTGTGTAGCCCAGGGCCAGTCCCAGCGTGGCCTTTGGATCACTTCCGTCAGATGGATCGGCGACGCCAGATCCGTTATCGGGAATGCCATCGTCGCGGTCCCAGGCGCCAGCCTGGTATGAAATAAACCACCCTGCAAAGCCGATGACGTAGACAGACAGGAGACCGAATATGTTATTCAACCAGCGGTGGCGCTCCTGCGTCTCGTCTTGACCAGTCACGACTTTTCGGATGGGTTCCAGTGCCGACGCTCGGTGAGTATCGCGTCGAATCAGGGAGCCGGGAAGGTCAGTCGAGCTTCGCCTCCTAAGAAGCGGGGATTCTTCCCAGGCGCTCTGGCCGACGAGGAGAGCTTCACGGCGGGCAGCAGCACGCCGGCGTATGGCGCTGGCTTTGTAGTAGCCTGTCTGGGAGATGAGGACCACGTCGAGGAAGCAGAAGTAGATGGCAAGGGTGATGGCACTGGGGGCCAGCTTGGTCAGCAGCGCTCCTGTACATGATGGGAAGCTGTCAGCGACACGTATGCTGTTTATCTCTTTGCTCGAGGGCAGCAGAGCACGCACCAATGAGGTTTGAGATGTCGCCCAGCAGCCACACAATCAGAAACGCCATGCTGAGGCCGTCGGCGCTTTTCGCTTTGTAGTTGGCGATCAACTGAGGGAGCTTTTGATCTGTCAGCCAGGCTTCTGCTCAGCAAAGAGGACGATGCGCTGAAGCGAGGGCGAGGGCCATGCGTCTCCTGCCGCCTGTCGCCTGTCGCCTGTCGCATACTAACCATCAGGCAGATCCAAGCTGTCAGGCTTATGCTTCCAAAGATGCCAGATAGAGCCTGCCTCAGAGGCAACGCATGCTCCATGGCAGTGAAAGCTGTTGGTGCAAAAGAAGCCATGTAAAACCGCCGCCGCCTTTCCTGGGTCGATTCGAAGCCAGTTGTATGTGTTCGATCCGGGCCAGGTTGGCAGAATCAAGAGAGGGAATACGTGATGACAAAGTGAAGACAGTTGGGGGTGGTAGGCTCGTCCGGTATGGGAAAGAAACGGGATAGAATATAAAGACCCGTCCTCACAACCAGACTGAACTGAGCGCAGATAATAGATAGGCATGCAGTGCGTGGAGTCGGGCGGTCGATTTCTTATCGATGCGCATCCATTCCATTTCAGATGGCATCTGGCTTCGCGGTTCTCGCGGATGCGTAAAGTATGATTGGTTGGCTGGCTCTGGCGGTCGTCCGGCTTCGGGCGTGTGACGCACGGAGTGGGTTGCGAAAGGCAGTAATCGGCGAGAGCATGGGGCCTACGGTGGGGCCTGCGGTGGGGCCTGCGGCGGGACTTCCTGCAGTCAGGTTCCAATGAGGTCACAGGGCAGCAGCGGGTTGCGAGGTTGTAATCAGGCGGCTGAAGGCTAAAAAGCGTCCGAAAGGGTCCAGTGCCCCCCCCTGAGTCCCGCTGAGATCAGCAAGAGCGACCGACGCAAAGGGCGGCAGATCGTCATGTCATTGTGCATTCAATCGACGTCATTTCTACTGAACTGGTCGCTCCTCCTCCTCATGCATCATGCCGTCTGGTGAAACTGGAGTGAGATAAGACTGCACTTGCGTGCCCACCTCCCAGAATACTCTGCTCTATCTACTATAGGGAAAACTTGGTGATGCTCTTTCGGTCGTGGTAGTGCTGTGCTCGGAATGTGGCCGTGTATTTGTCCACCCGTAGTCCAGGCAAAGAATTGCGTTCATATATATATATGTACATCTCTTAGAGTCACATTTCCGTAGCGACTGGGACATTGGGCCAATTAAAACCTTTGCACTTCGCGGTACATCTTCTGCTATACTAATTGATAATATAATACAAGTTATACAAGGCATACTCTACTATCTTGTATACTTTATATAGAAATGGGAGGAATTACCTAAAATAGTTTGGTATAGTATTTTAAAAGCCTAATAATAATAATAATATGAAATAAATATTACCTATATATATTATACTAGACTATATCAGGTAATTACTGTGTAGCCTTACAAAACTCTAAAGAGCTATAGGCGCTCAAGCAGGATCGCGCACCGCCACCCGCACCGCCACCCGCACCGCCACCCGCACCGCCACCGCTTAGGCCTCGGGGCTAATAGACCGCAAAACATCGTGCTTGCAGGTCCCCTTGCTCAGACAGTCATTTGTTTGATTCCCGCATGTGAAGGTCATTGATCTGAACGTCCTCCCATCCGCCATCGCGTTGCGGCATTTGTATGGTGGGAGCTGGGGCTGGCCACGGCCGAGCCAGTCTCCAGTGCATCCGTACTTCTCCCAATAGTTGATCACTATCTGTTCCTCAGGACACTCGCCCGCGCCATCCAATTCGACACTAATTAATGGACCAACGTTAAGACAGAGTCCATTGCCCTGCCTGGGGACGTACAGTGTGGCGAGCTCTCTTCCAGAGCAGAATGGACCACCCATGGCTTTCAGCTGGAATGATGCTGCGACGCCGACACAGTAGTGATAGCCCGGCCACAGATCGGTGGAAGCTGATTTCATCTCTAGTGAGCAGCCATGAACAGGTACAGAGAAGGGAAGAAGGAAGGCGGGTGGGCTAACTGACCGTCTTTTATCGAGCGATTCCATTCCAGGCTGGCAAGTACATAAGTTGCGATTAGCAAGGACTGGTTATTAATAAAGCTTTCCAGCTGTCTCATAAACGGCCTGGCAGGACCTCGGGGTGGAAGGGAAGAGAGGACGGGGAAAAGGGAAGCTCTCACATTTCCTTCATACTTGGCTTGCCACCATGTTTTTCAACAATGCTCAGTAATGTATCTCCAGCAGCAACCTTGTAGTACTTGGTGCATGATTCAATAATGCCATATGGTACTGGCCAAGGACCGGACTGCTTCTCTGATGATATTTCGGGAATACCCACGCAAACATCGTAGCCTATAAATAGCTTTTGACAAAGTGGACCAAGTTGTCGGTTCCAGCCAAGTAAATGAGCGAACGTGAACATGCCGTACTTTTTTACAATGCGTTGGCATGTGTCACCAGCCTGTACTCGGTGACCTCTCGTGCAGTTCTTGTAAATGCTATTTGGGGTGGAAGGTAGACTAAGTTCACGGGCCGTTGGCATCTCGGCCACACACATGTAGGGAACGCCAATGCAAAAGCGGGTAGGTGTTTTAAGATTAGCGCAGTTTTTTTCGAGATGTGGATTCCATCGTAGTAGTTGACCCTCAGAACAGAGCTCATAACCCTCGACGATCGTGGTGCAAGTGTCGTTGTCTTCTGTCCATTTAATTCTAGGGCATTCTGGTCTACCTCCTCGCCACTCTGTCAACTGTTTGAAATAAGTGTTGCCGCGTGGGAAAAGCCTGTTTACTTTTGTGGTGATTCCATTTTCTTGTGCGGAGAGTGGTCTATTTACTCGTGCCGAGAGTCTTTTTGCTCGTGCTGAGACCTTGTTTTCTCGTGCCAAGGAAAATGGTTCATTATAGTGGTACTCAACGCAATACCACCGGCCAACCTTCAAGCCGCTGCAGTCATCTTTCACTTCAGAATTCTGCCAATGCGGGACGCATAACGAGTTAGCACGAGGCGTTGCTATAGCATAGTGGTGGAGGGGCGTAAACGAGGCGAGGGAGAAGAGACAGAGACGTAGAGACGTACCCATTCGATAAATTCACTGTGAGTGGTATTCCACTTGTCTTCCAGGTATTGGCAATCCTCTGAATCACTCATGACTCTCACCATCCTTTTGCAGCTAGGCCCATCGTCGTCAGTGCTAGGCGGTAAAACCACCATGTCACCCCAAGTATACATTCGATCAACCTCCGCAACTGGGGCGAGATGAGTAACGGCAGCCACCAAGGGAGCAATGCCAGCAAGCGTGGCGAGATATCTCATGTTGTGTATATTCCCGATGTCTGATACTGCAGCGTGAATAATATCCTTCAAATGGTTGCCGGGATGGAGAAGTTGTTCATGAAAGGCGGGAGGAAGGAGTAAGAAGGAAGCAGCTTTATTTATACAGGTCCATCCCTCGCGTAAATGCCAAAAACCAATATGCGATAATTCACGGACGCCAAGACAACTAGAGACATCGCTTAGGTGGCCATGGATTCGTCTACTCATGATGTACGTGAAAAAAAAAAAATTATGATATGTAGGTTTAGTTGTTGGTCCATATTCGGAAGTGGAAAAGCCGGCGGCAGCCGTGGCCCCGGGTCTGCCGCCGACGTTTCCGCATTTTGCGGGGAGGGGCAAAAAAATTAGGTTTGAAATAAGATGAGGTTAGTTCGCTTAACGTCGTGGTGCTATAGCCTGTCATTTTCTTTCCCACGTGCCACGTGCCTGTCTTCGGCAAGCGTCCACTTTCATCCCGCTTTCCTTTAGGCAGCCGTTTTCTGGTCATGCCATGTCATGTCTCTCGCCACGGCCATCGTTCTCCATATACGTTCTCGAGTGTTATGTCAGGATCAGGCCTTGTAGTCGACGGGCCCTAATCGCGAGTGTTTGGGGGCAAAGAAAGGTGTCGCATTCAGGCACCCATGCCAAGCAAAGGATTTGCGTTCAAGAAAAGTGTCGTTGGCAAGGCAAGTTTCGATAATGGTTCGGCATTCACGGCCCGTAGAAACCCCGTGCCGACATCGCGATGGGCAGTCGACAGTCTCAGATGGGCTCGGGTGCAATACGCGAGCAAAGCTTCCAATAGTCGACTGACTTGTCGGTGAATTTCAATGAAAAGCCAAAGGGAAAGGTAACTCGGACGCGCATTAACACGGCAAGTCAGCAGATTGGGAAACTATTCATCTGAACCCTTAGATTACTAATCGATCACAGCCGTTGATGTTAGACTTTTGATACTTTGCAGTACACTCTCCACTTGCTTGGGTGCTTCTCGATATGCCAACGAAGGTCTCAAACACGGCCCGATTGCCCGAAAAAAGGGGTTCAAACAAAGGGGTCCAAGCAAAAGAGTCTAAACAAAAGGGTTTAAACAATGGGGTCTAAAAAAGGGGTAACTTGTTTTCTCTGCGGTGCCTGCGGTGACGTCAGCAACAAAGGTTACAAGGACACACATATATATGAGCGGAGAAGAAGTCAAGACCCTACTCGGCTGGCGCCAAGATTGTATGTCCATGATTAGGTTGGCATGGCACAAATCTACGCCGCGCAACTTGACGCTGAACCTTCACGGAGTAAGTAGTTGCTGCGGACCGCTTATCGGCCATGGCGCCGTTAGTTGCTGCCTCACCTTGCTCGTCTTCCCAACCCTAGGTCCCAGCCGTGTACGGAGTTCAAACAGTACGAACCACAGGCCGGGCATAATCTTGACGTCGTATTTGCCGACAGTGCCAAGCGAATGATTTATGTTAGAAAGAGGTCCATAGACCGAGTCATCGGCTACTTTAAGGGATGGGCAACTTCTAGCCATGGCTGTAATGCCTGGCGACCTGAAAACAGTCCTTATGGCTCCTACGTCCATCTCATCTTCAGCTTCGCTATCTTTAATACGAATATCCTCTTGAGGTGTCGCCTGTTGGCTAGAAGACCTAGAGTGCGTTGGAAAGAGTCGGTACCTTAAAGATTCTCTAGCCGAACCTCAAGATGTGTATGTTGCGAGTGGACATGCAATGATCCGGGATATTTTTTTTGAAGATTTATAAGAATAAGGATAATGATGATAAAGAACCACCAAAAAGCAAAAATATGACGCCCCCACGCAATATTTACCGACGTGGGAGCCTTCGAGGATACTACTGAGTCATTATGCCTTCGAAAACTTCGGATCATTTTCCCCGTCCTATATCGCAACGAGGGGAGGGTTAGCTACTGCTCAGCTCGCTCGTCAAGTTATTGGGTACCACTAATTTTGACGGTGTGGATGTCGACTGGGAGTATCCCTCGCCCCAGCCTTGGAGACAATGATTGAGCTTAATTTTAAATCTTAACCATTATATCTTAACCCGTACTAGGAATGTAAGATTTAATAATACATCACTATACACCGATTTGTACTCTGACCAGAGAACTATAACAAAATACTGCATGTGTAGCACTTTAAGCTTTCAATAAGGGCCGTCTTATTGCTGCCTAAAGCTATATGTTGTATGCAATCAACCTAACGCTAAAAACTCTAAAAGCTTACAATACATCGCGCGTAAGTATTTAGCGCGAAAAACTTATTAGCATATACTGCACATATAGGTAAACTCTATGCTTATTGTATTCTATTGACACTCTTCTCTGTCTCTAAATCTTAAACCCTAAGCAAATTATAGCTAATAAGA
Source organism: Balansia obtecta B249 (assembly GCA_000709145.1). Lineage (NCBI taxonomy): Eukaryota > Fungi > Ascomycota > Sordariomycetes > Hypocreales > Clavicipitaceae > Balansia > Balansia obtecta. The sequence goes on from JFZS01000011.1 coordinate 21,174, forward strand.
CGGGGTGGTCAAAAGAGGTTGCTTAGCTGATATTGCGTCGACTCGAGACAACACCCCAATTGGCATGTGTAGCCTGCACCTTGCGTCGCCGTAAAAATGTCGCGACGAGGCACCACGCCAGCGGTCGCGACAACACCAACCAAGCTTTGTACCGGCAGGAACAATTGGGAGTACGGAGGCTTGATTGAATCTTCGCAGCTTAACCAAATCGTCTTTGTACATGAATCGTAGTAATTTGGCAAATTCGTGTCTCAGGAACAGTGTTGAGTTCCTATTGTTGCTGAGCCTTAGCAACACCTTCGTCACGTCTCTGTACAGCAAATGTTTCCCGACTGGATGCACCAAAGCGGCAAGGACCCTGAGTTTTCTCACTGCTGGCAGCACCGGGCTCCGGCGTTATTCGCAGGCGGCTGACGTGACGATGGGAGTGTAGTGTGGTGGAAGTTTAGTTGCCCGCGTCGGCTAAACTCGTTTACGGAGAACTGACCAATGGCTACCTACCCTGTACCGTCGCCCCACTCCGCATAGTCTGGCTGGCAGCTAGCTGTTGAGCCTAGAACATCACGTGACACAAAACATGATGGACGACGACGACGATTGTGCAACTACGCCATTTCTCCCCATTCTATTTCCTTTGCAATCTCACCCATTCAATCGGTCGTCTCTTTATTAACGTCTCATGAAGGCATTGCCAACATTTGTTGCTGAGTACAAGGCATTGTGCTGCATCATCTGTTCACGATGGAGCCTGGTTACAAACTACAGAAACTGCCGCGTCGTGAACCAGGTCATCATCTAGCACCTCGTGTGCATGGAGTGAGGAACCGAATCGAAAGATTAGCGAAGAGATTCCTACAGACGTATAGTACACAGTTGACTACACCCAGAAGACTGGAATGGGCTTCAGCCTTGCATCACGTATCGATATAGGCAATCAAGCTTCCAATGTCGCACATGCAACTGTGCCGGGCATTGCGCCTTGCCAGCAAGAGTCCTATTACTTTCATACGTGCTATCTAGTATGGCCAATCTAATGCAAACTCAACTTGAGGGAAAAAAAAGTGTCGCAAGGCTCCTATGTCTGCAATATATATATATATATATAACAAAAAAAAACATGTTACAGTTACTCGGTAAGCTGCTGAATCGCCTTACTCCTGGCTCGGATCCTATGTCCCCATTTCCAGAAAACGAACGGAATCGGTATCAAGGCGACCTGGACGATGCCGCAGATGGTACCAGCCATCTGCGGCGCCATGTTAGCGTACATCTTCGTCCCAACAAGAGGCAGGAAAGCGCCGAATATGCTCCGGATGATAGCATTGCTGGCCAATGCGCTAGCTGCATAAATCCCGTAGGCCCTCCCCAAGTAGCTCGAGGAGTAGATGAAACTGAGGGTGTTACCAGCACCAAAGGGAATCCCGAAGCATATAGGGATGGCCCAGTGCGTGCTCGGCGGGAGGCTTGTCCAGTCGAACCCGAACTGGCCGACCGGGGTCAGGATGGCGCCAATCGCCATGACCAAGGCAGCCGCCTCTGGAGATGGCTTCCCGGTGACGGGTTCACGGGGCTGCGCGTTGATCAGGCGGCGGAAAAGAGGCTCGCTTAGCACGGCGAGGACAATTCCGGTGCCGATCCCGAGATACGAGAGCCCGCACATTGCTGGCGTCCATCCACGGTGCTCGGCAAAGACTACGGGGTAGGCGATGAAGCAGAGATACAGCATTCCGTAAAGTAGGGCGTTCCTAACGAGGACGTTAGCTATAGCCGAAAAAAAAAAGAAAAGAAAAAAAGCAAAAGACTGGCTGGCTGGCTTACCAGACGTTGATGAACCACACGATTGGCTCGGTGAAGAACAAGACTACAGGACGCCTCAGGCTCCGTCTGATCAGTTGTGCAGAGGAGATGTCCCTGTCGAAATGGCACCACCATTGCTTGTTTCCCGACTTTTCGCGCATTTTCGTAGCCCTGCGCTTGAGGAGCTCCGGCGCATACGTCTCTTTGACGGTGAACATCATGAGAATGGTAAGGCCGCCCAGCATCAGAAGCACCCAGTTGGTCCAGCGCCACCCCAAGTACTGATAGACCACGCCGCCGACGAGAGGGCCAAGGACTGGACCGTTGAACGGCCCGAGGCTATAAAAAGACATGCCCAATGCGAGACTGCCGGGCTCGTAAATGTCTACCACCGTCCCCGGACCATTACATACCAGAGCAGCGCCGAAGATGCCACTGTGATGTAGGATGTCAGAGTTTTGTGCAGAAGAAGAAGAAGGAGGAGGAGGAGGAGGAGATGATAAAGTAAGATACAATTGCCGAAAAAAAAAAAAACGGCGAGAGAGCCGAAGAGTTCATACCTTATGAGACGGGCGCTTAGGACAGCGCTGGAAGACTGTGCAAGCCCACAGGGAAGTATGAAGGCTGCCCATCCGCACAGAGATGCCAGGTAGACTTTGCGGCGACCATACAGCTCACTCAGAGGTGCCATGATGAGGCTGCCCAGCGCAAGGCCGAGGAGGTAGGTGGTCAGGCCTATCGTCATGACAAGCTTCGATGCTCCAAGCTCGGCTCCCATGCCATCGATGGCGCTCATGTAGCTGGTGCTGTAGATGACGACTACGAGGGAGCAGAAAGACACGGTGGTAAGAGTCCACAGCTTGTACCATCTTGACCAGTTCTTGGGATCTTCCGGGTCCTTGCTGTCGAACTTGACCTGGAATTCGGGATGTTGGCACAGGATACTAGACCTTGCAGCCTCGGCGTCCATGTCGTCGAACGATGTGAAGGTAATCCGGTGAGTATTCCTCTTCTTTTGATATTGTTCTTCCTTCTTCTATTTCTTTTCGTTTCTTGTTCTTCATAAACTAATGTCTTCTTGCATTTTGCCTCAGTTGGTCAGGGGGGGGGTTATCCTCAAGGAAAATTTGTCGATTTAACAAGGGTCCGGGCTGACACGGGGGTTTTTCAGGAAGGAAAATAAAAATAAATAAAAAATAAAAGCAAAAGTAAAATATACAGATAAAGTAAAACAGCCCGTAAAGCTCGCCTTGTCGCGATCCGCGCCCGGGGATTTCAGCTCTCGCAACGCCGGGGTCGTCTCAAATCTGACGCCCGCACCGCTGCCCAAGACAAAAGCCAAGCAGGAAATATCACAAGCTGGGTCCTCTGTCATCATTGCTTGATCCCAGCCCAGGCAGTGCAACGTTATGCTGGCTGGTTCGTCTGCCAACATGCATGGCAGCCATATGAGACATGCAGACCTTTGCTTCCCTGTTGCTGGCAGCCGTGCATCAATCACAAGTCACGGCAAGAACGGAAGCCCACTGCTTTTTTTCTCTTTCGTCTTCTTTTCCCCGAGGACAGACGGATTGTGCCCGGGATATACGAGAAGAAGAACTATGGCTTTCTTGGCTGCGTCTTGTCATCCGGGTCAAGCCGAGCCGGCCTGCGCGAGGGACCAGCATCCGTTCTCCTGCAAAGTGCCATCTTATCGCGACTTCCTCTGGATGTCGAGGCATGGACGGTATAACTGGTCTCATCGGAGTTTTCTTTCTTCGATTGAGGGACATTTGTGGTCGTCGGAGTACGCCGGGCTTTTGCTCTCTGTAACATGGGTGTGCTGTTATACGGAGTACAGAATGTGCTTCTCCCCTTCTTCTTCTACTCCCTTGTTGCTTGGTGAGAAGGTGGGTTATTTGTGTTACAAACACAGAGTTCAGTGGCGCGCTTGCAGACTCCGATTGGTGGCCTCCCTACGTGCATTAACGGTGCTTTCGATCTTTGCATGAGCGTGACGAGCTGCTGGAAAGATCCGAATTCGGTCTTGTCCATCTTCTTCTTACGGTCGACGTTCGCCCCCAAAAGGCCGATCAGTACGAAAAGTCCTCTGGAGCCAATATTATGGCAGAGTCATGGCGCTGCCGTATCGGGCAGAGATGCATACATCATGACTCCCATCGAATGTTTATGGAAGAGACCGAAGGGTGGTCAGGCGCACCGCAACTTGTTGAGGCGTCGTTGATCGCCGCCGTCATGCTCGACCCTGCATGACAAAATTTTTTTTGGGGGATTTTTGTTTTTTTCCCCATTTAGACCTTCGGACTGAAACTCTTTTCATTTCTCTCGTCTGCAAGTCGCGCCCCTTGTATAAAAGGGATTCCAACACCCATTACTCCGTATGCTGCTGTCCTGCGAAATAATTGTCTCGGTTGTGCCTGCTATTTTTTAGCAGATCGTGAATAAAATGGCCATTTGACCCCCCCCCTCGCTGCTCACCATGCCAAGTGAGACACGAGGTGGTGGATCGGATCAAAGTCAATTGTGTAATGCAATGGTCTCACTTGAGAAGATGATGCGAATTTTGCAAAGGCGCATCTCTCCAAGGACGACAAAACTAAAAAATTTGAGCACTTTTGTACGACCCGCTTTTCTTGACCTAGCCTTTGATATGAGCGCGTTGCGCGCTGAATTTCATACCACGCGCTTGAGCTAGTTAGCGGTACTGGCGATAATGGAGCAAGATCTTGAATCCGACCATCGCGATGCGTCCCGAGCCTCGCGACCGATGATCGACGTTCCGATCACGTTCACGCTGTCGATGACGATGTCAATCAGCGCAACCAGCCCCCCCCCCCCCCCCCCCCCTACCCCCCACCACCCACCTCTAGGCCGGTGGGGCTATGGGCCCTGCACATGGTACCCCGAATTTGTGCAGCGACTTGCACCGTAGTATAAATTAGTATGGCAGAGGAAGTGCCTTTAAACGCGAGTATCTGATTGGGTGTCTGACGTCCAACCAGGGTCGGCACGGAAGTGTTCGGAGACGGAGCAGTCTTGTTCGATACATATTAGGGCTGTGTCTGCGGCCCCCCACGCGATAAAGTTTACGTCTTCCAGCTGCAAAGCAGAGTATACCTAGGTACGTACTTACCCCTTTTCTTTCCATCTTGTGCTTCCTTCAGCCGCACAGACAATCTCGGTCTTGACCTCGAAGAAGTGAAAGAATCTTTTGTTTCTGTTTAGAACGCCCCTGAAATTTTGACAGATTTTGCAAGTTCCAGCAGCTTAATCTTCTTTGGATATCATGATGTGACGCGCCCTTCCCATGGCTTCCAACATCGTTGATATCGTGTGCCAATTGTTGCCCGGCGGGTCAGTGGGCAATTCCCCGGATGGCCAATTCCAGCCAAACATTGCTCGTTCGCCCGTTCAAGATCCAACGGGAGTCTCCCATTTGGGTTTCGAGAACGATCTGCATTAACGACAGGTACATAGGTACCTATCTACCCTTTACAAGAACCACATATATGAAAGCTAGTCGATACAACTCAAGAACCAGCATGGCTACTAATATTCGACGTACCATACCGATTAAGTAAAGTGAAAAGCGTTTGTGAGTCAACAAGCTACATAGTAACTGCCTAGTAAGAAGGATTATGCAGCTGAAGTGGGCGCACACTCCATACAGGTACTCAGTTCTATCACCTTATTGTCAGCCCCTTGCTCCTTATTGGTTTCAAAAAGATGTCTGTTTTCAGACTAGTTAATCACTTCTTACTCTCGTATCTGTGACCAGCTAACGAGGTCCACGTTGGTGCGTGGGAATTTCTGAGAAGTAAGCAATGCCATTACCTAAAAGCAGCGTTCTTGACGAGCTGACCTCGTCCCAGTCAGTATCCCAATAGGCCAGGTGGATTAGAGCTAACTTGCCATCAAGACGATATGCTATTTGCAGGTGATAGAGGTAATCAAGTCTGCAGTGAGAAAAGACATCAGTTGGCAAGGACACAATGGGACTCCGTCTTGACAGGTGTAGAGGAGAATCCCAGCATTCGTTCCTCAATTGCCAGCATTTTGGCGCAACATCCGTGACAGCAGCGCCAGGGCTCGGGCATGATACCCGGCAGTACCTAGTGTCCCCTATCAATCATGACTTTGATGAATGCAAAGCAAAGAACAATTCCTGGCCGGATCGGCTGGATTTTCATCAAAGTTTCGAGAGCCAGACTCTGCTATGGGGAAGCCCAAGAACAACCTGACGAACTCCCGCCATGTCCGAGCACCCAATCTTTTCTGACGGCATCGTCGGCGAGACAGTGCCAGCTCCAAATGTGAATAAATCTGTGCTCAGGGTTTTTAAAGGCTCTGGAACAGCTTCGTATTATGCAAATGGTGTTGATGCACGTTGACTAAACAGGCCGTGTAAAGATCGTGTGAGGCTTAAGACTGCCGCAGATACGAAATAAAAGAGGCCATTTTGAATGACGAGTCATGTCTCGTGGCATATACTATGAAGAAAATGGACTCATTTAGGTAATACATCTTGGAGAGACAACGAGAGGCTGGATGCGCAGGGAACTCACAAAGTGTCCTTGGATGACATCAATCGGCTGGCTCTTTGCTATGCTTGATACGATGCGATGCGATGCGATTCCTCGCCATGCCAAGTTTCCGCCCTACCAACATCTTGCGCAGACACCAATTCTGTCAATATCAGCAGTTTATGCAGTGCCATTTCGGTATGCATGTAGCAACATACATGCTCGTTCAATCAATCAGTCGGCCCGGCCCGAACAGCTCTGCTTCAAAGGATATATTGACCAGAGAGTGTCATCTTATCGCACTGTGATCGTCGCCAGCGGCATAGCCGTAGTAGGCTCGTGTCTGGAATGCACTGAGCATAATTACACTGCCCGAGTACTACCAGGACAAGCTGGTTGGCCATCCTACGTGAGGCCCGAGTGAACCGGTGCGGTTCGAGGCGCGAAGAACTGGCCAAAGTACTACCGCAGCTAATGGATCTGGCATTATATTTTGCTGCAGACATGGCATGATTGTAAATCTCCGACGTTGTCCATCTTTCGGTACTATTTAGTGCGCCCAGGCAGACCGTAATTCCGCGTCTCATTCGCTCGCCGTGGTCAAATCTGCCCCTTTTAGGTTTAGACTTGGAGTCAACCGCCCGCAAGTTGCAACTTTCTTATCCGCATGAGGCGAGGCGCACTTTGGCATAACTCGTTGTCACTCTGCTCTGCCGCCAACGTCAGGCTCCCGTTAGGACTGATGATGAGAGCTTCTGGTAGCTTCCCTTGATAGGGGATGAAGGAGCAGACTGACTGGCATCTCTCACCAGATATGCCCTGGTTTCATTCACAATGTCGCAATAATAAGCACGCTTCTGGATTAACTGGCACTCATTATATTTCGATCCAAAAGAACATGCAGACTTCGGATGAGGGTCGTCTGTTTGAGGAACTGGAAGGGGCAGATGGAAGTTCTGTTTGCCGGTTCAACCTTAATAGCAATAGACTCACTCGACATGCTTGATAACAGCCGCAGTGGAGCTCATTTGGTAAGTTGCGCAGTCTAGCTATCGTCTTTACACACCTGCAGCTACTTTGTTGGTCAGTTCTGTTCATGGTCGGCGTGTTGCTTGTAAGCCGTCTCAGATCAACATTGAATCTGACCGCTGAGAAAAGAAACAATATCTAGCTGACGGTTTCGAATCATTGCCGAAGCAAAGCGTATCAATTGTAGCAATGGAGATGTGGCATTTTTTTCTTGTGTTTTATGCGAAGCCAGTGGGGTTTGAGACTGTCAATCCATAATTCTGTTCTAAATGGAAGAAAACAGGTTTTCAGCTGCCGTAAGTTTTATTATATAGTCTATGAAATCGTCATTTCCCGTTCCTGAAAAGGGATTCAAGATTTGAAGCACCATCCGTGCGGATGATACTACATAGGTTGAGGCCTAGGCAGAAGTTTCACCACAGCACATCCTCAATTCATGCACGATAAGTATTGTCTTTACATTGCGTATCGTGGAATGATTCAATAATTCTTAAGATTTCATGCATGGCGAGGTGATTTTTACTTATTAGTAGACGCAAAATTCGATTCTCCTGCTTGTTTCCTCTCCAACTTATGGCTACCAACGTACCGGAAATAACATGCAAGTCAGCCGATATCGACAACTCCAGCGACCCTAGAACAGATGAATGGATGCGTCGCCACAACGCATCTATCGATGGAGAAGACGGGCGTGCATCCATATCAAGCAGCTGCATTCAAGAAGTACCTAGATGGTCGTTCCACTGTCACAGACACCGCCGCTGCGTTGACCACCCCAGCGCAAAATTCTTCACATACGGAAAAGAGACATAGGAGATTGTGTTTTCGGCATCGTCGAAGATGCACTTTCTGAACTTCCCCAAAACTACACACCACTTCTAGTTGCGTTGCTGCGGGAGATTGATACTGTACCAGGAGTGGACGAGGCCGGCAACCCAGTTTGGAAGAGACTCAAATGGTTCGGAAACTCATGGTCCGACTCTTGGAAGCAAGCCCATTGGCGGAAAGCTTTGGAAACGAGAGGCCCGCGAACAAGAGACAAGAGACGTGAAGCACATGTCCGTCGCGGTTTTGTGGAGGCATCTTGCGCGATGGGCGGCACAGAAGATGGTATTCTTCCTCTTAGCTGGGGTTACGAGTGCTTTTCGGATACGCTTGAACGTCAAGAAGATGTAGTGTGGGACTTTGATGATCCTGCCTCGGCAGTCCGGATTCGCGTCGCGGGCCGACGAATTTTTTGAGGCAGCGAAGAGGAAAGAAACAAGCTGGACGTTAGAAAGAGCAGGAAGACTATGGTCATTTGGTCCAACGAGCCTTGATCGATGGCACTTTTGGTCAAGGCGCTTGGGGGAGATGAAGAAAATGGACAATGAAGCATCCAAGGCGGCGGAGGAAGCTCTTGAGTATATGAGAAAGCTGGACCAGTAAATACTATTTACTCCCTATCAAGACGCAATCACAATTTTCGCGCTTCGTATCATAATATCAAGTATGTTTCCAGTACTTATGCGTATCGGAAGCTCCTGGACTCTTAACCCTTCAGGCTGCCCATCGCAGCGGTAGTTGCGAGTCCATACTGGCCAAGGTGGCCACATCGAGGCAGCCTTGCCACATCGACGAGTATCACACGAAAAATTGTATATATAGGAGTCGTTGATGCTTCGGCTTCTTATCACAATCTGGGACCGGTTCTAAGGGCATGGAATTTTCCAAATAAGCGAGGGGTTTCTGCAGAATGTAGAGGTATACATATCTTGTATAGATGTTCCAAGAATCGCAAGAGACCCGTTTTCACCTAAAGCGGTTGCTCTGCGTCGTCACAACTTCGCACAGTTGTCAAACCCAAGACTGACGCAATGTAGTTCGAATCCCCATCAATTGCCATAAGAGGAAAGATCCGTCTTCTGTGGACGGGATATTAGCAAAGCTCGGCATCGCCAGTCACGACGCAAATCCCTGCATCGATTGTATAGAATAGAGGATTTATGCACGTGGATTCATCGATCTAGAGATGAATCGTAACTTGAAGTTTGCAACTACCTCTGATTAGGAACACAGCTTTGCTCCAGGTTTCAGTAGGATCTGCTCCTTGTAAAGCTATTTTTACCAATTACAGGCAGCTACGCGGCCCTTGTTCGCGCAATCTATTTTCAACAGGGGCAAACAGAGCTAAAGATAGAAAGTCAGATTTAATATAAAGCGGATACTATTCTGCACAAATCAAGGCCTCGACGGAACTGGTTAGCGTATCGCTGACGCATACCCCTGGCCCCAAAACTATGCACGTGCTCACTTCGAATCATCTCGTGAATCAGGTCCCAAGAGCTTCTACAAACAAACATACTTCTAGGGCTTGTGTGACAGAGCGTAGCCCTTGGCGTTGACGAGTCATTATAGGACTTTAAGCAAAAAGCGCTATTCGCTGTGTTACAGGATCAAAAACGGGTAGCAGAAATAGCAGCATTAGATTTAATTCTCGATTTCGCTCAAATAATGCGTTCAAATGTGTTTCCCCTAGTGCCGAGCTTTCGTACTGACCCATTTTTCCGATGGTCCAGTGGAGCGACCTTAAAAGGTGGAAAAGTAACTCTTACATCGATGCTTTGATTGGCTTAAGTCCTTATCGGTACGAAAAAGTAGCCTTCGCCTTCTGGGCATCAAAGAGATAGGAGACAGGTACAATCGTCTTACGTGAGCCGCTAAACCTAACCCGGTTAGAGAAAGGGATAAAAAGTCAATTCCCCCACCTCTCCTCCCCTCCTCCCGGATCCGGGCGGGCGGCCGGGTCCAGAACCCGCCATGATATATTCTGACCCTTAAGCGCGTGCCGTGACTCGTTGTACATGAGTACAAACAAGTGATATCTATTTTATAAATATCCGATTTTATATGCTGTTGAAATTCTTCCCCTTGACATCATCGCCACTTTATTCTGCCGCCGCGAATCAATTCTACTGCAGTAATCGCGTGTGAGGTGCGTATCGACCCACCCCACTAATTAATTAATTGTACCGAGACAGATTAGTCCGAATCCCAGGATAGGAGCCCCACTTGTGACAGCCCCCCCTTCCCCATAATGTCGTCATGCCTAAGGCATTCATGTACTTCATAAAAAGGGGAATATTTAGCTCTAAATTTCTACGAACCTAGGTAGGCAGGTAATCACAGAATCAACAGAAAAGGTATAGCAGAATAGAAAATTAAAGATTAGATCAATACGTGTAGTTAGCAAACAGATTGAACCGTCTACACGCAAACACATACGTTGGGGTGGCCAAGTCGGAATCAATGTCTTGGGTTTGGGTTGCCGCAGGGCTTGTGTCTCCACTCACTACTCTCTCGCTGCAGGTGGCGACGATGACTTGGATCTACCGAGTTCTCTATCAGAAGCAGACAGATTGTGGCGGGTCAGCCAGATACTGAGCAGGTACAGATCTATGTGCCTCTCAGCAACTTATAGTTTAGCCGGTTAACGTCTAGGTTCTCCATCGAGTTGAAATGCTTGGCCCATCAGAATTTCTCAAAACGCCACGACCCCTCAGGGAAGGCAAGCACAACCCACGGTTGGATAAAAAAAGAAGGTGCCCACACACCCCTCGGAAACAATAAGATCCACATTATGTCTGTACCCTTGCAACCCTCCAAACACTCCGGGATGAATGACGGGGGGTTTTCTCGTCCGATGTTTCCATCTCTTTAACAAATGTCCGTCGTTCACACTGAGCATCCTTGGGTGGTCGGCCGAAGCTTTCTTCGCCTCCAGTTCCTCCAGTTCCTCCAGTCTGATGTAGTCTCCGCGGCTTCGTCTTCTACATGATCTCGTCATGCATAAACTCATCACTCGACGACGGCCACCTACTCTTTTCATCACTTTCGTACTTGTTGTTTCTTTATACCAGCTACGTCGATGCTCCCCGCACATTGGCTTCGAGGCTTACCGTGCCCAGGTATTCACGCCAGCAACTTCGAAGCCAGAGCCGGGGCCAGACCAACTCATACCGGGGATACAAGATGATGAGTTCGGCTTCTTGACGAGACCTCGAGCCATCGACAATACTCAGGTACACCCCATCAAGTATCTTTCAGAGGCTGCCGGCCAAGAATTCGACCGGACGGTCGCACGACAATCTCAGACCTTGAAACAAGCAGTGGACGAGTATCGCAGGCGATATGGACTTCCACCGCCGCCGCATTTCGACAAGTGGTTCGAATTCGCCCGGAAAAATAATGTTCAATTAATTGATGAGTTCGACTTGATGCATAACTTAATTACTCCTTTCTGGGGTCTCAAGCCGAAGACGATTCGAAGTCGCGCGAGGGAGGCGTTAGGGCACGCTAATGGCCTAATCGGCATCGCGATCCGGAACCACAAGGTTGCCTTCGTTGAGAACCCCAGCGGTGCTGAGTGGCAACATATGGCAACTGTCGGCATGATTGACAAGTTCCTCCAATACCTGCCAGATATGGACCTGGCCTTCAACATACACGACGAGCCAAGGGTGGTGCTTCAGCATGACGACCTCGCGAGGTTGGTACAGAAAGCGAAGCGGGAGGACATGGCGATATCCTCGGCAAATCTGCGACCTGTGAACCAATTCGCCAAGAGCGTAGCCGAATTAGCAAAGGGACCGCGATTCGAAGAAATGAAGCTGACCCGTTTTCGGTCTGCGGCGCATCAACCCACGTGGACTACTTCGAGAATGTCTTGTCCACCCGACAGTGCTGCGCGAAAGCTGGAAGACGATGAACTAGGGGATGACGCCGAAAGATACGCAATCACCGATGCTGGATTTGTTCACAATGCAACCGCTATGATGGACATATGTCTCAGTCCTTCTCTCAGCAAATCCTTCGGCTTCTTCGAAATGCCCAACGGCTACATCGTTGCGCACGACCTATTCCCTATCTTTTCGCAGTCTAAAATCTCGTCGTACAGCGACATAGTTTATCCATCTCCGTGGTACTGGTCTGAAAAAGTTACGTGTAACGAAAACCGAGATCCCGTGTGGTCAGACAAAAAAGACCAACTATACTGGCGGGGTTCGACAACAGGAGGTTTTAGCCGCAACGGTAACTGGAGACATCAACACCGTCAACATCTTGTTCATAAGATGAATTTCGAAAAGACAGCCAAGATTTTCCTTGATAGTGGTTATGATCATCATCCCAACTGGGAGATGAGTGATGTGAACCGCACCCAGCTCGATGAGCTTGTCGACGTACGCTTTTCTCACGTCGGTCAGTGCGACCCCGAGGACTGCGAGTCCCAGATCAAGTATTTTGGGGTTGGAGATACGGTTGATATGCAAGATGCTTGGGGTTACAAATACCTTCTTGACATGGACGGTAACGCATTTAGTGGCCGTTTCTACGCCTTCTTGAAAAGCCGCAGCCAGGTGTTTAAGCAAGCCTTGTTCCAGGAGTGGCATAGAGATTGGCTCAAGCCTTGGGTGCATTACGTCCCCATCAGCATGCGAGGTGATGACTGGTCTGAGCTTGTGCGTTACTTCAATGCACACGACGATGAGTCTGAGGCGATGGCGAAAGCCAGCACAGACTGGGTCGGAAAGGTCGGGAGGAAAGAGGACCTCGAGGCCTGGTTCTTCCGATTGCTGCTAGAGTAAGATTCTTCCACTCCTGCTCACTCTTAGGCATAACTGACAAAGGTCTTTCAGGTACGCGAGAGTTATTGATGACGATCGGAATGTAATCGGCTACGACCAATAAACTATAGGTTCAAGTTATGGAAGGACAAATCAATCTTGTTATGCTCTATCATGTTTTTTCCCCTTTATCCTCTTTTCTTCTGTTCTTTTCCGTTGGGTGCGACATCTGGCTTTAGCGTTGACACGAAAAACGTTTCTCTTTCTGGAACAAAAAGTCACTTTGTACAAGGAATATTCGAGGTGATTTGACAGGCCCCTTAGAGCCTAGTATACATACAGCTATCGGCGCCATAGCAGAAACTGAGCATGCACTTCCCTTGAGTCTTGTCTGGGTAAATTGTAGTAGTGGGGAGAAGCTTAGCTACTACATTAATGCGTTTTCAAATCGAGCATGTTCCAAACACTATCTTTAGCGGCGACAGTCATTTGATTCCTCACTCCCTAACAGCATCAGAGGTGGCCACTCTTGCGGAAAAACTTCTGGACTTGATCCTGGATGCCTGGAACAGGACGTGTTATCGGCTCGGTAGTGGTTCCTGCTAAGGCTGGCAGGGCATTGCGCCTGTATAGGAGTTGCAAAGGCTCATAATCGTCATCCTGTCTAGCACTTGCCGAGACCCGTCCTGTTACAGGCGTTCCAGGAGTCATAGCGGCCAAGTGGCGTCTTGTGGCCGATGTTGTAGTATTCTAGTGTACGATTTTCTATAAGAGCGCTGCGACCTGGTGTTGGAGTAAGTGTCATAGCCATGGCCAGCACGAAGGAATGTGTGGTAGCAAGGTTTGCACGTTTCGGTATTCACCGACTTGGTATGAATTGCGTGGCCAAAGTGCACGCGCCATATCAATGATGGATGCAACAAGGCCTGTTAATCCTAGAGTACCAACAATGACGGACTTGGCCAAGATGCACCGTGTCACGATGGGACGATGCCGTTTGTTTCAGGGGCAAGCAAGCCGTACGCCGTAACGTTCTGCCAAAACCCAGGTCCTAAACTGCGTATACCAATCTCCTCCTTTTTTATTTTCGGTAAAAGGAGAAAATAGTCACCGCGGCCGGAAGCTGCCAAAGCACAGGGCGGTCCACAGTAGGATAGACGTAAATCAAGAGCTCCGAGTTTGACTATCGCTTCGCCATGTAGCACGTTGTATCTTTGACTGGCGTCAATGCGATGCAGTTTCATGTCGGACGATCACTCGAGTTTGTCTTAGGAATTGTTTAGAGGTTCTTCCGAGACACCAGGTCTTACTGGCAGAATCAGCTTGGCAATGGGATGCAACAGCCGTAGTCGAGGGCGCATCGCCGCGACGGACGTGTGGGATGGCACCGACAATATGGTGGGTTACACTTTTAATCAGGGACGTACCAAAGTGCGTGGGCGAGTTGCAGGCAAACCCGGAAGGAGTGAAAAATGATTATCACGGCTCACCACAGGCTGGCCCTGGATCTATCTCCTCGAGCCATATCGCGGGAGTGATAGTGCGCCCTACATTTCTGTGGGTTCTACGTCATACTCGACATCTGTTCTTATGATGTACTTTGCTCCTTTCCTCACACTTGTGCCTTCATGCAGCAATGCCCCTTTACTCTCCCCGTGGGGGAAAATGGCAACGGCTCCCATGACCGGTTTGACGGGATATGCGTTGAGCGTTCCTTCTCGCGTCGCAGGCATGTAAAACGTGGTCTCGCCTCCCTCAAACTCATCATTCAGATACAATAAGAAGGTGAAGAGTGAGCTTTGCTTCTTTTCCGGTGGCGAGGAGTCGTACTCGTAGGTGTCGTCCGGAGAGATGCCAGATGGTGGCCAGGCCCCGTCGATGTGACATCGATATTCTGCCCCTGGAACGTATCGATATACACGAAACCGCCGATTCAGGCCGCGAGATAGGCGACCATTTACAGACGCCGGCACAAAAGGGGCCATGCGCGCCCACAGCTTATCGTGAAAGGCAGTGTCGCAGATCCAGTAGAAGTTGTGAGCCAAGACGCTCGTGTCTTTGCTGTCGCGAACTGGGACGTCGGCAATGAACCCAACACTCTCGCCGGCGGCTATGACGGCCTTGCATTCGTTGGGGGACAGAACGTTGGTGGCGAGACTGAGATTCGGGACATTTGGATGTTTGTGGAGCTTGATGGGCCCGTGGTCTGATGATAGATTGACGGTATTTGGTTCCGTTGTGTACAAGATGGCAGGATAGCGATTCGGCGGTTTGCGTAGATGTCCGGCCGTCGTTTCAATGACCCGGAGAGACAAAGGCAGGGAGGCTGGCCCAGAGGACAGAATGGACTTGTCCAATACAGACTTGTACACCTGCAAGGGCTCGGTCGGCGGCCGCAAATCCCAAGTGTCTTGCAAAGCGATGTGTAGCGATTGTTCTGATGGTGCCTTGACAGTGCTGCTATAGTCAATGGGGCAGCTCACCCGAAGGACGGCATCCAGCACCTCGAGAAGTTCCTTTTCCTTTGGCGATCGGTCGGGGCTGACGATGCTGGCTCCTCTAGGCTGTGTAACCACATCCAGATCGCGTACCCAGCGGCACAGTGCGCCCAGCTTGGGCTCTTCCCCTCGCAATCGCATCTCGGCGAGCAAGATCTTGGCGTCGAGATACTTTTCGTCGGCAAGCGCAGCCGTAACGCGCGCGGTGAGATTGGCGCCCTCGACGGCATTGAGCCCCGTGTTGCATGACTGACGAAATTCGTACACAGCCACTCGGAGATTTTTGCAGCGCTTCGATCTGGTGAAGCTCGGGTGCTGCGCCAGGGCCGTCAATGTCTCAACGGTGATGTCGAGCTCTTCGTCGGAAATGACGGCCTGCAGGCTTTTGGGAGCGGACTGTGCGCCGTCTGGTGGAGGGGTGATGAGGGAGGATGGGCCTGTCTTGGCAACTTTCTGGGCAGCTTCTGCCTGTGCCCTTCTCTTTCGCTTGGCGGATTTTGAGTGTGCCATGGTTGGTGGTGGTGGTGTGGTGTGGTGTGCCGTTGGATCTGGGATCTGGATCTGGTGCCGGTGACGGACGAGAAGGTGCGACCGGGCCCCTCCTGCTTAACCTGGGATGAAGAAAATCACAACCCGGCGAAACGAGGGGTCGTGTTGTTATTTTCCTCGCCCACTAGCGTTGCGGAGACGTCGAAAAACAGACCCACCACCGTTCGTCCTAGTCCCAATGGTCATCTACGTCTAGGATTTTTTATCCCAATACCAGTTCTATCAGGTGCACTTTAATGCGACTTTAGCCGCTGATAGATAATGTTCCATGCAAAATGCCTACCTGCTGCTGCCTTGAAGGGATAGTCGCAGGTTGGAGTCGAATTCGATCCAACCCCGGAGGCAATGGAGCGTGCAGCAAGGGTTGCATCAATTTCATCATTGTGCAACCCTCGCGCAAGACAGTGGTAGGCAGGTTGCGCGCGATGGTTTTGACACCCCTGGCTGTAATTTGGCCGATGTCCGATTAGACAATAGCTTAAGGCTGCACAGTAAAGAGAGAGTGACAAGAATCTGTCCAATCAGAAGCATCGCTATTAGAGATCACGGTTACAACGGGGCATCTCGCACTGTCTCGCGGGTCAGAAAGGTCGTTGAGCATGAACGAGCCAAGGGACCATGACCATGACCATTTATTCAAATGGTAAAGCTCAGAAGCTTCCGAAGCCTTGATAATCGGTTGTGAAGCTTTGATATGGATCGGAATGGTCGGATTCCAACGTTGTTGGAGGCCCTGCTGCACAGATGTATCATTTAAGTGGAGATTTGGCGTTGAATGTCCAGGAAGGTGCGGCCGACCAAGAAGTCATGGCTTTCAGCTAGTCATGACGAAATTGTCTCTTGTGGTGCAAGTCTGTACAAAGCTAGGTGGAAAAGCAAAAGAAAGACTGCCTTGCAAGCTCCGGCCCCATCGTCACCTGGCTCAATAGAAATACCATGTACCACCCATATTTTGTTCGCTGGGTCATATTCTTAACAGATGTGCTACACCCCACCTTTTTGGCCCTTATTTTAAATAAGTGGGGTGCGGCACGTTTTGTCACCTCCACCCCGGTTCCTGGTGACTCTGACCAGCCTGTCATCACTTGTATAACAGTCCGTAAGTCTGATGCAGAGTTCCATTACTATGATTGTACTGCTATAAAAGGGCATGTACTCTTTGAAGCTTTCACCAGGAACCACGTTGGTGCGCGATGGTAGAGTCGAAGCAACGTCTAGGTCAGTCATGGATCGCCTGGGTAGCCCAACAGAATACAACCAAGACTGTCAATTGCACATTGTCGCACGGGTCACAAAAAAAAAAAAAAAAGAAAAGAAAAGAAGAAAAAGAAAAACAAAAACAAAAACAAAGAAAAACAAAGAAAAAAAAGAAAAAAAAGAAAAAAAGAAAAAAGAAAGCATGCATACTTCATATTGCAACCTAATCCTGATTGCAGCCACATGTTATTATGTCAACTCGCCTTCTGGTAAGCCTATCAGCTATCATACGATATACCACATTTTGCCGCCGCTAACGCCAGGTTGAACATCTAATCAGCGATAAGAACATCAGGCCTATTCTCCAAAGGCTCCGATAGTACCTGCTAATCCTGAAAGGGAAGGCCACGGGTCCAGACCTGAGGCGTTGTGGGCAGCTCACTCGTCCCGAAAGTGACGTGCTCCGAGTCTGGTCGAACCGGCACAAAAACTGCTCAGAGGAACAATACCTTTGCGTGTCAGTGTGTCTCGTGCCCCGGCTTCTTGAGTTACAAAAGGTCCCTGCCAGTTTTCATCCAAGCTTGCGATACCCAGGCCGGTCGATCTGCGTGTCATGATCAACAACAAGGTCTCACAGATCCTCCGTGTTGGAGCAAGCATGGGCATGACCAATGGCATCAAGGACTCGACGTATTGCGACACCGTCTCTCGCTTGCGCCATGCACACAAAATGATGTTTCGATGTGACTGCCGCATGAAATGTTTGGAATGGGCTACGGCCCGAGATCCAGCCGGATGGATGATCCTAAATAAAATAAATACATGTACTGAGCGCTTGAATGGCCTAACGAGACCATTGACTCGGGGTCTCGTTTGACTTGAGTCGGGACTTGTCTGACTTTCCATTTATCTTGCGCCTCAGTAGCTGTTGCGACGATATGGCTACCGATAACATCGTCTTCGGGGGTGCGAGCCCTGTCGCGGGCAATACTGTCGGCGTACCAAGCCATGAAGTTGTCAACGAAAGGATTGTCAATGCTCGCGATGGTGCAATGGCCGCTAATGATGATGTGTTGGAAAAGGAAAACAAGACGACTGCTGGATTGGAATGCACCGACGAGAAAAGCCACGACTCGGATGACGAGGATGTCATCATCGTGACAGGATATGATGCAGCGCAGCACCTGCTTCCCCTGAGAGATGATTTTGAGCCTGCTTTGACCTTTCGGGGCATCTTGTTGGCTTCGTGCTTATCCGCATTCCAGGCTGTAATGAGCCAGATATATTCGGTGACTCCCCCTCCCCATCCAGATTTCTTCCGCGACCTACGACAGTAGCCAGTCTGACTCCTTGTCTCTGTGTACAAAGTTCAAACCGACGCAAGTTGTCATATCCGGAACTTTCATAGTCCTTATTGCCTACTTCGCTGGCAAGGCATGGACGGCTGTGTTCCCTCGAGGTGATCTCCACGAGGCTCGATGGCGGCGACAAGGTGGCCAGGGGAAACCTCCCTTCTACATCACCATTATACGCTTCATCAATCCTGGCCCATGGAACCTCAAAGAGCACGCCGTCTGCTCCATTACTGCAACATCCGCTTCCAACGCCGCTGCCAGCATCTATGTCTTCGCGGCCCAGAATCTCTTCTACGACTTGTCACTGAGCGCCACCACGATTGTCTTGAGCGTCATCTCCATTGGACTTTTCGGCTACGGCATCTGTGGTGTCTTCCGGCCCATCTGCGTTTGGCACGTTGAGTCCGTGTACTGGAGCAGTCTTCCCACCGTCAAGACCCTGCAGGGCCTGCATTGGCAGGACCTGAAGAGCTCCAAGCCCCTGCGCATCTTTTGGTACAGTTTCATCGGCATGGGCCTGTACGAAGTCTTTCCCGCCTACGTTTTCCCCTGGCTGAACTCGGTCTCTATTCCGTGCTTGGCTGCTATGCGCGCGACTGGGGAGAAGGCTGCCACACTCACCAATTTGTTCGGCGGTGCCACTAACAATCAAGGACTGGGCATCTTCTCCGTTTCCCTCGACTGGCAATACGTACGACTGGCTTCATTCCCTCCATCACTACTCTTCTGAAAAATTAGAGGACCTTCTAACCTGATTCTGAACAGATTACGTCCTTCCAGACGTCACTGCCTCTGAGTCTGCAGGCCCATCAGGCTCTCGGCATCTTGGTGTGCTTTGCTGCCATGCTGGGCATTTACTACACGAACGCCTGGGATTCCAGGTCACAACCATTCATGTCGACCAAACTTCGGTCTGCAGACGGCAAGCCCTATCCCACATCAAAGGTCTTTGTCGGAGGTGTCCTTGATGAGACTGCTTTTGCCAAATACGGCATCCCTCGCTTGACGGGTAGTTTTGCGTATTCCATGTTCATTGCAAACGCAGCTGTGCGTGTGTCTCTATATAAAGAGTTCATCCTGTTCAAGACACTCACTAAAATCATTCTTAGATCGGTGCGATGTTTGCTCACTGCGCCTTGTTTTGGGGGGGCGACGTTGTGAAGGCATATAAGAGCGCCAAGGCCGGTCGGTACGACGACCGTCACCATTCCCACATTGTGGAGCACTATAAAGAAGCTCCGTGGTGGTGGTACATGCTTGTCCTTGTCTTCAGCTTCGTCCTTGGTCTCATTGTCGTCGTCCGGGAGAATATCACGCTCCCAGCTTGGGCATACGTTGTGGCTCTCTTAGTAGGCATTATCGTGTCGCCTCTGGTAGGCCTGAGCTCCTATTTTCCTTTTTTTTTTTTTTTTGGAAGAGATTCCATCCAAAGAGAATATTGCTGACACAAACGTCTCCTGCAGAGTACCCTTATCTATGCTCGTTATGGCAACGGAATCGCAACAAACAACTTGTCCAAGATGTTAGCGGGCCTCATGGTTCCGGATCGACCGATCGGAAACATGTACTTCTCCGCCTGGTCCCACAACGTCATCACCAATTGCATTTCCCTTTGCAATGACTTGAAGATGGGAGAGTACCGTGCGTGTTCCATCTTCGGAATCTATATGTGCTTCCGTCAAACTGCTGACCATCGGCTGCAGTCAAAATCCCGCCGCGCGTCATGTTTCTGACTCAGATCTACGGTACCATTCTAGGCGGTTTCATCAACTACGTCGTGATGATCTCCATCGTGGACAGCAATCGTGACCTCCTAATCAACTCGAACGGCAACTCTGCCTGGAGTGGTGCATTCGTACAATCTTATAACACAAATGCTGCTTCGTGGGCTCTGGCCAAGTACCTGTACGGTGCTGGTGGTGAGTATTCTATTGTCCCGATCGGTATGGCCATTGGCGCTGGCTTCGTAGCTTTCCACCGACTTGTTACATACGTGAGTACAATGAGCTTTTGTGCGCATAATTTTGAATCGCATTTCTGACTCTCCTCTCTCACACACACACACACTCTCTCTCTCTGTGCATTTAGTTCGTACCAAGGATCAAAGGCTTTGCACTTGACGAGATCAACATGCCTCAGTTTATCCAATATGCTGGATTCATTCCATACAATCAGTCTCAAACCTGCGTCATTTTCAGCTGGATCTTCACTGGATTCTTCACACAATTCTATCTGCGCAACTACAAGCCGCGCATATTCAGAAATTACATGTATCTTGTCACTGGTGCCTTTGATGGTGCCACTCTCTTCGTGCTTTTCATCCTATCCTTTGCAGTCTTCGGGGCCGGTGGAAAGACGAGGCCATTTCCGCAGTGGTGGGGAAACAACGTCGATGGAAACCTTGACCACTGTCCAAGCGGCGAGTAAGAGGTCCTTGACGGATAGCAATATAGCTAGCATATAATTTACAAGATTCATTGTCGCGTCATCATGAAGAATACTGTTTAGAATCTGAAATTGCATACGATGCGTAGAAGCGACTTCTCATCAAAGACATAACTTGCTATGATGAGGGGAAATGATTCCTGCTTAAACTAATCAAGACAATGGTCTCAATTCCACGTCACTCGTTGCTCTGTTTTCCACGTTGACATGTGGTAATTACCTTGTTTAATGCTGCTCTTCCACGACACTGCGCCCAAGAACCTACTGGTATAGCGTCCTCTAATGTCACCAAATTACTGGCTCGTTCCATCTCTTTGAATCGTGAACGGCTCCTAACGCCACCGAGTGACCTTTGGTAGCTTTAAAAGAAATTCCTCGCTAAAGCACTACGTACTGTGTTTTGATTAGTACTGGCGATATTGG
Source organism: Balansia obtecta B249 (assembly GCA_000709145.1). Lineage (NCBI taxonomy): Eukaryota > Fungi > Ascomycota > Sordariomycetes > Hypocreales > Clavicipitaceae > Balansia > Balansia obtecta. The sequence goes on from JFZS01000011.1 coordinate 42,593, forward strand.
CAGCAACAATCCCAGCAACGTCTAGACTTCAAACGCTCCAGTGCGGTGCATCGCGAATAACTGGTCCTATATCAGGCTGTATTTCCGGTCTACAATGATGATTTATCTTGTTATTAGAGATAGTTACAGCCTACGTAAGCGGAGCCACTACAGATGTTGAGCACCTGCCATTCTGCACGTGAGACGAGATAGGCTGGGGCGTTCTCGGACGACGGTATTGTCATTTTCAGTCAGCTCTCGTCAGCCCGACAAGAAGCCTTCTGCCCGAGTCTTCTTGGATGATGATTCAGAAGTTCACACTGCTTCATACTGGTGAGACCTGCAATAAGACCTATTAAATGTCAATATATATAGCAGCAAGTCCTCCGTCAGCATAAGAATAATTTACTTTACCAAGGAAGCACCGGCTCATCATGACCTGAACCTGCGCTAGGGCGTACAGGTGTCTAAACACGCTGAAGAGGACGCTTTGCCTGAACTTTTGGCCTATTTATTCCGCGACTTTTGGTTTCTGATTCAACACTCAGTTGAATGGATCGTTCATAAGTCCAACACTACATAATATGATAAGCAAGGGTAGAACGGCATAGAAACGAGATGCCTAATATTTCCTGCGTTTAGGAGTATGTGGTTATGCAGTTCATCGGACTGCTCTGATACATAAGGCTACATGAGGGTTTCCTCACTATGAATAAGCTTTAGCTTAGGTAGATACGTTTGTTGGACCTGCGGAGCGGGACCTTGACCGCCGCTGTCTCTTGGGAATTAAAACCAGATATTCATGACCGTCAGGCAAATCCCCCAATGGCCATGTCCAGAATTCCCTTACCAGTGCTAGAGCCTCCAAAGGTTCCTCATGGTCTAAAAAAAAGTCGGTGTCGACTCCCGAGATAAGCCCCTGGGGATCTTTGCTACCGAAAATGCTCCCGCATAGCTTAGCATCTTTGATATACTGTATAGGCGATGCTTTCATGACCGCGCTCGCATTTGCACTAATGAATTCGAGTGGAAGCTTCTCAATCGTCACTGTAAAAGAGTCAGTATGAGCTGATCGGGACAGAATGGGCTGACCTACAGCCAAATGAAGCTGCAGCTGCTAAACATGCAGCAGGATGAGAACTCATGATACCATACATGTCATCCGTATCTTGCTTAAGCGATCTGAGAAGTCCGCTTGCTAATCCCTGCTCACGGTACTCTTTGCTGACCACTAATTGGGTGACCCAGCAAACAACTCGACCTTCGTGTTGCCAACGGCAGGCAAATAAGTTCCCGGCAAGTGTTCCGTTGACAGTGACTCTAGTATAGAAACAATCTGCCTCTGCTGACAGGTACTGCTGCCGAAGACGACGGGCACTGAGCTTTACTGGGGCACCTGCCAAAGAAGTGAGAAAATTGATCGACAAAGAGGACTGGTTCGATGTAGTACCTGGCCTTGCAGAGCGCGGTCCCCATGTGCCGTAATTGCTGTTGAAGAGCTTTGCCGCGTCTTGCAGCATTTCTTCCGAGACTTCATCTCCATTAAACGTCTCGAAAAGTCTACTCGCCATTCTGATCGAAGAACTTATTTTGGTGTCACTCCACGAACTTTCAATGTGCGCAATATGGGGATTAGAGGAAAACTGGACGACCCGTTGTTTGCGAGGAGGAGCGATTGCCTCCTCTAAAGGCTTTGCAGTCACGGGCGAGGCCCGCCTTTGCAACTTCTCCATATTGATGCCGAGGCGGAAAGAGCTTAGAGGTCGTATTGACACTTCCGTTGGCCTGATGGAGCGGGTTAGGGAAGTAGGGTCCATAAACAACTCACCCAACCTGACTTGACCGAGCTGTGGGTATCTGTGGCGTAAAACAGCTTTTCCAATTGGTCTAATCGCACATATACATAGATGGAGTGGCGCAAGAAAAAAAATTTAGTGAAATGTTACCCGAAGTGAAAGAACATATGTATCAACCATAAATTTTTCTCCCCAAATTAGTGCCAAGTTGAACACTATATACCTAGCCTGTACACTGACTAAAGAACTATAATATACTATTTAAAAAAAACTATACAAGAACTATAATAAAGCAGACAGAATCTAGGTCCAGGACTGCAGGGGTGGCGCGCCCGCAAAAATTAACTCGTCGCTGCGCCCGCAGTTAAAGAGTATACATAATATATATATATATATATATATATATATTTGTAATTTATGTTAGGAAGACCAAGGAAGCAATGACACTAGTAAAACTGAAAAAATGATTATCTCCTTCTGTGGATGCCCTAGGCATGACGGTAGACCGCATGATCAGGGAAAGCGGAGCTTTGCCTGAGATTTGCGTGATAATGCAGAGCATAGGCAAGCAGGGAGAAGCAAAGCTTCCTGCTTTCTATCTTTAATAGGCTAGTACACTATAGAGCACTTTTCGATATTAAGTCTAAGTATTCAATTCGTTCGGCCATTGGTTAAGAAGGCGGTAAAGGTAGGTAGTATTAGCTGGCAACTATTAGTCAGCAGTATTTAGCAGCCACCAGCACTCCATAGAAAACAAGTCTCCGACGCTTTCCCTGCGCCTAGGATGTCGATGAAATCGGCTAGCATAGGGACTAGTAATGAAGAACCCCGCGCGCGTTGAGGGGCGAGAGGAGAAGCCCTTACTACGTCGACTGCAGTAATACTCGCACGTAAGTACGTTGTCGGTACCATAAAACACGGAGAGGGGAACCCAGAAGATGCCTGGCAGACCAATGACGAGCTTGATGATAAACGATGGGTGACTTCAAACAACAAAAGAAAAACTAGCATGATTTTTGATACATTTGATTGTTGACCGTAGCACAGCCCGAGCACGAGCGCAGCTCTGTTGCGCAGCAACAAGCTTTGTTTATTATGATCAGGTGATTAGGGCAAAATAGGGGGTCTGCGCACATATGACCTAGAGAGAAATATAGCAATCCAATCAGGTTAAATTCATCGGGTAATAGCGCGCTGCAACACTGATGGTAGACCCACCACTGCCTAGCTCCTTCCATCATTACCTAGAAAGGGAAAGATCGTCTTGTCCGTTGCAAGGATCACCCGTCGTCACCCGTCGTCACCCAACAACCCATCACAACAACCACGTGGCTAAGCAACGAAAAAGGTCTAAAATTAAGACTAATTAACAGTGCCATGTCTTGACAACTCTTTGATCAGAAACGGTTTTTTTTTAGGAGGCGGCTCGCTGATGACCACTTTATATTTTTCTCGGACATGGAGAAACAGGCCGCAAAGTGAGGGTTTTTTTTCGAGAGGCTGGTTGTGACAACACCATGTCAGACCTGACGCATCGTATGGTGGACAACGATGAAGCAGTTTGAGTTCCTATACAGTCATTGGACCAGGCGAGAAGAAGTAAGCATGGGGCTGGGCGGCTTCGCTTACGTAGGGTCGAAGTAAATGCAACTGTCCACACCCTTGAAGCTCGATGACGGAGCCTGACCGTCACGAGGTTGAGGAGGCCAGCTTCACACAGGTCCTCGCTTCACTATAATTCGCACGAGTGTCTCCATAAGCCGTGTCTAGAGCGAGTTAGTGCTCAATTATCCGTACCTTTGAAGGAATTGGAGCTCGTGGTTTCATTACGAAGTACGACGATTGTAGCTAGGCATTACGGTGCTTTGGCCCCCACAAGTGTGGCTGGTTTCTTAGCTGACTAGAGTTGGGGTATTTCCGCTTATGGCGGTAAGCAAATTGACTACCACCTTCCTGGCACGGCCATATGCATATAACGAAAAGTCTCCATTGGCGTCTAAGACCTAGCTTAGAGAACTCAGAAAGTTCCAATGTGCTGCTGTCGTCCTATCACTCGTGTTGTTGCTATAATTGGGCAGACTGGGAAATGGTGGCAGCCCTGCGGATGCTGTTCAAGCATCCGGCTGAATCCCAATTGGCTGAGACTTATTACATCAGGCCCTGCACCCGGCCTGAGATAAGAATTCTCTCAAGAAGGACCAGAATCAATATAAAAACTAGTAGTGTCCCCTGTATTCCGCATTCACATTTTCCCATTTTCCCAATTTCCTCATCATCTACATTTGTTTGTTCTTCTCAGTCTTCTTTCTCAGTCTTCTTTCTATCCTTTGAATCCTTCATGTCGTTGAATGGATGTTGTGCTCATGTCAAGGCATGACCATTGTCGATTGTCGACTCCAAACATTTATCGATATGTACCCTAACAGCAATTTCCACCTGCGACTGAACATCTGTAAATAACCAGTGAAAAACACATACGCACACAAAAAAGAGAAGAAAAAAAAAAAAAAAAAAACAAAAAAAAAAAAAAAAGAAAAGGGTCACGGCCCGACAATTCTTCCGGCAGGAGCCACTCCCTCGCTTGAAAACGACAAGAAAATGGCGGGATGACGAGTTTGTGGAGATATGAATCTGATCGACAAAGGTGTGGTAGAAGGAAGTCAGCAAATTAAGGCGACCAGAAATGCACCAAACAAAAATCATGGCTGTCAGAGCGCTACACCACGCATGATGCTCGGAAGCCTCACTATTGAAAATCATCATGCAGTCGCCTTTCCGCCTTTTCGCCCTTCCGCCTTTTCCACGTCGTCAAAGCTGACGAGGACTGCCGCAACCAGTACCTCGACATTCTCTTCACCACAGAACAAAAGGGGCTCAGGGTCTAGCTGAGTGTATTGCTTTAATGTCTCTGCAATGGAAAGCCAGGTATCGACGCAGTCGTTGCGTACGAAAAGTCGGAACACGGCCATGCTGACAAAATTCCGCCACATCATACTCGTACCGCCTCGTCCACAGTCCATCAGTGACTGCGCAGCCAAAAGCAGATTCAACTGGAAGAGCTCAGGTTGACCAATCTCTTACTACTTGGCACTCTTTCAATAACATCGAAGGCGCTTTTGAATCTTGAGATTGCATGATTGGCTAGCACGACAAGACAACTACACGGGGCTGTGCAGAACTTCAAATCCTACCCAGATGTGCTGGGGAGAGACGTACTTCCTTACCGAACAAGCCAAGGGTTGTTCGTTACAGCAGCTTCCTCATGATGCTATTGGTTGTATTGGTAATTTCGGTGCCTGTTCAATGGCCGCTTCTCCTCAAAGTCGCCGCCGGTTGAGCTGCCATGACTCACCATGGTACTTGCTACGATCCTCACGCAGTAGTGGTGTCATTGCAGGAGTGGGAACACGACTGCTGTATTGTCCAGTTCGATCCCCCATGACCGTGATGCCCTTTTGATTCTCGAAGGAGTGGTCTTCGTACATCAGTTTTTGAGTAGTCGAAACCTCCTTGATTACTGGCCTGGAGATTTGTCAACCGATTATTGCACTATTTCTCCTTCTTCAGTGTCACCTGTCAGAAATAACGCCATTCTCCATCCTGCATTAGTCTCCGCTTGAGCAAATTATACACATCATCAGAATGCCATCCAATCAGGCAGTTTATAATGGGTAACTATTGTCGTGACAAGGGAGGGTGTCCAGAATCTATCCGCTAACCGTAAGGCCTAAGGACCACGGGCTCGAAGCCAGGCCACCATTTCACAAAATACGACGGCGGGTTAAACCAAAAAAGTCTTTCTAGGGATCGAATCTCCGATTATCTTGCTCACGGCCCTTATACACTGCCTTCTAACGCGAATGATCGCAACCGTCGTGTTGCGAAAGAAGTCGCAGCCGTCGACGCGGCCTTCCACGCTAACTCAGCTTCGTCAAGTTGAGATTGCAAGAATCGCTGAAAATTCGAACTCGGCCGGCCGCCTTCATGGGATGCGATCATATTGTTGGATCATATTTTTGGATGCGAACACTTTGGTGGAACCATAAAGCGCCGTCTTTGCCGTTTGAACTTGGTGCACTTGTGCGGGCTCTTGACTTGGAGATTCAATCAGGAGATGGGACACTATGGGCTTCGGGATTTGAAGTTACGCTAGATGGCTATGCTGAGCTCGATTCTGGGAGAATAAATGGACACACAAGTTCTTCAGAGCGCTTTTCTCTGGCGATACGTTATCATTTTACGAGCTGCCGCGCTTATGAAGCTGCGGATGAGATTGTACCTCAGTGTACAAGCGCTAGAGCACCATACGAGAGAGGCCGAATCCGGGTACATACCGACGAACGAGATCCTCATGCAACGCGTTTTGAAGGTAGTTTACTACGCCGAATTTGACGCAGTCATCTAGTGTGTCGAGTGCGCAGTGACCGTCGCTGGATGCCTGCCACAAAAACAAATCCCCGCGTGTGATCTTTGTGCTGTGGTTATGAACTGGACTCGTACGTCTCCAATGCAGTTTGCCCAAGGTTAGCGACGCTGTAAACGCAATAATCATGAACTAAACATGCTGCATTCAGAGATCATTAGAGTGGCTCTCTGTCACGATTCTCGGGGCACGATGTTTCATGTGCCATGTCTCGTGGATGCGAATAGTAACGCGCTGAATTTCAATTTTCTTCAGTGCCACCTTCCGCCTCGCACCAATATGGTGGCCAATGGTGCTGTGCCCCTTTGGATGAACGGCCCAGCGAGTATCTGACTTTCGAGCCATGGTCAACCTTCCCTGCAAAACCAGGCTTGTGCTCAAGGAAATCAACCCTAAATCAAAAAGAACAATGATGATCAAAGGGCAATGAAACCGTTGAGTTTGAGCCCGTCCGTGAGAGAAGCGGAGAGGGGTTTCAAGTCGTTGGGACGACAACTGCATTCGCGGCTCAACGTTCTTCGTCGCCCACTAGAAGTGCAATGGCATACGATTTGAACGTGTGGCGCTTCAATGAGTCAAGAAACGAGGTTTCACACGATTGGGACTCTCCCAGAGTGGACGGAATATGAGACGTAGTACACGGAATAGCGGAGTTTCTTGTAGGCTGCATATCTGATGCTGAAGTACTTCGTAGTAGTCGTTTATTCCTAAGCTCACCACCGTCCGCCGCTTTCTGTCCCAATTTTCTGTCCTGAAGCAGCTCGCACAGAGCTCTGTAATTTAATCCTCATTTGGCGGAAGAGGATTCCCAAGACCGAGTCTCTCCAGGGTGCTAACCCCTGCTCTTTCATCAACGTCACTACTATCAACAGCGCAAGCCCTCGGCGTCTTGTCAACCAGAATACGAATGAGATCCGGTCGCAGGGAATGACCTCCCTGCGTACGCGGTAGCCGTCAGCATATGCTCTTCTATTCAACTCCTAGGGGACAACTTACAAAATCAGCTAGTCGCTTAGTGAGTAGATTCTCGTCCAGGTCAATGTCGGCAATGACCAGTCCTTCAAATGTCCTGCTGGGATCTTCTACGGCACGGCGACCGTCCGGGCGGTAGATCCGAGAGAATCCGTTTCCAATCACAGCTGCTTCCGCATCCACGTAGCCGGCTGCCTCATCGCCCTGGAGTCGGACTGGCAGGTTGAGACGAGCTCCCTCTCGAGTGACAATTTGCGTAGGGGCCAAGGTCCAGGTCCCGGTCTCGTAGGCATACGCGGGGGTAACTAGCTCCGATTGGGCTTCGGAGATATTTGTGTACGGGTCTGGATGGTTCAGGGATGAGGCTGGAGGATAGACTGGCCAGGCTGCCACATGCACCTGCTCGTGCAGGGTGCAGCTCAGGGCCTTGAGGAAGGGATTCATCTATCTCGTGTTAGTAGCCTTCCTTTGACGTCCCTGCATTCATCAAGTGAGCAAAGCTTACATTCTCCCAGCAGTTGAGATGCCCAAGGGCACCGATCTCTGTTTCCACTACTGTGTTGAGTGAGTCGCCAGTTCCTTCGCCAAAGACAAGACGCTCAACGTGAGTGGGCTTAATCTTTCTTCGGTGATTGATGACCGCGCCGGAGGGATCGATGATGACCTGCGCCATGTAGAGGGTGTTCCCGTCAATCTCGGAATAGCCCAGTGAGACGTAGATTCGAGCGGCTCTGGCAGCCTCTCGAATACGCTGCATCTCGTCCGAGTCCGGTCGCAAGCTGTTCTGATAATACTGCTTCAGCAGCGGCAGCGAGTCCTGGTAGTTAACACGCCAATGCCAATAAGGATATCTTTCCATGCAATATTCGTCAGAAGTGTATTCACGCGAATATTTGAGGCTGGTGATAGTTACCCAGGTATCCCTGTCTCGTGTTAACCCTTGGCTCTTACAGGGCACGTAAAGCGACGAACACTTACAAGTCTCGGGGAATGCAATAAGCTTGCACTGGTTCCGTCCCGCCTCCTGTACGAGATTAATCGTTTTCAGGACGGACTTCTCAAGGTTGAACCACCCAGGCTCGGCTTGCACGCAAGCAGCTTTGTACTGACGAATAGTTGCAGGCATTGTAGGAAAGACGTAGACTGCTGGGACTTGATGGAGAGTTTTTTTTTTTTTTTTTTCAGGATTCACTGGACCTATGTGGCATTTATATACTGTGAGTTCTCGCGAATGATTCCTAACATCATGGCAATCGTAAGCACGACGTGACATGGAGCTTGGTAAGCCGAATGATAACGACTTTGCCGTTGAACCAGCTCGGGATGTCAATAAACTTCTAACACATGCATTCTCGAACCAGAAGACTCCGAGATGGAGCTGGTTTTCTCCCGTGCCGGCTTTCCTATCTGCACTTCTGCGGATCGAACGACTGTAATGAGCGCACAGCTCACCTGATTACCAGCAAGACCCGATCCGACCTGACCTGACCGGAATCGCCAGACCATACTGAATGGCTTAAACCCGGTATCTTGGCCGCAGAATCTCGAGTGAGCGATGCTCAATGGAAAGACTGCGGGACATTCAATGTACCCCTTTGTAAACAAAGCAGTCGCTAGTACTTTTACCAATGTGTAAATTGTTACTACAGAGCAAGTTTCTCTAAAGAACTTGCTTACAGATTGTAATCCTTGCTGGTACTGGGTTAGATGCAGCTCGGCACCAAGGAGATTTGTCGGTCAGCCAGCTCAGGCCGAGGCAGGACGGGTCATGCCGACAGAACGCCGATGTATCTGCTTGACGAATCATGACTAAAACACATTGTAGAGTTGTTGTTTGATGCTACGGTATGGGTCTTATGGTCTATGCAGAAAATGCAAATTACCTCATGCTCACGTATCTATAATGTAACCCTCATTCCACTTTATTGTTTCATAAGCGAATGCTCTCATGTAGTAAAGATTAACCTGAACACTATTTTCCGCCCACACTAGAAATTCCTAACAGTCGATGCTGATGTCATCTTGCCATCAGTAGGACGGTATTTTTGCTTTCGGGGTAAAGTCTATCAGTTGCATGCCCAGCATTGGATAGGTCACGTCATATGAACCCTCCATCGTGTTTGCATCTTCATATGGGAATACAGCCACCAAACGATGTATATTAAACCTTAGTTGCTGCAGTCTATGAACACGGTTCTTACTCATGGAACCATCCTGAAACCAGAATGATTACGAAAGTAATGTATTTTAGCAGAGCTGGCAACACCATTAAAGAGACTGCGTTGAGCTTTGCTGATTTACAATATCCGCACGCTTAATTAGTATCTGCCTTCAGGTCCAAAGAAGGATTGCATTATGTTTTAGCTAGTTTTTTCTTCTGAAATTCTCTTCTAAACAGCCATTGAGCCGAGATTCGAACCGACTGCCAATATATATAACACCCTGCCCACCTAACTTTCCTAGGTAGATTGTATACGGAGGTCTTGGCGTTATCTATTTGTTACATGAGCAAATCTCAAAGCCCGATTATTATGTTATGCCGCCGTATGAATGCTGCGAAGTTTCATTCTATGCATCAGGATCGTCCGTCGTTCTGGGAACGGCCTCCTCCTTTGGTTTCTTTATGCTTCGCCACTCAATAAATAGGCCTGCAATAAGTTGTACCAGCGCAAGCGACAGAGAACAGAAAAATATTCGAGTTATGGCATAGTTGCAAGCTTCGACCACAGTTTGAAAGAATTGTGATGGAACAATATGCCGCAGCTCTGTGGCTCCAACCTTGACTATGGTCAGAGGATCCAGACCAGGCAGGCCGCTCAATTTGTTCACCAACATCGTCGACAGAATCGTTTGACCAACGGAAACAAATACGGCACCACCAAGCTGTTGAGAGAAAAAGATGATGGATATACCGGTGGAAACATCTTCTTTCGGGAAGGTGGCTTGCACAGCCAGTCCTGACGACTGCATACCCAGCCCGACTCCGAAACCCGTTAAAAATTGGTAGCCGATCCAATTCGGTGATCTAGTAGCGGGTCCAAAGGTTGTTAGGAGGCCGTCCCCAATTGCTGTAATGGAAGGGCACAGGAGCATTGAGGGCGCATAGTAACCAATCTTTTGCGTGATCGCGCCAGACGTTAAAGATCCTACGACGACACTGAGGACCAGAGGAATAGTGTATAACCCAGAGTCAACAGGGCTAACTCCCTTGGTTACCTGGACTGTCTTGGAGTTAGCAGTTGCCTAGATGCTATTTATTTTACTGCATCAATTTTCGGCTCAACTTACACCATAGGGGAAGGTAATACACGGCGAGTATCATACCCCCGGCAAGGAAAAAGGTGAAAAAGATGGCAGAGAGCATTGTACGTTGTTTAATTATCCGCACGGGCAAGGTAGCCGTCTCCGGCATCTTCACTTGTACCATGGCAAAGAGGAGGCCCGTCACGCCAAACATAACAAAGAGCAGGATAATTCTCCAGCTGCTCCATGAGTAGGTCGACCCGCCCCATTGCAGTGCCAGCAACAGGCACACGGTACAGGGAACGAAGAAAAACGTGCCTAAGGGGTCAAGACGCATGATTTGTTTCTTGATCCTCGCGGGCTCCTTTGGTGGTGGCGCAGGGTGCATGAACGCATACAAAAGAGCAAAGCCCACCGCACCGATAGGCAGGTTCATGTAGAAGCACCAGCGCCAGGTGACTCGCTCTGTGAAAGCACCACCTATCAGAGGTCCAGCAACAGATGAGATGCCAAAAACCATGCCGAAGATTCCTTGGAACATTGGCCGCTTGTGAAGAGGCACCATCGGGATGATGGACATCATGGACCCAGTCCAGATGCCCGCGGAACCTACTCCAGCAATAGCACGGCCGATGATGAAGGCGTTCGAGCTGGGCGCCGCGCCACATAAAGCCGAGCCAGCCTCGAATATGAATATGCTGGTCAGGAAAGTCCACCGAATGCTGTAGAAGCGATAGATTCGACCGAACAAAAGTTGGCAGGCAGACGTTGCTAGCATGTAGGCCGAACCATACCAGCCGATGTCTCCAAGGCTCTTGAACTCGTCCGTAATTCTAGGTATGGCTGTCGCGAGAACCGTTCGATCTAATGCCACCAGGAACACGGACACAAATATTGACAGAAGGACAAGCCAGAATTTGAGCGTCTTTGGTTTGAAGTTCTTTTCGGCCTCGGGATCATACCCCGGCCGTTTCGCTCTCTGTTCTCTCTCGACATCGCACTCTGGGAGAGACGCATTCTGGAAGCCGGGTTTCGTGTCGGAATGCTGGAATACATGTCGTGAGTTAGAGGTGTTGCAACTCTTTTCTTGGTCTGGTGTTGCCATGCCTTAGATCTGTCATGAAGAGTGGAACGCAGACGAGTTGTTAAAGCTCCGAATGTCACGCCTTAGGCCTTAGGTGAGCATTGGCGACAAAGAGAATTGGCAACAAATGTGTGCTCGGAACAGGGCCTGTACGCGAGCACAGCACATTGTGTAACGAGACGTCCACAAACAATGGGCCATTTTCCTTATTTAACGTCAATACAATTTGCTGACAAGGGAGACAGCAGTAAGATGCTTTTAATTTCAAAGCGACTTCAGCTGACAGTGACGAACTGAGGGCATAAAGTTTTCTATTTCTCCATCTCGATTTTTATTTTCATCGTTATTTTCCATTCGGCCACGACAACGGTGGTGGGATAAGTTGCACTGACGGGCACGATGGTCGTCTCTTTTCTCCGATGCAAGACGCTATTCCTCTTTTAGAACGATCTGACCCGCTCGGGACCGAGACGACACCTCTTTGCCCGAACATGCTCATTTTCTACTACCACTGCTACGCGACCGTGATCATTTTATTTGCCGTCTCTGTATGTTCAAGGAACGCGACGCCCAAATTTCATTCGTGCATTATCTGTGCAATCTCAACAGGATTGAAAGAAGCGATCAAGCCACCGGGAGCTGGCTGACAAGACATCGGCAGTCATGGTGGAATTACGTGGCCGCGAGCCTGCACGTACGAGCCTCACAGCCTACGATTAACAGCTGCTAGGCTGCGGTTGAGATTGTGGACTTGGCATTATTCGACAGAATTTTTTTCAACACTCTCATACATTTCAGCAAAGACTATTCGTTCAGCATCTGCTCAGCGTTTTTGGATTCTGGTGCTTTGGTACTCTCGACTTCCCCGCCCGTTTTCTCTCTGTGGCTTCCCGACTTGTGGAGCCTCATCGGCCACATCAACTTGTTCACATTTCCATCAGCCTCCAACTTGTCATCCCCGGCTGCGCCCTACAGCAAGGCGATTCGTTCTTCATCCAGCTTGCCTTGACCTCCTCTCCACCCCTGACTGGCCCGGACAATTGCTTGTGTATGTCGGTCATCATTCCGGTGCTGCCCCCCCTTCAGTGCGACGTTGCTCTTTCTGCAGACACGCCCCATGAGTTGAGGCATTGTCAGTGACGTTACCAGAGCGGCGCAAACATGTCTGTCCAGCAGTTCAGACTCGGCTATGAACCCCAACACCCTGGCTCCGAGCCCGCCTTTCAACACCATCGAGCTCATCCACAAACCCAGCAGCCAATTGACTCATCCATGGTCAAGCTGACTCGGGGCACAAGCTGTGTGCTCTGTCAGCAACGGAAAGTCAAGTGCGACAGGAACAAGCCTTGTGCTAATTGTGCAAAAGCCGGCGTGGAGTGCAGAGTGGTACCTCCGCAACCACCAAGGCGGCGGAAGAAACGACTCCAAGAACGAGACCTCGTTGATCGGTTGAGAAAGTATGAGGTTCTTCTGTCTGAAAATGGAATCAAATTTGATGCTATTAGTCATGATTTCAGGGGCGATGGCCCTCACATTGAGGAGGTTGACGATCTGGAGAATGACTTTGAAGGACTGAAAACATCTTCTGAAGCCAATTCATCGCCGTCAAACAACTTGCAAACTCTAGACAAGTAAGCCACATCCTACGACTGTTGTACCAACTTGCTTTATTCACCCTCATTCCGTCTAACGAGTTTCTTTTGGCAGACCCCGACGTTCAATATTCTCCCTTGACAGAGAAGTAAGACGATCAGTCCTTATGAGCCATATTCTGCCCACCACATAACTGCTTGCTGACTACAAACCCTAGTTTCGAGCCAGTGAGCAACTTGTGCACGACTCTTCAGAGGATGAGGAAGAAGAGTCCACGATTCATCGTGCCTTTGACAAGATGTTTACCAACAACGATGGCTTCCCATTCGTGTTCTCTGGCCGTCAGCAATCCACAACACACTACCATCCACCCACCATCCAGATCTTCCAGCTGTGGCAGACCTACATTGACAACGTCAATTCACTTCTCAAAATCACACATGTACCCAGCATTCAGGGACAAATCATCCAAGCGTCTTCCGACTTGGAGAACGCCAACAAGAATATCGAGGCTCTCATGTTCGCAATCTACGCCATGGCTGTGGCCTCCATGGATGAGAATGACGTGGAAAAAATGTTTGGCCAGCCCAAAAAGCAAGTCTCCGGACACTTCCTCGAAGCAGTTCAACAGGCATTGCTGAATGCGGGTTTTATGAGGTCGAATAACATTATCTCTCTTCAGGCCTACGTCTTGTACCTGGTACGTAATTACCTCCCAAAGTTCCTAGTCATCAATTCCAGCACCCTTCGCGTTATCCCTTGCTTATCTCTCCTCTGACAATCTGTGAAGATGGCAGTACGATGGTTTGTCGACCCACGCCAGGTATTCTGCCTCATTGGCATTGCCGTCCGCGTTGCCCAACGGATGGGCCTTCATCAAGATCCAACTGATTATGGTCTCCCACCATTCGAGGTCGAGCAGCGACGGCGTCTTTGGTGGACCATCGTCAGCTACGATCGCCGCATGGGCGAAATGACAGGCTCGACAGTCACTGCACTCTCCAGCGGTGGAAACTGCAAACTACCGCTCAATATCAACGACTCCGATCTCCACATCGACGGCAATGGGCTGCTCGCACCGCACACCGGCCCGACAGAAATGCTCTTTGCTCTCACACGACTGGAAATCGCCATGGCCGTTACAAGTATCAGCAACCATGAAAATTCCAAGAATATTCCCGACAAGCCTAGTCCCTCCTCCTCCTCACGAGGCTCTTCCAAGCCAAGAGAAGTGCCAACCATCCGCATCGCCGGCCAGGACTCACCCTCGTATACCCTCGACGGCTTCTGTGCCCACATGGAAGGAACATACCTCAGTCAATGCGACCCCAAAATCCCCCTCCACCTCTTCACCATTACCATGACCCGTCAAACGCTCTCCAAGATGCGCGTCGCCAACTACCTGATGCGCATGTCTAATGGAGGAGACCCTCTCAGTGAAGTGGAACGTGACAATCTGTTCCTCATCTCCATCCAAATGATCGAGTACGACAATGTCGTCCACCAGTCCGAGTCCCTTAAGCCATTCAAGTGGTTTGCAGCCCACCACTTTCCCATCCAGGCGTACATGTTTCTGGTGCAGGAGCTACGCGGGCGATGCTACGGCCCCATGGTTGAACGCGCATGGCAAGCAATATCTGCGAATCAGGAGCTCCACTGCATGGTTCACAATATACATAGCCCCATGTATGCTGCCTTTGGGCGACATTTTGTTAAGGGATGGGATGCCCACTCCGAAGCATGTGTTGCGCATGGCAGAGAAGCACCTGCCCCACCGCCATTCATTGAACTCCTACGAGAGAGGAACGAGCAGAAGCGTAGGTTGAAGCAGAAGGATTCAGATGCATTTAGGGGGAATATCTCATTTGCTGCGTCCGGCTCTCATGTAGGGGAGCCGTCACCAGAAGGGACTGAAAGCGTAATGGTAACGCCGTCCTCTTTTGGCAATCCCATTGGAAGTGGTGATCCTAGCGGTTTTGGCATGGGTGTCCCGAACCCAGAGCCGTCTGATATGGACTGGTCGTATATGGTTGCAAATTTTGCAACTGACATGAACTTCGCATCTGGATTTCAGGGCTTCCAAAACTTGGGAGCTTTTGGCACGGAGCCGCATGGACCGATACCTAGAATGGAGGGGGCGGGATCTGGGGTCCCTGGTCCCAACAGTGCAGGTGGAATATACTAGCACCTTGTGCTATAATGTATTGGATGGTGGGAATTATTTGTACGTCATTTACAAAGCTCACTCTTTGTAGGATTGATGTGTCTTTGACGGTTTTGCTAAAACGAGAAAGGGATACATGGAACCATCTCATCTCAGTCTAAAATGGGGTATATAAATAAACATGGTTCATGCTTATAGCTCAGATACTCTCACTTCCCTCATTGCTGCCTATCATTGACCATGTACCCTCCTCTCATTGTCATGCGTTTGTTGCGCGGAGGTTAGTGTCGATACCAATAAACCTTCCAAACGCCGTTCGTCTGCACCTTTTCCTCGGATAATCTTTGGAGCCTGTGCCTCTATCCTAAAGTCCCATCGGTGGTCACAGTCTGCTTTTGGGGAGGAATCTCGACACGCTCAGCTAGTCAATGGCTTTTGTCCCCAGCAGTCTATCCACTCAATATAGGCATGCACATCAGGATCGTTGAAGGCGTCCAAGATTTGCTGCCCAACACTATGAGCCTCTTCGGCAGTGATCCCCATCGCTTCATGCTTGACCAACAGGTTCGGCAGCAGATCGGAGTGAAGGATCTGGTTGAACAGGCCCATCTCTCTCATTTTCGCATCCTGGTGCCAGCGTCCCATGGGAATCATGTTCCGACGGACTGCGACATTGACGTAGCCGAGCTCGCCCAGTACCTCTGGCAAGCGCTTGGATATATCCAGATTCCACCCATAGACATCTGAGAAGGAGCCACGGACCAAGTCGTACATCTTGTGCAGTGGGTGGGTGTCCAGCGGCGTGTCATCATCAGCCCATACCTGTGGGACGACTTCGTGGCATTCGACCCAGCCCCCGGGTTTGAGGTTCCTGCACTCGACGTTAGTCTGACTGGTAAAGGGGGGCAAGGGCATTTGAACGTACTCTAATGCACGACGCAGCATTAGCACGGGATTCCTAACAGTCTGTGTGATGGCCCGAACGTGGATCAAGTCTGCTCCAGAGTATATGCTCGACCACGGCCGGCTTTCATCGTCCAGGTCCTCAACTCGAAACTCCACGTTTGGCGGCGTCCAGTGGGGTTGAATGGGCGACAAATCTATTCCAATCACTCTGGCACTTGGGAACCTTTCGGCTACTAGGAACGTTGTCAGACAATTGGGATCTTTTTTCGGGGGAAAGGCATGGAAGATGACAAACTGTCCATTGCCCAGTAGCCGACTCCGGTGCCTAAATCCACGATTTTCTGAGGATTATCCGTCACGGGAGCGAGGAACGGTTTGCCCTCGAGGATATAGTCGCTGTATAGCTTGTGCTTGATTCCCTCCCTCATCTGCTCCGCCTCGTCGTTTGGCATGCCATAGCGGTCTTGCAGCAAGCCTTGATATCGTCTGTATTCATCCTCAGCGTCGATCCGGTTGAATACAGTTGGAAAGGGTGAAAGAAAGAGTGGTCAGCCGGTACCTTCCATGCTCATAATGGTGAATCAGACGGGACGTATGGATCGAGGTGAACTCTGACACGCCGAAGGACCCATCGTAGTCTGAGGTGATCTCTTCCTCCGTGGACGGCGGTCGGTTCATCTCAGCAGGCAGGGAGTCCGTACAACGACTCTACCACAAAGACCAAGCGGTTGAGCGTCGAATAAAGCTTGCGATTGGCGAGAAAGAGGTCTTCCGTTGTCGGAGGCTAGGGATTGTTTTCCCGTATATATGCGTGGCTATAGCCAGCATAGTCCACTTACGCAGCCCGTGGAGAACGAACCGAGTGGACGGACGCGGTTCCAGGATCTTGGGACAGGTGGAGTGGTCAAGATGTCTTTATGGGATGGGGAAATGTATTACTATTGATGGGGGTGACTGGGAGGTGGTGGAGGAAAGGAAATATGTAAAGCTGATTGCCATCGCAACGGGCGACGTCGAGGACACCGAAGAGCATTTTACGTCTGAAGTTACCAGAGGGCGCAAAAAAAAAAAATCAATAGAATTGGTAGCATCCGCAGAGCCCCTGCAAACGCGCTTCCGTAGCTTGCACCATGGTCCTTCCTTCTCACGAACATCACTTTTCATACGAATCGAAGGCCCTCGCTAGCCCAAACCCCGCGAGACAGTTCCGACGAGGATGGGCAGAAGCTGGGCACGTCGATTCCAAGACGATGACAACATGTACGTATTACAAGCAAGACGGGGCAACAGCAAAGCCTGCGGACAACGGACAAGCCCTGCTTTATTTCTCAAACCAAACCATGGAACTATTTTAGTACAGTTTTTATAAAGGCAGGGGGCGTTGGAGCAGCCAATCAACGATCAGTCTCGGCGCTACTCTGCGCGCAAGGCAAGCCGCAAGGGAGCCCTGCCACCACACGAGTTGCTGAACAGGGAAGAATAGTGGAGCCTTTTAATGAAGGTTCGCGCTTGTATGAAGCCTGGATTAGTAATCAAGGCCGTTGAAAGGCGACGATGCTTTACAAGTTTGGCTTGTTGTTGAAAACCCTGATTGTGTAGGTTTCAAATTGATAGATGTCTTCATTAATATATGTTCTTACGTGGGAAGAGGTGCTGTGAGATTAGGGGCGTTGCCAGATGGACAGAATACCAAGTACTGCCTATGTTTCCCAGTCCCAAGGTCGTGAGATGGATGTTGGTTTGCAGAAATACTTCCCCGCTGCATCGTCGGCATGTTTGCGTCCTCACGGCAGCCTGTGCGATTATAAAATCCCTTCGGGAATCGTGATCACGGCGTCTCGGAAGCCCCTTTAAGGTGTCTCTGGAAGACATGCCAGGGGTTAGACTCAGCAGGTCGGCTGGTGCGCATGAGTCGGGATTGCCTTTAATAATCGACAATACAACCCTTGGATGATTTTACCAATTCACTTTAATCAAGGCTACCTTATAGGGCTGTCTTAAGACATGACAGCCCTTCGAGGAACAATATAGGAAGAAACTAATCGTCCAAGCTACATTCCACGGTCGAGTTGTGTATCACTAATAGTTGCAACCTGACTGCCCGCAGAATCATACGATAATCTCGCGTATCGTGATAATCGTCGATCCTAGCCGCTGCCACGTATCTCTGTCCAATCAATCAGGCTTGTATTGTGGACTAGCCCCCAAGTAATCCAGACTATTCTTTTCGAGATCGTTCTACTCAGGTGATTGGCTTGGCATACTTACAGCTAAGCCTATTTTGGTGACGCGCAGCTGGGCATCTTCATGTTCAAAATACTCCGTAGTATGTCCGAAAAGTTATTAGCGTGTATGCCATTGGGGCCTGCATTGTAAAAGACAACCTGTGACAGTGCCTGGCTTGTCACAACTTTGTGTAGTGGACGCTTATATTGGCGCGAATGGCAGGTCTGGGTTACATATGTTCCCTGCTGACGTAGACTCCCGGTAGTCCAGCTAAAGTGACGATAGTTGGCTGTGAGAACCGAGCAGATTTTAGTGCCTGCTGCCACGCATGAACAAGGCGATTTTGCTCTTGAACCCCAGCCAGCTGAATAGCAGAGTGCTCTCCGCAGATTCTTTGACTCTACTCAAAACCAGTCGACTCAGCTTGAAACTAGCGGTCTTGGAGATGCATTTTTATGGTGCAGAAGCCACTGGGGGCTAGGCCATAAGCGCCATAGATGAAATTATTCAAAAATAGTGGATTCGTGAACTCGATCCATGTGGTTTCGAAGCGGGACTCCGGTTCTGTCTCAACGGATAAGACAAGGACGTACTGGATGAACAGCGGTGTGTGAACATGGCTGCGATTAGTCTGCCTTTCGGCCAAGCCTTCTCTTCCTAGCAGTGACCAACTAGCTCGTCTCGAGCCCCAGGAAAAAAAAAAAGGTCCTAGATCAGCTTTCTTGGCTGGCAATATCTCTCAGTTCCCGACTGTCAATTCGACGAGGCACCTATCTCAAAGCTCGGCGGAGACAGCATGGACATTCTGTACACTTGCAGCCTCTGAAAGAATCTACCAAAGTACTTTGTCCATTGTCAAGTGTTCCAAGAACTGGGTTGATATTTCTCCCACTCCAAAGTAACATAAGAACAGTTGATGATAATTACGGAATTCAGCAAACGCAACACGAAAGCCCGATGACATGCGTGAGGGTTGGCTGCGGTCACATGCGCGTGTTACCAAGAAGCCCACCAATTGTCCTTACCTTTGAACTGAGAAATGGGCTTGCAGCAGAATGTGTTGCTTCTTGTCTCTCATTTTACTTCGGAATGAGACACGGCGTCTTTGGCTTGGTAGCTTAGTGTTGCGGCCATCGTCGACATCGCGCTTCTGGGTACTGCAATCGAAGGTCAAGTGTGAACGCCAGAACCTCCAGTGGTACGAGATCGCATCGCCGAGGATGTCTAGAGGGCAATTGCGCCAAATTGGCATCGGTGGTTTGGTTGCGAATGTCAAAACCGTGACATCTTCGTCGCTGCGCCGTAGAATCAGGTTCTGGTTGAGACCCGACCTTTGTTTACCCGAGGTTAGTATGCATTACGTAAGAAGTCGTAGTGTTTTTTTTTTTTTTTTCTGGATGCACCCATTGAAGGTGTTCGGTACGTACCTGTGGCGTCCCGCGCGCGTCTACGGGGCTCGACACCGCGTTACCCATAAACACTTTCTACATTCTTTGCGTGGCAGATCAATGCCCGTTTCTTTGCTGTGACGCAACGCGCAGATTTGGACGAAACTTCACGCAAGCACTTTACGCCTTTTCACGCCGTCGGACAGGGAGCGCGTTGATAGCTGCGGAACTAGCACGATTACTAGGTTGCCATCCAAAGTCTCCCGTCTCCTGGGCCAGGGTGCACCCACGCAATTCACACGCCTGCTCGAGGCGCCGCATCTAGATTCCATTGGCAACGTCACTCCAATCGACTACATAGTGGCTGTCTTTTACGCTCCATGAGTCCGCAAGCGCCTCAACACCGAATTCGATGTAGACTCCCCCAGCCATGTACCTGCCTCGGTCACTGATATCGAAGCTCTATACACACCTACGGAGCACCTGCCATCCGCTGTCACCACCTGTTCTCATTCTCGTCGCGTTGGAACCCGACGCTCTCTGCGGTTGTCGTATTCTTACTCGCTTACTGAAGCACGACTATATACCACACAAAATCCAGCCGATTGCGGGCTACAATGACCTCGAGAAGGCTGGCAAGGAGCTTGTTGTCCCGATGATGGCAAGTCAGGGTGGCAGTGGAGGCGTGGTCATTTGCCTCGGCGTTGGCGGCATGGTAGACCTAGGACCACTTCTGGGACTGGAAGCTGAGGGTGAAGAATCATCATACAGTGGCGTGGAGGTTTGGGTTATTGACGCACACCGCCCATGGAATCTTGGCAACGTGTTTGGGGGGTTTCCGTTGGAACTTGCTTCAGATGAAGCTACTTCCTATCAATCGCGTACGCCAGTCGGCATCACTGGGGGCCAGGTCGGCCGCGCGTATAAATCGGGAAAGGGAGGCATTGTGGTATTTGATGACGGCGATATTGAAGAGGATCTCGGAAAAGAACGGGACGCGTACATGACCTTGGTTGACATGCCTGATATTGACGAGGGCCAGGACGATTCATGGCTATCGGACGATGAGGATGGGGACGATGCGCTCAAGTCAACACCATCCCGTGCCGGGCAAAAAAGAAAGAGCGGGTCGGACAGCCAGGAAGATGACTTTAGTGATGATGCGGATCGGCCGTATCAACGGAGGAGAAGCAACTCTGTAAGAATACAATTCAGAATTACCCAATTCATGCTAACTTGTTGGACTCAGTCAAGTCCCATCGACTCTCGACGGCCAACACAAAGAGGTCTCGTGTCTCTGCAAGGTCCAGAAGCTGGCCTATCAAGTGATCCTATAGAGCCACCATCAGCTGCACAAGAACCGCGGCCCCCATCAGCAAGGGCTCTTCGACGGCGACTTTTGCGCTTGCGCCAGGAAAAAGAGTCCGTCTTGCACCAGTATTACAAGATGGGATCGTCGTTCGCTGAACCCATTTCTTCCATGATGTATTCCCTAGCGTCTGAGCTGGGCAGGGAAGACAACGATCTCCTCTGGTTGGCCATTGTCGGAGTCACATCCATGGAATTATACGGCCGCTCGTCGGCGGGTGTAGCGGCGCCTATCCGAGCCAATGATGCCAGTAGACCGTCCGGCTGGATGGGAGTCCGTGGAGCAAGGCTGCGACAACTACTGCGTGACGAAGTGCGTCGACTGAACCCGCCCGAGGTTACTAACGGCCGCGTCGCCCCAGAAAACACCGGCATCATCCCTACCACTGCAAGAAACCCGGAGGATACCAGCATCAGACTCTCTCCTGAGCCTAGGTTCCTTCTCATTCGACATTGGAGCTTATACGACAGTATGCTTCATTCTCCTTATCTCTTCTCCCGGCTGAAGACTTGGAGTGAGACTGGTATTAAGCGACTCCACAAGCTGCTGGCTAAAATGGGTGTGAGCTTGGCGCAATGCAAGCAAAGCTACACTCACATGGACATGATGCTCAAACGCGAACTCAGAGCGAAACTTCTCAAATACGGCTCGTTATACAATCTTGATGAGATGGTTCCGGCTATCGATACGGATGGTAAGGATCGGGCTGGTGCAAAGGATGGCTGGGGCTTTGTGCGAAGCTGGGGCTGGCGAGCAACTCTCAGTGCTCAAGATGTCGGGGTCGTTGTTGGAGCTCTTCTCGAGGTCGGAAAGCACGTCCAAGCTGCAGACGTGCCCATAGCCTCCAGTCAAGCTGTCCATGAGGTTGAAGAGGACGTAGAACTTGGTGCTCAAACCGAAGAATGGGTCAGCCGATTTTGGGTAGCATATGATGCATTAGAGAAGTAGGTCTTGGTTGTTTCCACAGAGTTGGTATTGACTAACGTTTCCCTCTCATAGCATCGATTGTCTGAAGGCCGGTCTACCCACTGCTCAGTTTTTGCATCGAGCCATCTATCGCACTGGGACATCACTTATCAACAAGAAACAAATAAAGCATCTGCGGGCGTTTCGCATGTGCGTGGTCAAAGACGGACCCGACGTTGAATTGTTCACCCATCCTGCAGCTCTGACAAAGCTATCTTTATGGATTGGAGAAGCGCTTGCGGAGCAGGAACGCGAGTCTCACGGCAAACTGTCCCACGGCGGTCGAGGAACACCACTCGTTGTAGCCAGTTTGAATGAGAAGCGCGGTGTCTACATTGTTGTAGGAACTGGGGGTGGTGGCGGACCCGACACGACATTTCTCAACCGGGAGGCGGCAAAGCGCCGAAAGGCGGAGAAAGAGGCTAGAGCAAAGAGCAAAGAGGCTGCTCGGCTAGCCAAGGAGAAGATCAAGGAAGAAAAACGAGCGGCGAAGCGCACAGCTGGACAAGGGGACGGCGACGACGACGACGGCGACGAGCTAGAGACTGAATCAGAGGCATCGGACCCAGATGAAGATGAGGAGTCGGATGAAGATGTAGCCGAACCGGAAAAGGGCTATGGCCTGAACAAATTCGGAAGCGCTTTCCAGGAAGTGGTTTCCGAGACTAATGCACGAGTGCGGATCGACAGTTTCGAACATTGTGTCGTCGAGGTCAAAAAGGAAGATCTGGGTGGGTTCCTGGAAAGCCTAAGCATGAAGGCAGTTGTGGGATAGGAGATGAGTAGGCGGGATGAAGTCTTGGCGTGTCTTTTTGTTTGCATCATGATGGCCGTGTCATAATTGGAGTGTAGGTGTTGATTGATGTGCATGGGACTGTGTATTATGTCCTCTTTTTTCTTTAATACTTGTCGGCTTCTTTTTTGTTCGGTTGGAGTGATTGAGTGGGGTCGGCGATATCACGAGTCGATTGAACAAGCATGGGCGGGCATGATTGCATTAGCATTAAATATTGGATTCAACGGATATATGATGATTGCTGTTGCGACTACTGTAGATAGTTGGCCAGTTGGTGAGTCTGGAGAATAGGCGTTTCTAAGCCACTATGCAAGGTTGAAATGAAGAGGCCGACACTTTGGACTTGGCACACCTCGTCCATCAGTGTTCCTGAAAAGCGCAGGAATATGTGGTTTTTCCCGAGTAATTGATGAGCACGATTCAATCAATCATGACGGTAGAAAAATTCGCAATTACAACTATAGACTTGTACAATACATGTCCATTATATGTATCATTGCCGCCAAGAAAAATGGCACGATACTTGCCATTATCGCAAACCCGTGTACAACACATCAACGTTGTCCGTAGTGCGACTTCAAAGTGCAGATTCGATGCTCAGTATTGAAACAAAGCTTCCTTAAGGCTGGCCGGGGCTGGCCGAGCGCAGGCGGTCCGAATGAAAGGGGTCTGTGCAAAACGGTTTGTTATGGCCGAGGCAGGACCTGGCGACAAGGCGCATATGAAGATGAGGATCTCGGAAGTCGGTCTTGGATTGCACCGAGGTCCTTGGAGGAATAAACACTTTTAAAGTTTGAACATGTCAACGGTGGTTCGTATGAAGGGGTATGAGCGGCTGGCTCCTTCCCTCGGTATGTATCGCTTCGAGGAAAGAAGGAACAGGAAAGGAGAGCTGCATCGGAGAAAAGTCTCCGTCGCCTTGCCCGCCTTGCCGCGCCAGCCTCTGTGGGTGTTTATGCCATCGTCGTCGACACGGCATGAGCTAGCTGGACGGATCAAGGCGCGGGCGCCACCGTCGATGTCAAGGCTGGCGAAACGATGATGGGCGATACGCGACTGCTTGGCCTTTTAGATCTGAATCTGAAACTGCTTGCGCCCGATCGAAGCGCCGCGTTGCGCCACAACTAGTAATACCCACAACGGGGGACTTTGACGTCTATCGCATTTCGATAAACACGTCTGCCTCTTGGAACACTTGCCTGACGACGACGACGACGACGACGACGACGGGAGAATTGTTCCGAGTCCCAACCAAAGCATGGGTCGGTGTTCTGTGAGGCTGGAGACGTATTCTTCGTCTGCCGATGGACAGCTGCCTCCAGGTGCGCTTACGGGGTATGCATACAGATGTACCGAGTACATGATGCATGTCAGTCGCATGTTTCGAGAAGCGCCGTGCATTGATTGGGTGCCTACCTCTAGATACACAGCTCTACTACGTGTGTACAGTGAGATGAGTGGGGGGTACAGTAGGAACTACCTGCCTATGCTCCAGCCGTGAGACACACCCCGGTTAGCGAGTGCTGAGGACACCAGGTCACCGAGTCCACTGCTGTATAAAACCAGCCAACCAGCAGCTCCAGGCCCCGCTACCCCTCGCCTGGCGCCCACGCGGGAGACAGATTTCATGAATCATGACCACCCCGTGTGTGTGTGCCTGCGTGCTACCAAAACGTCATGCCGCGACAAAGTCCGGTTCTTTGGGTCTGGCAAGTCTCGCATCCATTCTCTCATTCTTCTTCCGCCTTTGCCCCGTTGATTGGCCTTTACGCTGTCTACTCGGCCGACAGCCTCGACCCCGACTCGACCGCTGCCTCTCCTTGCAGGGACTCTTTTTCCTTGAAATCTTTGAATCGTGCCACGACGCTTGCTTGACGCATGACACGTATCCTCCCGCTACATGGTTAAAAGCCCTCAGCCCCTCCTCACCCCGCCGACATCACTACTAGATAGAGTTGTATCATCACCCAACATCATCACCATCATCATCTCTCCCGCCGCCCTCGCCCCTTGATCCCCGGGCGCCGAACGTCACCATTCCTCGTCACGACACGTTGACAAATCGTGGATCCTGCGATACTGCGAGATTGCGACACGAGCATTTCCTCTCTGCATCTGTGCGATCGTGAGCTAGCTGGCTAGCTGTTGGCAATTCTCCACGTACCGCCGTGGCAAACCTTCTGGCACCCTTTGTGTGTACATCCTGAGCTACCGAAAGCCTCGTCGACCTACCATAATTTCCCCTCTCGTTTGCGCAAAACACCATCATCCTCAGGGACACATTACCGGTGCACGGGAACAGAGAAAGCAAAAGATGGGTAAATCGTAAGCTCACGGCCTAGCTACGGGACGCATCGTCGTTGAGGGGGTCGTGAAATGTTATTTGCTGGTATCAAGCGTTCGGTCATGACGATATCTTGCCGATACCGAAGCAAAGGCGCCTGTTGGCTCGTGACACGATGCTGCGCTCCATTTCAACACTCTTCATTCTTTTCCGTGCTACGATCGGTCAGCTAATCACTTTCTGTCATCCACAGGCAGTCTAAGCTCTCACAGGAACAGCTGGTCGAGCTGCAAAAGTCTACTCATTTCGACAAGAAGGAACTTCAGCAATGGTACAAGGGTGCGTTGACCCCATGCTGCAGCCGTCTTCCACCTCAACGCGCACTTGTCGGTTATTCCCTCTCACACACTCACGAACATCCCTCATCATTATATCGTTTACAGCTATGACGTTTTCGGGTACCACAGTCTGTACTGTACTACTGAACGCTAGGAAAGATGATGCCTCAAAAATACTATGTTGACCCTGGCTCCATACGGCACCAGAGGATGAATAGATGTTCTCTTTTTCTTTCTTTCGTTCTTTTCTTATCTTTTCTTTTCTTTTTTTTTTCTTTTTTTTCTAATTTTTTTTTTCACACAGCGCTAACAGGACTATATAGGCTTCCTCAAGGACTGTCCCTCAGGCATGCTGAGTAAGGAAGAGTTTCAGAAAATATACCGACAGTTCTTCCCCTTTGGCGATCCAAGCTCATTTGCCGATTATGTCTTCAATGTGTTTGATACAGACAAGTCAGGTAGTATCGACTTCAAAGAATTCATCTGCGCTTTAAGCGTTACTAGCCGGGGCAAGATGGAAGACAAGCTCGACTGGGCATTCCAGCTTTACGACATTGACGGTGATGGCAAAATCAGCTACGAGGAGATGCTCCAGATTGTCGAAGCAATCTACAAGATGGTGAGCAGGAACACGTTTTCCATCTCTCCTGCTATGTGGTACGGCAATGTATCAAAATGGATCTTCTAACGCGGCGCATTGCAGGTTGGTTCTATGGTCAAACTACCAGAAGACGAAGATACCCCCGAGAAGCGCGTGCGCAAGATTTTCCGCATGATGGATAAGGACGAAAACGGATCGTTAGACTTGGAAGAGTTCAAGGAGGGCAGCAAGCGCGACGAGACTATTGTGTCGGCCTTGTCATTGTATGACGGTTTGGTGTGAGGTATAGGATAGTTGTTAGCCGTGGTAGACAAAATGGAGCTATGGGTGTGTGAGCTCAGCGGATGAGTGTGAATAAGGATGAGAAAGGAAACGAAAGTACAAACAGTTACGGGATGCATGTTTCTTGTGTATCGTTATTCGCCTCAGATACAACATTTCTTGATTTCAATGCGGTCAACTACCCTAGAGTGACAGCGTGCTTCAACTGGCGCAAGGCAACCGCATGCGCCACGCAACAGGCCAACTTTACCTCCCTCCAATGGCTTGGAATATCTTTGTGAGTTATTTTTTTGCCTCAAATTCGTCATCTAATTGTCACTCATTGTTCTGTATTCGTCAAGCTGGGTTGTGAAGAGCTGGACGAACATGTAACATGTCAAGTGGGGAGATCCTATTCAGGCACAGTAAAACTCCACTGCTTGCCAGACTTCACTTTTTGTCTTTAATCCAATCATCTGTTCAAATGACCAGAGTATGTCAATAACGCTGCCTCTACAAGATCTCCTACCCTCTCTAGATGAAGAGATCCAAGATGCAGAAGAAGGTAACTGGCCCGCCCCAGGTCACAGAGGAGAGGCCGGCTGCCCGCTCATAAAACATTCGACTAAGACTCACCCCAGAGAGATTCCTCCTCTACTCGAATACCGTCTACTCTCAGAACCTAGGCTTCATCGATTCGAAAGCACGCACTCTCGGAATCACTCTCGCAGGCAGAGACCTCACCATCAGGCAGAGCCCGTCGGTGCTAGGGTCAACGCGAGCAGGCGGCACAACCGGAGCAGGCAGGGGCCCCAACCGCACGACAAACTCTCAGCCCGTACTCGACTAACACCGACCAGTGCTATGGAAAGTAAGCCCTCTGTTCGCAGAGTGGCTGTGCTCGCCCGCCAACGCCCTCTCCCAGGCCGTCTTCACCTCCTCCTCGGCCGTGCTCGAACTGGGATGCGGCATCGCCCCGCTGAACGCGCTCGCGCTCGCGCCCCGAGTAGCGCGCTACGTGCTCTCCGACCAGAAGTACGTGCAGAAGCTGGTGACGCAGAACGTGGCCGAGAACAGGCCCTGCGCGAAGAAGGGCGCCAAGCCCTGGGACGTCGCCTTCCGCGAGCTAGACTGGGAGCAGGACGAGGTGACGCCCGCGCTGGCCGCGCCAGGCTCCTCGTTCGACGCCGTCATCGCGACGGACTGCGTGTACAACTACGCGCTGGTCGAGCCGTTTGTGCAGGCGTGCGCGGACGTGTGTCTCCTGCGGGAGCGGGAGCGGGAGCGGGAGGGCGAGGGCTGTCGGCCGTGCGTATGTGTCGTTGCGCAGCAGCTAAGGGACGATGGTGTGTTCGTCGCGTGGCTGGGTGCGTTTATGCGCCGGTTTAGGGTGTGCAGGGTGAGGCAGGAGGTGCTGCCGGGCCTGACGGCCAGGGATGGCTTCGTGGTGCACGTTGGTGTTTTGAGGCGATGACGGTGTGCGGGATATATGCCGGGAACTCGGTTGGTGTGTATCGAGAGTGGTGGTGTAGACATATCGACGTCATGTGGACGAGGCTATGTCTCGAGTGGGCGTTCGAACGCACTTGGACGGCTGCACATTTGTTGCTGACCTTAACCACACTATCCACGGATAGGAGAAGGCCATGGCGAAGCTTCATTCCCAAAGCAACATGTCCTCAAAGACCTGTAGGAGAGCATCACTGGTGGAAGTGCAGAAACAAGGAACTAAGTTGTAAACATGCCGTATTTCAAGTGAGACCGAGGTCGCAGTACGCTCGTCAGTGGAGGATCCGGAAGTGGTTCACGATCTATCTATGATTTCGGAAAATACATAGACCTGGAAGAAGGGGAGCTCTTGAGCAGATCAGAAAGATAATGGCACAAAACACCGCTTAGCTGCGCCACTTCAACGAACCCAGTATATATACGCCTTTCATAATCGAGCACATTGGATAGAAAAGCGAAACTAACCATTGGCCCGGCCGACCCGACGTTTTCTTGCGCCTACGATGCCACCAAGCTCGGCTGGAACAAGCCAAAAGTCAGTTTTTCTCCTAGTCACAGGCACGCAATCCGCCATCGAGACGGTTAGTTAGACTCGGCGAGCTATTAGACGCACAACAACGGACTTTTGACCGCACAGCGGCAACTAATCCTGGAACCGGAAGGCGTGTCGCCGCAACACGTCTTTGCTGCAGAAGTACGTCTCGCCTTGCCCTATCAGGCTGACGCTCTAGCTCTGTTCGAGTATGCGGAGGCAACGCTTTCCGTTTTGGGTTAGCTGCTGCGGTACGTTGCAAGTTCCTGAGCCCTGTGACTGACGCCACATGCAATGTCCGGTTAGATCCCCCGGACCCTTCTCTTGTCGAGCGCACGCCCCACATTTAACCCGCTTTTCCCCAAGCTGCCCCTCGGATTGTCTTTCTCATTATAACTAACTACCTAGGTAGGTAACTGACCACTGCTCCGTGATAAATTCACATGGAAACACAGGTATTTAAAAGGGAATCGCGCAGACGCTGTGATTCAAGCAAATTAATTTAGTTGCAGGCTGCAGGCCGCTTTTGATGTCTACGACCAGTTAATCACTTCCGTGGTTTCCGTGCCTTTAGGATCTGTGCCTACGCCAGTTAGCTGAGGACTGCTAGCAAATCACTAACTAGCCTGAATCAGGAAGGCCCGATTGGATCCGCCCGGCTAGCAATTTTCAGTCACCCGAATCGTAACGTTAGTACATCCGTTCTGTGTCTGCGAGACCCGACGTGCACCGGCTGTGGATCTTCACGGCTCTTCCAGTCGGCCTACTAGAGTCTAGAATTACTAGGATCTCTTCGTATATAACCAGAGAAAAAAAGGGAGTGAAGATTCGTGAAGATTCAGGAGATATCAAAGGGATAAACTAGAATGAAAGAGACATTGTGTCCATGTTTTGTTTTTCTCCCAAATTAGTGCCAAGCGCCTGAACACCGTGTGCCTAGTCCATGCGCTGTAGAGAAGCATGACTACCATTAAAGAAACCGTACAAGAACCATGATCAAGAAGTCCGAATTCAGGTCAAGAGATATTTTATAATTCTTTAAGAATTTCCAGAATATCCTTGTAATACAAGGCGCTATAACCCAGTGGTGTCAGACGGCTCGAGTACATGGAACCGCTCAAAGTAAGGAAACACTAGTCCACATTTTGCTGTATACAGTATCATTATTTTACAAAGTCGAGTTACAAGGCCTTATCGAATGTGATTAACACGGACTATCTTATGTTGCTGGATGAAGTAAACATGGTACCACCTGCATACCTTGTGGTTGTGCCAAGGATGGCATTGCACCGCAGGGGCCATGAATTTCTAGGTTCAACTCCGTGAAAAGATACCTTTGCTGGCATCTGCACACTCCTTGCCCTGCAAGAGGGCTCGCTAGCGTTCAGTTGTAAGCCCGAGCTAACATTGCTATTCGAGTC
The DNA here is from genome assembly GCA_000709145.1 of Balansia obtecta B249. NCBI lineage: Eukaryota > Fungi > Ascomycota > Sordariomycetes > Hypocreales > Clavicipitaceae > Balansia > Balansia obtecta. The sequence goes on from JFZS01000011.1 coordinate 72,444, forward strand.
AGCAGGAGGTAACCTGGTGGCAATGAGGCCTGTTATTGAGGCCATGATAAGCACGAAAATGGAGTGCAAATAGGCAGCAGCGGTAGTTATGCGCCCGTCGCTCGTGATTCTGGCCCTGTCAATGACTGGATTTCTTGCATAAAAGGGAGCAAAGGTTTCCGTTTCCTCTGGCTTGACACACGACAAGAAAGACAGTCTTCATCTTCTACTCTCCCCAGCTATCTCCGACCCTGCTCAGCTTTCGAATACTCAATCTGCGTTTCAAAGGAAACCTGCCACGGTGAGCTCTTAGCACCTAGCAAACACCTTGATTTTCGTCAGCTCAAGTAAACAACAACTCTTTTACCTAAATCAACGAACCTGTCTCCCCAATCTATCTCACAATCTCCATTCCACGATGCAAAGTAGCAAGCTCATTTGTGTGGGGAAAGAGTCGTGTTCACTTCTCACGTTCGTTACGTCAGATTAGATAACTAAAGTAATAAACTTATTAATGTAGGGAAAGAGTATTGTTTACTTCTCACGTTCATTATATCAAGATTAGATACAATTAAAGTAGCAAGCTTTTTAGTGTAGGGAACGAGTCTTGTTCACTTCTCACAATTATTATGTCGACATTGGATGACAGGTTGAGAAGGCAAATTAGTTAATGTGGGGAACGGGTATTATTCACTTCTTATATTCATTATGACCCTTAAAAGCTCATCACTTAGTTGCATTAGATGCGACAAGTTATTACTTGTCTACATAGACAGGAAATGTACTTTCTCACTTAAATCAAGTATCTAGCTCTTTTCTCCTATGAGCCTGTCTTAGTGGTTCAGGATCCGGACAGTATCAGCTTGTCCAACTGCTCCTTGTCGCTCCACTGGTCGTAGCATTCCAGGTACTCTTCAGCAAGAAAAGGTTGCTATTAACCGGGCCGGTTTATGGACACGCGTGTAGTAGGCTTCATTATCCAGCGTTCCAGTCCAATCCTCCATGCCTGGTGGGAAATACCCAGCATACTCCCAATAGCGTCGTGGCAGTGTACTCGTAAGTCGTGTCGTTACTTTCGCAGTATGAAACGACCGGGTTGGCTGTGATGATTTAGTTGTCAGAGTGGGTTGTTTCTTGGAGGAACACCAACTTACCACATTGTTCCTCCGCATCACCGGAGCAGTGTTCTCCTGCTTTGACATCTGAGGTTTGCGTCTGTCTCATCACACGTGACTGAGCCAGGTTGAACCATTGCGTAGAGTTTGGATAAGAATTGCCGTCAGAGTTTGTTCTCACACATGACTACCGGTAATTATGGACAAGTTGAGCAGTTAGTGCACAGACTAAGTATATAGTGTTTATCATGGTTACCTCATGTAGTGCTTGGCACTATGGGGAGAAAATTCATCATTGATAGTTCTTGTATAGTTTTTTTATAGTATATTATAGTTCTTTAGTTAGTGTACAGACTAAGCATATAGTGTTTATCATGGTTACCTCATGCAGTGCTTGGCACTAATATGGGGAGAAAAATTCATCATTGATTAATAGTTAAGAATTATAGTTAAAGCATTATTAAATTATAGGTAGTCTCTTTTAATTAAAGATATTAGGTTAATATAGTATATTATTATTAATTCTGAAGCTAAACTATAGAGCAGTATTGTAGCTATATTGTACTAATAAGGGAATTTAGGAATGTACCTTTGCATAAAATTTGTATATAGAGGTACTACCTTCCTTTTTGGGTTTAGTTGCTTCTGCGTGTTCCTAAATCCGTTGCTGCGGTGTTTAATTACTCAGGGAAATGGGATGTGCGGGGTACTTTTAGAAGGGTAAGCCTCGGATAAAGCGCTGGGGCGGATTGTTGTCAGCCGTGAGCCCCGCATCGGCACGCAGCACGCGGCTACAAACCACGACGTTCTCTCCAGAAGAATGACCGGTGAAGGATATGTCTCGTTTATCGAATCCAGCCCGAATGTTGAGACCAATAGCTCTATGTATCCGGCCTGTAATAAAATTTCCAACCCCCATCCTTAGGCTCGGGTATCATGCGACTTGGCCCCGGGGTAGATGGAGTAATGAAGATAAAAAAGCAGAAGGCCACCCTGTTTATTTAAACAAACATGGAGAAGAGGTACAGTCCATTCACTAACTAACTTGCCACGCCATTGCTAATTTCATATGAAATAGATCTTGTTTGCTGGCCAGCACCCGCCACCAGCTTACACACTCGTTCCTGCTGGTAACCCATTCGTAACTCGACACTGCCGCCGTCTGGCTAAAGAGACAGAACAGAAGATATATGCATATGTAAGTTTTGTAAGTTTTTAGGTGTAAAGTAAACCGCTGTTAACTTAATTTCGCAGTACCACCGACGGAGTAGAAAGAAGATGGCAAAGCAACACGGTCTCTATGTGCCGAAGGCGATCGCCGAGAAGGTCATAACTCAATACGATTCAAGGAAATCGATTGCAGAAGAGAAATGGTCACAGAAACTGGACAGGGCATACCCTCATATGCCATTAAAAGACAAGGCTGAGATTCGGCGGATTTGCTCCTCACCATTCCTGAAGTCTGAGAGCATAGCCCTAGACATTCGTATTCGATGCTATGTCCTGGATCAATACACAGCGCTTAAGTCGTCTCTCCCTCGTACTAAGCTCAAGGCAGAAGCTGCTGCTAAGGCACGTCGAGAGGCTGACAGAATTCTATTAACATGGCGTGGAAAGGACCCAGATATCTAGGCGTCTGGTATCCAGTCGATCCGACCCACGACACAATGAGCTGTTGGGCCTCGACCGCCCTATAACCTTTGGAGGCATCCTGTGGGAAATGGTGTTTAGAAGCGAACTAGGGATACACCGTATTTGTACCCATCCCACAAGAAGCAAGACCCCTCGTTCCGCAAACATGGACCAGATGCAGAGGTTGGACTCGTCAGTCAGTAGGTCATAAATGCTCAACGCTGCCCCATCTCTTCAGAGTAACTCGTTTTGATAATTCATCATTGCTTCATCCGCCTATCCACTCATACGTCTTTTAATGGCAAGGTGGGCCATACCTTTGTTTGCGAAAACACTAAACTGCTTTTTTTTGGTGATACACATATGTTGCCTCTTTTGGTAAAGTTTCTTTTCGCGAAAGGCGGGGGTTAAGCCGTGCTTGATGGTATCAGATCAGACTGCAGTGAGTTGAGTACTGGTAAACCTTTGCTATGTCATATCTCCCAATAATGATTCCGCCGTGTCGGTATCGAATCATAGCACATAAACTGCTCTTACAGCAAGCAGCACACAAGGTCTGCGTCGGCAATTATAAGTATCCTAAAATCTCTTACCAATCATGCACGTCTCCAACTTGCTATCACTCAATGTGTTTCTATTACCAAACGCGTTGGACACGTGGGCACTGGAAAAATGGGGGAACTTTCAACAGCAGTGCGAATGGGAGTATCGCCTTGGCGAAACGTGTGGGCTCAAGCACAAGGACGAAGTATGCAGTATATGCGATCAGTGGGACAAGAAACAACGAAGGATTACAAAAACTTTTGGCAAGAATACCAAGCGATGGCTAAGTGAAGGAAATCGACCTGCGAGCATTGAAAGAGCCGGAACTGATTTGATTATGCTTGAGAGCGAAGCTCAAAGACTCCTCAAATCTCATAGACCCTCAGAGCTTACTGCTCGTTTCTCTGGTACATAATGCCGCATCGATGAAAGTCTTCATCCCGTGGAGGCGACCATGTCAAGACGAGGCCGTGTCTTTCAGCTGTTGCATCCCCATTCCCTGGCACATGTCGAAGCATCTCACCATCGCCACCAAGAGTAATAATGGAGAGCCCCGTTGTATAGTCGCATTCCAGGGTGAACTGGGGGCATGTACTTGTAACCGAATTTTCTGCAGAGAGAGCCAACAGTCGTGATAGCCCTTTCAGTTTCATCCCCCGTGTGGAGGACAATCTTTGCTGACAATTATCAGCGCCTGCAGGGCGTGACGAGCGGAACATGGGGTGTGCATATATTGGCCGTGACAAGTGCTGGGAGGCGACAATGTATGATGAGCATGATTGAAGATTCATGTTAATGCAAACACGGCAGATATACCGATACGCTTGAAAGGACGTATACCGGATTTGCGGGAGTAATCCAACACGACGATGGACTCTTCGGATATCGAGGGAATCCAGAAAAAATCGACGGGTTAGATGAGTCTAGATTCTAGGCATAAAAGGAAAGGATTCCCCTTGGATTTAGGAGGCATCAGACATGTTCAATTTTCTACTGTGTCAAGTTGCTCTTTGAATTTGGACTTATTAACGTAACAATTAAGTTTCGGGATAGGTCTAGCTACTGATAAAAGTACAGCCAAATAGGGAGGGGGGGTGCTACAGGGTAAAGTCACGGATCCGGCACTCTAGATAGAAGGAGGAACAAAGCATCTGTCAATATATCAATCGTTACCTGTTATTCTACATTTTATCTTATAACCTCTTTACGACCCTGTACCGTAAACGTACGAATCCACCCACTACGTGACCGAATCCGGCACGTAACAATAACCAAACAATAGCTAAGAAGAAGCTCTATAAAATAGCCCATAAAATAGGTTATTATAACGCTACCTCTAACCTAACATAGCCTTAAGGACCTTGACTTGCTCTAGAATGCTTGATCGACTCGTGCCACCTTTGGCCGACTTCGCTTCAACGCTTTTCTCGTAGTTGAATACACCCATAACGTCATCCGGGAATCGGCTATCAATAGCCTTCAGTTGCTCAAGTGTAAGCTCATTCATCGGGATCCCCAGCTCCTCGCTCTTTGCTACACATCGCCCAGAGATGTGATGTGTCTCGCGGAAGGGTACACCGAGTACTGTGAGTCTTTCAGCTAAATCCGTGGCGACCATAAAGGGATCCAGTGCAGCCAACATCCGCTCTGGCCGAATACTGAGTGTAGTAAGGATGCCGTTTGCGATCTGTATGCTGTCAGAGACAGTCTTGACATGATCCAGCATAGGTTCCCAGCTCTCTTGTAGGTCCTTGTTGTATGTGCTGGGAAGGCCCTTCTGCGTCATCATGAAGCCACCCATGTGGCCAAAAGCTCGCCCGGCCTTTCCTCGTAGTAACTCAAGACCATCCGGGTTACGCTTTTGCGGCATCAAACTAGAGCCACTAGAGAAACTATCAGCAACAGAAACGAAGCCAAACTCCGTGGTGGAATAGATGATGAGATCCTCGGCCCATCTTGAAATATGCTGCATAAATAGACTACCCCATTGAAGGAACTCAGTCACAAAATCCCTGTCAGCAACAGCATTCATAGAGTTCCAGAGGATCCCATCAAATCCAAGCTCTTTAGCCATCATCTCACGATCGATCTTGAAGACATTGCCGGCAAGAGCACCACAACCAAGAGGACTCTTATTAACCCTCTTCAGACACTCGCGAAGTCGCTCAATATCATTCACAAAGGCGAAGCCAAATGACATCAGCCATTGAGACCAACGAATTGGCTGAGCACGCTGGAGATGTGTATACCCAGGCATAAGAAAGTCACTAAAATGGTCAGAAAGCGTCGCTTCACCAGAGGCAGGGTTTTTGAGCTTACATCTCAGACTCAGCACGGGCGGCAATCACCCCAACGAAGGCAACAAGCTGTCTGTCGATCTCATGAATCCGTTCGCGCAGCCACATACGCATATCGCAGACCACCTGCTCGTTTCGGCTGCGGCCTGTATGCAGTTTGCCAGCAATGTCCTTGCTAATGATTTCGCCGAGCCGACGCTCATTAGCAGTATGAATCTAGATGTATTACATTAGCCATAATAAACCGATTAGCCACAGAGATGAAGTAGTGCCTCACATCCTCGTCATTAGGCTTTATGGCAAAGGTGCCTGCCTCCCACTCTTTTAGAACTTCGTGTAGACCCCTCTCGATTTCGGCAAAGTCGTCATTCGAGATGATACCAGACTTTGCATTGGCGCGAGCGAAGGCGATACTGCCGAGAATATCTTCCTTATATAGGTGCGAATCGTAGGAAATACTCGCATTGTATTGATGCATGAGGGGATCGATGCCGCCTATCATCCGTGAGAGTTAGCATCAGGAACGTGGTCGATGGGTGGGAGGAGGGGCGAGGTTGAATGAACGCTGCCCGCAAATGACGAACCAGTGAAGCGTCCACCCCAGAGCATGCCCTCGGCGGGCGCCTTTTCAGGAGCCATGATGGGCTGATTGAAGTTGCTGCGCTTCGAGGAATCAATTGGCGTCTGGTGTCGTCAATTGGTGCTTGATCAGGGTGGACGGAGCTCAGGATTGCACACGGCCAGCAGTACCCCTCCTTGCTCACGTGACAGAGTCATTCCACAGCCCTCCTTGGTCGTCTTCTTAAGGGAGGACGAAGGAAGGGACGAGGGAAGGCGACGATGGCTCCTTATATGTGCCGTGTGCGAGCATTGGAGTCTTCGGCGTGAGTCATTCGCGGAATGTGTAGCCTGCATTTAGGTTTTTGGCCTGAGACAATAACTTTTTGCGGGCGCGCTACCTCCCCGCAGCCCCAGACCTGGATTCTGAAAGCTTACCTTTCGTCCTAGCTATGCCAATGGTTTCGAAGTGATCATAGTCCAGAGCGGTGGCGTTTGAGAAGCAGAGGGGCGAAAGGAGAGGAGAGTAATTTGCACGGCGAATATCTAGATATATAAGATGCCCTGACAAAAAGGTGAGATTCGAAGCTGCCAGCTGCCAGCTGCGGACGGTCCGACGGTCCGACAGGTGCTTAATAAGTAAGTGCTAGTCATCTGTGACATCTGGCGTTTCTGTCCTTGTACCTCTTAGCTGCAGCCTCATTCACGCCGACGTAGCCTTGACGACGACCATTCTTGGTGCCTTTTGCCCGCAATGATAGGCTGAGCTTTCGCGTATCTCGCGACTGTCGTATGACCAACTCAAAGGCAGCAGCAACTACTCTTGGCCAGATAGCCGCTCCCTTCCCCCCCCCCCCTGACCCCAAGGAAGATTTGACAGTCTGTGAGTATGGGATGTAGTACCGCTGCCAAAAGTCCATGTTAGCGCCAGGAAAACCGGGCTGTGCAATTGGAGTTGTTTTGTCGCTAACAACCACGTGTGCTCTCCTGGGAGAACACATCTCTACCATGATGACGTGGATGGAAAGTCCAGTGAGTACAGCGATTCCCAACTTTGAATGTCTTACGTTGCATGGGCCTGGGAAGGTCCCGTCAGGTTGCTAGGCTGATGGCTACGGCGAGTGGATTGTCCCTCCCAGACAATTATTCATGGTACTGTGAAGGGGAAGCGCCTTGAAAAAGTCACGAGCGTACGATGACAGGACTTTTCGTTACTCAGTCAACTACGGTTCACACTCACTACCATGGTAGATGTATGAGGACACTAGAGGCATGAGCTGTCATGAAATCGCGGACTCGTCGATAAGTACGTCAAGGTTAGGCCATGGAACCCAAATCACCCCCCCTCCTCCAAAGCTGGAAACCGCTGCGACTGCTGTGAATACTTGCAAGGAAGGACTGCCCATCAGGAGCGTGCTCCGGTCCGAGACGCAACCGCGCCGTTGCGTGACGCCGTCAGCGTCCTAGTCCACAAGTCTTCTAAACATGTACTCAATGCTCCCGTCAGCCTGCGTCAAGATACCGATTGCTCGAGCCATTGGACTCTCTACGGGCTTGCTCAATTTGAACTCGTATCGAGAGAGAATGAGCGATAAAACAACCTTGATCTCGTGGATGGCAAAGAAGCGGCCAGGGCAGGCCTGGAGGCCGTATCCGAACGCCAAGTGGTCGGGGCCAGTGGTGACAGCCTTTGCATAGTCAGAACAGATGAACTGACTTGGGTGACTGGAGCTCAAATGAAATACCTGAAACTTGTTCTGGTTGCCAGGACGCAATCGCTGTTTGTAAAATCTTGACAGCGAAAATCAGATGTGCGAGCTTAGCCGAATCCTGCTACGGAGACACATACCTCAGTCCGTCGAATACCTCTGGGTTCTCCAGATTTGTCTTCTTAAACACGGCATCATGCATGTGCACGCCTACGAGGGTACCGACGGGAAGCACGGTGCCGTCCGAAAGCTGGAGCGGCTGTAAGACTTTGCGGATAGTTGCCACTACAAGGCAATGTCTGTTAGATGGATAATGGACGAGCCTCATCTCCTGGGCTTTGATGGGGGAGCGCACCATGGATGAGTTTGTTCCATCTCTGGGATTCTCGGATGAAAGAATCCATCTTCTCGAGCTTGGCGACGCTTGCCCGGCTTAACCTGGCGTCTCCGAGGGCAAGGACTTCCTCCCGCAAGGGCTCGATAAACTCGGGATGAGACGCCAGCTCGTAGATGACATACGAGATTGTAGCTGCTGTTGTGTGTAGGGCTGCTCGGCCAATTTTAATCTGCGCGTCGAGCTGGTAGTCCAGGGATCTGCCTTCCCCTTTAACGCCGTCAAGAATAAGTTGTATAAGGTCAGGATGGGGTTTGAAGTCGGGTCTCTGCATTTCAAGAAGACGCTGGTCTAGTACAGGCTTGAGAAGACTGGATCGCATATAGCATGGTTAATAACACGATTTTTTTTCTTGATTTTTTTTTCTTGGAAATCAAACGACATGGTTGCATAAACACCACACCTTTTTGCTTCCTTGCGCTGCTTGCGGATGTTCCTGAGTGCTGGAAGCCGCCAAGCGACAAAAGGACGAGTGAGCCGGCCATAACTCCAAAGAGTCGGAACGCTTCGGAACGCACTAAAAGTGCATTCAGTGATGGCTTGCAGCTAGAATCGACATGTCAGACCAATGAAGCTCCGTAGCATAGCTGTGTGGCGGACATACCCATTTCTCATCTCTACAAAGCAATTCTCCAACAAACACTCGTTGGCTTATACTGACAACGATACGAACGGCCTTGGGCAACACATTGACCGGGGTCCACTCTGGAGCGTCTAAAGTCAGATCTATCTATCCTCTTGGGATCAGGCAGTGGTATCCTGTCGATATAGCACACCTTTGCACGGCCCCAGCTCTTTCTCAATGGCACACGCAGCCTCGTCTTCCACAATGTCGCTCCCGCGATCCACCAACCGGCCGATGTCCCGCCGGACGAGGGCCGGAATAGCCTCGTCGTAGTCAGTGATCCCGGTCAACTGACCCATAAAGATGTCGTACGAAGCCTGCTGAAAGCTCAACGTCGACGCCGGAGCGTCTTTTATGCAGTTGATATCCTTTTGCGGGATAACGACGATCTCATGCGGAAAGTGCGCTATCTTATACGCTCGATCCGGATACTTTTTTTTTTTTTTTTTTTTTTGGTTTTCAAAAACTGTCTTAGCGAATATACTTTGGCACAGAACAACCGTTAAATGGCGCATACAAGTTGCGAACCTGCCGCCAGGGCTGCTTCATAGTCGCCCTCGGGAACGTCCACAACGGGCACGGCCGCGCTGGGTCTGACGAGGGGTTCCGCGAGGCTGGCTGAAATGAAGTGCCTCGGCCTCTTTTCGAACGTGCGTAGGAAGTCCGATACGCACGCGCAGACGTATGCGGACACGGTCGTGATGACGGCCAGTCCAATGGAGCCTACAAGCCAGCCTGGCGGCCAGGATGTCTTCGAGTCAGCTGCTGCATCTGCACTCATGGCGACTGCGAGGGGAGGTATTGATTTTGCGGCTGTTGGAACTCTATATTGTAGCCTCATGCCGCGTAGTGGAGGAGCGAGACGGAGGTGGCAGCGGCCGAAAGCCCCAAGTCAAGCCATGAGGACGAGCATATTAGTCATATTCGTCATTCCATGGAAATTGTCTCAAACAGGTCGTGTGTACCTATACTCCCGTACTCCTTCCCGCAACTCATGTCGTGGAGGTCAAGGCATGATACGGCCACACAAACATGTCAGAATATCATCATCTATTGACTTGTTGTACACAGAGAGATTTATAATGGGACGAAACTGCATCTTCTGAACAACTTGATTCCGCAACACTGGCCCAGGGATTTACTTTTGCGGGAGGAGTTTTGGTACGAAAACTTGCTGCAGCAACTGCTGCAGCTGCTTTCCGCGTAATGCCTAGAGGATACAGTTACGAGCTTGCTCCTCCCGGACATTCCCGGCATGATACAAATCTACCGAGCTGAATGAGTGACCGGAGCAAGACCCGACGAAAGAAGTCAATAACGTTGCACAGAGCGATGTGACTTACGAAGTAGAGAGACCGGCGATTAGTCGAGCCTCTTTTTATGTCATTTGTGATTACTCTGATTGGCTAAACTGCGGAGTTCCCTTCTAGGCCCAAACAGGAAAGCCATGACTAATAAGATGAGGCAGTCGTGAGATAAGCTCGGACCCCACGTAGTATGGCGCAGCTCCATAAATAGAACCGCCGTGCCGTGGCCCCCACCCGCGTCCTGACTCGTGCAAGAGACAGAATTCTAGGAGCACAATACAAGAAGAAGCGAAGATTTATGCCAAGATTAAAAGAGAGGAGAGATGGAGGCGAGTAGGTCCCTGACTGCCCACCTACCTTCTAGGTAGATAGGCATACAATATTATGCTCGTCGTAATCGACAACATCAGTCACTTCCTTCTCCAGGATGCCTGACTCGCTGCCAGTCTCGCCCGCCGCTGACAGAAAACCTTGAATTTTCCCTGAGCAACGCAGTCGAGTGCACACCACGACAACCATTCGGCCAGCAGGCACTTCAACGTGTCCTGTAAAGCACGCGCGCATCATACATGGCAAATGTTCATTCATAATCCTTCATAAATATTTGGTTTGCAGTCGCAAAAATACACACAAGATGCTTCCTATATTCTGATCGCTTTCGTTCCGCGTTACTCCGTTCCTAAATCCCCATCCATTCTTCTTCACCACTCCAGAGGCTCCTTCAACTCCTCGCCCCTGTTCGTCTTCGGCACCGGCACCGCCTTGGCCGCCAACCGACCGCCCTGTCCCGGCCTCTTCAGGTACGCTGACCCGTCCAACCAGGGCGTCTTCAGCGTCATCTTCTTCTCAAACTCGGTGATCTTCTCCTCCATCTGCATCGTCAGCCCGATGTCGTCCAGTCCGTTCACAAGGCAGTGCTTGCGGAACTCCTCCACGTCAAAGGAGCAGATGGGCACGCCGGCCGAGTTCTTGATCTGTTGGTTAGGCAGATCGACCTCCAACTCGCGTCCCGCGCGGGCCTCATCCGCAACGGCGTCCATGTCCGCCTTGTTCTCGATGCGGACGGGTAGCATGCCATTCTTGAAGGTGTTGTTGAAGAAGATGTCGGCGAAGGACGGGGCGATGATGCACCTGATGCCGAAGTCGAGGAGGGCCCAAGGCGCGTGTTCGCGAGAGGAGCCGCAGCCAAAGTTGGGGCCGGTGCACACGAGAATCTTGGCATTACGATAGGGCTCCTTGTTGAGCACAAAGTTGGGGTTTTCGGAGCCGTCTTCGTTGTAGCGGAGGGCGTAGAACAGCGCGGTGCCGAGGCCAGTGCGCTTGATGGTCTTGAGAAATTGTTTGGGGATGATGGCGTCGGTGTCGACGTTGGACTTGTCCAGGGGTGCGGCGATGCCCTTCAAGCTGAGGAACTTTGGTAACCCGGCGGAGGCGCCGCTCGAGACAGAGGTGTTGGTGTGTGGTTGCAAGTCTTCGGGCTGGTCGGTCAGGGCTTCACGCTGGTGAGAGTCAGCCTCGACTTGGTCGTCAACGTGGGCCTTGCCTGAGGTGCTAGGCGTGATGCTAGCCTTCACATGGGGGCTGGCGGTGTAGTCCGACAGCTTGCGGACATCGGCAAGCTTGCCGGCGATGGCGGCAGCGGCAGCCATCACTGGCGACATAAGATGGGTACGACCACCAGCACCTTGACGGCCCTCGAAGTTTCGGTTCGAAGTACTGGCGCAGCGTTCCTTAGGAGACAAGATGTCGGGGTTCATACCCAGACACATGCTGCAGCCAGCTTCGCGCCACTCGAATCCGGCGTCGACGAAAACCTGGTCAATGCCCTCCTCCTCGGCCTGAGCCTTGACCAGACCCGAGCCGGGAACAACCAGGGCACGCTTGATATTGGCAGCGACCTTCTTGCCCTTGACCACGTGGGCAGCAGCGCGGAGGTCCTCAATGCGCGAATTGGTGCAGGATCCTATAAACACCTTGTCTACGACAATGTCCTCCATGGGCGTCCCGGCCGTCAAGCCCATGTACTCGAGCATTCTACGCCCAGCAGCCTTCTTGGACTCAGTGGCAAACGTTTCCGGGTCAGGCACAACGCCAGTGATGGGAACAACATCCTCGGGAGAAGTGCCCCAGGTGACGGTGGGCACGATGTCCTTGGCATCGATGAAGACATCAATATCATACTTGGCGCCCGGGTCGGATTGCAGCGCCGTCCAGTATGCGGTAGCCCTGTTCCACTCCTCCGAGCCGTACTTTGGCGCCAGAGGACGACCCTTGAGATACTCAAACGTGATCTCGTCGGGTGCAACCATACCCGCGCGAGCACCACCCTCTATCGACATATTGCAGATAGACATACGGGCCTCCATGCTGAGATTGCGGATGACCGAGCCACAAAATTCAATGACAGCTCCGGTACCACCAGCAGTGCCAATCTTCCCAATGGCATGCAAAATGACATCCTTGGAACTCACACCAGGAGCCAGCTCACCATCTACTTGGATTCGCATGTTCTTGCTGCGCTTGGTGATCAGACACTGTGTGGCCAGAACGTGCTCAACCTCGCTGGTTCCAATGCCAAAGGCCAAGGAGCCAAATGCACCGTGGGTCGAAGTATGACTGTCACCGCAAACTACAGTCGTTCCGGGCAGAGTGAAGCCCTGTTCAGGACCAATGACATGGACAATGCCCTGACGCTTGTCGGCGAGGCCGAAATATGTGACGCCAAATTCCTTGACATTTTCTTCCAAGGTTAGGCACTGTGTCCTTGAGTCGTCCTCTTCGATAAATGTCGCAATGTCCTTCATGCCTTTTCTGGAAGTTGTCGGGACATTCTAGCTCACACGAATTAGCACTACAGCTTCGATAGGTAAAGAAAGCAAGCTTCTGGTAACGGCCAGGCCCACTTACATGATCGGTGGTGGCAAGAGTGCAATCTGGTCGACGCACTTTTCTACCAGCGTTTCTCAATCCTTCAAAGGCTTGCTGCGAGCAAGTCAGCCTCCTTTTTTTCTTGTTCGGTTTTTTTTTTTTTGTCTTGGGACGCCCGCAAAACCATGCCGAGAGCGATTTGCATGCATTCACATGTCTATACTTACAGGTGATGTTACCTCGTGGAGCAAGTGCCTGTCTATACACAGAAAGATTCCATTAGAATAATGCGCCAATGCCGAAGGTTTGATCAAGGCTACCGTTCTACATACCAATGTACAGCAAGATTGTACCATCAAGCTTCTCGTCGACAATGTGATTCGACAACACCTTGTCATACAAAGTCTGTGGAATACCCTCTGTGCTCGGCATCGTGAAGTTGAAGGGTAGAAAATTGGTTTAAAAAAAAAACAGAGGTAAAAACAGAGTGTTTATTTGGAGACAATTGAAGCGGCAGATGAAAATGTGTCTTCTTGGGCCGCCCGAGAGTAGAAATACTGTGTTGGAGTTCCGAGTCGTCCGAGAACTAGACTGATGGAGGGTAGAGACAACGAGAGCAAGTGGGAGGATCAGGGCTTGTGCGTGTGCGAAGACCAGGCTTCCCGTCGAATCCGAAACAGAATGTCTGAGTGAAAAGGATGAGACTGGGTCGTTCCAATTGAACAAGGAGGCGGCCCGCACAGAGGTTTTAATCCTCCAGGGCAATAGGTGATGCTTTTCAGACAAATGATGAAGAGAATGCAATCAATTCCCAACGACCGGCATCGGGGGGTCCGATCATCGGCTAAACTGGGAGGAGGGGGCTCCGATGCGGCCTGCAGCGGGGCAGGATGGGCGCAAGTGCGCGCTGAGCCAATCAGCCCAGGCTATTTGCGAATCAGATTTAACCACTGGCCTGGGCACCTGTCAGCACTCCTGCCAGCTCCTGCCAGACCCTGTCCGGCAGCTGGCCTGTTAAATACTGGCCGCAGGGGAAGAACAACACGAGCTTGCTTGTATACCTAGGTTCTTTACACAACTGACGCTTGGTCCTGCCGAGCGACCTACTCCAACACCGGCATTCGCAACTGCAACCGAGATTACCATCCTTTGTGTATCCTGCGCTCTCGGCGTTCTGAACCCAGCTGCGCCACATCGGCCGCCGGCCACTTGACCGACTCTCTCTTTTTTGGGGATATTGCCCGAAAGCCAAGTTTCATGCAACATGTTCTGTATTCATGCTGATTTTGTGGCACGCTTAAAGATACTCTATCTCGCACTGTTTGCCACCACGATTTACACAACCATTGAAAAAAAAATTACTCTTCTCAACCCTTCACGTACCAGTAAACATCGTCGAGTCCCTCTTTCATAACAGAGAAGTGCTCCGCGCACAATAATGCCAGCCTAAGAGTAACGATGTAAACAGTAACGAGAACAATAGAAGCTGGGATAGCGAATATTAGTGTTAGGCAATCTCCCAAGGTTCCTTCGCCTCTTTCTTGTCTGGCCCAATATGCCGACTTCGGGCGAAACAAGGGCCCGACCCGATCCCAGTATATCTGCCACAACGGCAGAATATAGCACCACGCAATACCAAAATACTCGCTTGAAGCGTCCAGCATCGATCTCATTGTAAAGCCGCCGCCACCTGACTCTGCGGCATTGCCTGTGTCTCTGATCAAATCCGCAATGTGATTAGAAATGCTTTGTTGGCCATATGCGACGTCTCTTGTTTCATGTGAATATGGGAAACATCCTGGAGCTCGAACTAGTGCCGTCAGCTCGTCTTCTATGGAAATCTCGACATGGTTGTCGCTGTTTCTCGCAGTTGTGCCTGGGTCGACTGCCATATCTGTGAGGCCTATCCCCGCATTGATGCCTTTCTGGCGTAGATTGAGTATGTCTTTCGAAATTCCGCGCCACGAGTCCAAGCTCCGATTCATCGTTGTCGTGTCCTTGTGATCTTGACTGCTTATAGCGGCTTCTGTATATTGTTTCGTAGGACAGTTTCCTGGTCTGGGTGAGAGTTCGTAAGTAGTATCGGTCGCGTTGATGTCTTTTGCCAATTTGGCCGTCGACGATTGCTTCTGTAAGAGTTTCATTACAGAGCTCCCCAAGCTGCTTTCTGATGTCGCAATCAGAGGCAGGCTGTACATGGCCCCGTTGCTTTGCTCGCTTCCCAGATGGCGTTGAGGTTTGCTCATAGCTTGGCCTGAGTTTCCTTGAACGTTCATCCTTGAGCGAGGTTGGCCGCAGCAGCCAGTAGTGGTGGCGATGTGTGTGGAGGTACACTTTGGCATCATATGAGGGCCTTTCCTGAGAGGAATACCTGGAGCAGTCTGCGCCTGAGCCCCTGCCTGAATAAAATCTATCACGGGTGAAGTGTTTTTCTGGCTTTTCTGGCGAGATCTTTCCGGACTTTTCTGCTTCGGCTCTTGGTCCGGATCTGCGTCCTGGACATTTGTGCGTAAAATCAGCCTGGGTCGCTGGTTTGATCTGGGGTTCAGTTCGTTCACCAAGACTTCCGACATCTTTGAGCCAATTCTTGAGGCCGCATGATTGATTGGCTGTCTTGACATTGCGCCTTCCTTTGCCTTGAGATTGTGCAGGCTGTTCGTCTTCAAGATTTTTGAAGCGCCTCTTCTCCGTCCAATCCATTGACCCCAGTTGGGCATGAGCCTTTTGTGAGCCGCTGTATCTTGCGCTGCGTCCTCTTGGCTTGCTGTTTCTTTTCTCTCGCTCACATTCTCGAGTAATTTTCTCTTCAGCAACTTGGTGTTTCCGCAATCCATTGCATCGATTCTGGAAGACAAATTTGAGTGCCCTGTGGACGGCACCCTTCGGCTCTGCTCCAGATTTCCATCTTTTTGTGGTATTCTCATGTCCGCTGAACCTGCTGTCGTCACTTCTCCAGAAGCTTCTGGTTTTCCTGGCATTAGGTCTAAAAAAGGCGCCTCTGGGATATGTGCATCTCCATGGTCTGAAAGAGGGGGCATCTGACTTCTGCACCTCTTCTCGAAATTGGCCTCGCCAGCCTCGCTGCGGAATTTATCCTCGATTAGGGCTACGTCATCGGAACTGTTGAAGCTTATCCTATTCGCGTACAATTCCCAAGCAGACGGCCCCATGACTCCCATTTCAGCAAGGTCAGCGAAGCTTTGTCGAAGTGGTGTCCGAACGACGGTCTTTACAGACTCTTCTGGACTTTTGGATAGAACTCCATTGCTCCACTCGGCTTCATTGTTCTGTGCAGAGACATTCTCGGAAACTCTCAGGTCAATAAGGCTCGACTTTGAATTCTCTTTTGCCACAGAGAAGGGAAGAGCTTTGGATTCCTTTTCTATGTAAAACTGTCAACTGATAATGCGTCTCACAATAATCTGTCGTGACTTACGAGAAACGGCTGTCGACTCAACGACAGACTGTGCGATAGGACTGAGATTCGGTTCTTGTGCCGATGACCATTGTCGAGCATGACGTTTCCATGTCACTCTATTGTTCATCTTCTGTACCCTCTCCTTTTCCTTTTCCAGACGACGCAGCTTTTCTTTCTCGTTCTTGAGCAGAATTTTTCTCGTCTCTTGCTCGCTTTTTTCCTTCGTACTTCTGTAGTAATGTCTAGCATCTCTCAGTGCATTTTTCAAAACGAGAAGCTTCTGTTGCGTCTCTTGGCTAAGACTGCTTCTATCACTATCTGACGGTGTGATGACATCGAGTTTACCCGTCGCTGGATTGAAACCCTGAACCCCGAGATAATCTCCACTTTCTTTCAGGTTTCTTCTGAGTCTTCGTGCTTCCTGTTTTGCCTGAATAGATTGTGGATCAGGCGTAGATGTCGATCTTGGGTCTGAGCCGCTGCTATCACGGGCGTTCAGGCGAGTCTCGTTCGCACCAAGTAGTGCTAGTCGCGACACTATACTTGCATCGTCTTTTCCTTGTTGCTCTGGGTTATCATGAGGAGCCCAGCTCCAGTTGCCGGCTTCGTCCATGGAATCATTCAGCACAGTCTCTTTCCGAACGCTGCCTTCATCAGACACATCCGTTGGTAGGTTCCATGCAGTGATCTGGTCCGATGCCGAGATCTCCCGTTTATGGCTGCGTGTTTCCGTTGTTTTTGAATAGCGTAAGCCTTTATATGTTTCAAATTCCGGTTGGCGGAGAGTTCCTCCTCGCTCTGCTCGATTGCTTGGGAGTATTTGCTTGAACCAAGAGCCAATCGACAAGGCTTTGCTGAAGTCAGTCGGTAAGTTCTCTTTCTTTAATACCTTTTTTGACAAGCTCTGTGTTGACTGGATTGAACCTGTCAAGGGGACAGATAACTTTGGTGGTAGGAAAGGCGACATGGTCTAATCGAAAGCCGTGGGCTCTTGCAGCGTTTGTATTGGTTGCATCCGACAGACAATACGGCTGTACCCAGCTGCCCGTTAGCCTGACAACCGGTGCAGGAGGCTCTCTGGGGCGAGACGTGAATTGTTAGGAATAATAATAAACGAAAATGATGACCCAGACATGAACAGAGGTCAAGATGGGTTGCTTTGGCAGGATTGTAGCAAAGGTTTATTCCCACGAGCAGAAGGTGCAGGCCAAGCCGGAGGATATTAAGCATCGGCATGAGCGGCCGAGGCTCGAAGGAGCCGGTTTGTACGAGGAAAGCACTATCGCCTGAGCCGCCCAATCTGCAATACATGTCCCGAAAATCGCCAGACAAATCCCTTGGTTAATACATGATTGTGTATTAGGTGCACACGAGTGCAGATGGTATATCTCCCCAGTGCAGGTGGTGTTACAATACTAACGCCATGAAATCCCCATCAAAACAAACCGTCATATCCATGAAGACCCCTTAAAAGTATTGACTGAGCATTCAACCTCGCCACCGTTTGGGGAACCGCTCACTGGCGCCATGCCTGCCCATGTTAGCAAACGGGTGTGGAGAGCTATTCAAATCTGTGGGAGTAAACCGCCTGGGTTCAAATTGCTTCAACGGACTGCTGGGAGGTTCGTAGCTCCGTTGCTCGGGCATGTCCGCTTCCCGCGGCTTTTGAAGGGGACTGAATTCCCCCTCGACTACGGTCTTCTTTAAAGAATGTCTATTCTGTTGTGAGAACATTCCTGCATTGCTCCTGCTTTCGGGATGAGGCCCAACGGAGGTTCCTATACTCGTCGTGGATGATGGCACAGCAGGGGTATGTTCAGCAGGTGTGTTCTGATTTTTCGGATAGCCAGCCGGTAAGCTATGGCGAAGACCAGAAGAACGGATGCTGTTGACTGCGGGTGTAGACATCTCCGATTGTCGACTTGTAGTGGCAGGAGTGAACATTTCCCATCGCCGGCTGGCTGTGGCGGGCGTGAACATGTGCGGCTTCGCAACATTCCCAGCGCTAACGCTGCGACTATTAGGCTTACAATTCGTGGGAGTATCCTCGGCTCCCACGTGAGGGTTGCCGTGACTGATGAAAGATCGTCTGATAAGTGTCGTCGGTGTTCCAACTTGTACAAACTCTCTCGCAATGACTGGTTGATCTTCCGACATCTGTGTTCCAACATCTCGAACGGTTGGATGAATGCGGGGCTGCACGAACTTTGTATCATATTCATGAAAGACTTCCTTCTGGATGATGGCGTTGTCCCTCGATTGCTGACTATAACGAGACGAAAGTATAATCATCTGAACAGACAAGACAACCTGCATAATCAAGGTATTAAAAACCGTGACGCTCGGTCGAGGATCAAGAGGCGCGAGTGGCAAAAATATCAAGTACACCAGCACATGTCCAGGGCTGAACAGGCACAAAAGTCTAATGCACACGGGGAGAGGGTCCCAGATGGAAAGTTCCCACACGTCTTTGTTCTTGTCGGGATGTGCTCGAGACTCAGCAGACTCCGGCGAGATGAGGTCCGCGATAAAGCGCAAGGGCGATGATGCGACTGGAGATGACTGCACTCGAACTCTTCTTGCAGATGGCGTGCTTGGCTTGACTTCGATATCAGCTTCGAAGAGTCGATACTTTCTAGTT
Source organism: Balansia obtecta B249 (assembly GCA_000709145.1). Taxonomy (NCBI): domain Eukaryota; kingdom Fungi; phylum Ascomycota; class Sordariomycetes; order Hypocreales; family Clavicipitaceae; genus Balansia; species Balansia obtecta. The sequence goes on from JFZS01000011.1 coordinate 91,530, forward strand.
CGGGTGACAGCATATACTGCATTGGTTGTCGAGAATGCGACAAGTCCCCAGCAGAGAGGGTAAATCTACCCACGATGTTAGTAAGAAGGTTGACCTCGGGTAGCTTCCATGACTAACAAGTATCGATGACCATCTCGACGAGCTCTCGTCACCAAAAACATCATCACTTGCCGGTTTTGAGCTCGAGTTTGCTCGAACGATGAGAAACAGAAAGTTGAGGACTAAGCCAAGCTGTGTCCCGACCAACCCCGAGTCCCAATCTCTAGTCTCCATCTCTTCTGAGAGCCAAAGGAGAAAATCCATTGGGTTTAGCGTCGATGTGATGCGCTGCCACAACGGTCGTCGGCGAACGAGTCGAGGCATCGTGAAGATTCTTCGCTGAGCGCCGGTGGATGGAGGTTGTAGAGAAAGGTAAGACACCGAGTTTCCGACCCCAGAGAGCAATATCTGCTTCCACGGGCTATGCGCCCAGATATATCTCGCCAAGAACAAAGAGGCAAGGCGTTGTGCACCTACCGGGCTCGGGTTGGTGAAAACTGGAGGAGTAGAATTGTTATGTTACGCGACCAAGTCAGCCAGCTTGCGTTTGCCCAGCAACAACGGGCCAATGAGCGGTGCCTAGTGCCACTCTCGCTGACGCTACTGCCGCTACTGCCGCTAGAACGCACCATGCCGCCCGCCTGTCGGTCGCGGGGCAGGCACGAGCTGCATACAATTCCAACTTCGAGCAACGAGCGAAGACCCTGCTTTGTCCATTCCCCGGCATTCCAACGTCAAAGGTTCCTCGCATCCAGTTCAGGATGGCCAGCCAAGCAGATTTCAAAAACCGGGAGTTCCTCGCCGTTATCGGTGACGAGGTATGCACATTTGTCCCGAACCCTGTGAGCCTGCAACCGTAGCTGGGCCAGTTCGTTGTAGCTAACACGAAAAGGACTCCGTCACCGGCCTGCTCCTGGCGGGCATTGGCGTAAGTGCCCTTCTTCTAGGTTATACGTTCTTAATAATAATAGCAAAAAAATCTAACTGGCACGTTATAGCACGTCACGACGGGCGCCGAGACGAAAAAGAATTTCCTGGTTGTGGACAACAAAACCGACACGGCCGCCATAGAATCCGCGTTTGATCGATTCACGCAAGACAGAAATGACATTGGCATTGTCTTGATTAATCAGCATGTTCGTGCAAACTAACACATACGGAATAGAAAGAGCTAGAAGAGCTGTCGGATGGTCTTGCTGACGTTTCGTACCAGATCGCCGACAGGATACGACACCGCATCGAAACATACACAGCAGCTTTTCCGACAGTTCTTGAAATACCGAGCAAGGACCATCCATATGACCCAGAAAAAGACAGCGTCTTGAGAAGAGTTCGTCGCCTCTTCGGCGAGTAAGCTACTGGCTCTGGCCAGGGGGGGTGGACGAGATGTGCATACACGACACACATGAAGGAAATCACGGTACATTCATCATATTTTATTGGAGGATAAATGATAATATTGCAAGTAATGACAGGTACGACGAATGTTGTACATAAGGCGTCTCAGCGCACCAGTCAGCTCTTGCGAGAATGACGCTCGATGAATTGGACTCGCAACTTTGAAGAAAGTCAAACAAGCAAGCATCTTGAAGTCTTTGTAGAGAGAACCACCGCTGTGTGAAGGAAAGAGACATGAACCCATCGAATCATGACCGTAAAAAATGCTATTTGTGTCGAGTGTGGCATAACAACTCACTCTCTGGCGTCATGGAAACTAAATCCAGCCCAGCTCCCATTACAGCTCGTTACCAATAACATTTCCGAGACTGCCAATATCGAACTTGACTTTAGCAGTCAAGCAGGTGATTTGCTCATCACTGGCAGTGTAGACATCGGCGAAGACAGTATAGGTGCCCTGTGCGAGCATGTTAGCACTCGGATAGGTTATGTGGCTGTCAAGCGTGACGAGCGACATACAGGAGGAATTTCCTTGGGAAGCTCGACAATCTTGTCGATGACCTTGTCCCCGGGCTCAACGGGACATTCCAGTTCAACCTCGCCCATTTGCTCGCACAAGTCAACTTTTAGCTTCAAGAGAGTAATCAGGCCAAATTTGACAGTCAGGTTGATGTAAGACCCTTCTTCGATTGTTTTCTTGACCGTTCCATGCGCCTTGATGGCCAGTTCCTTGCCACTATGATAACCACTGCAGTTAGCAAATGCACGATGTCAGAATATACGTCCACGTCTTCACTGCGGGATCACGTACGCGGCAGGCGGGTTGGGAGCCAAATCAACACTCTTGATTTCGATATAGTCGTTGGCTTGTTTAGTATCGGTGCAATACTCCAGCGGCGACTCTCCTGGTATCTTCGCGCCGCTGTTGGGCGAGATGCCTTTCTGGCCGTCGGGGCCCCAGAGGCTCAGTGCCGTGGAGGGAGCCACAAGGGCAGACAGGAAAGCAATGGACGCTCTCATGGTCAGTCGCAAAAGTGTGCCCACTGACGGCTGGATCGTGGAGGGCTCTTTCGGTGGACGGTGATGATGGTTTGGACGTAGGTTGCGAAGGTACGGACGTAATCGGACTGCACGTCGGTTCCCGACGGATAGTGATGTGATGAGGCGAATGACGACGGCAGCGCGTGAATAGCGGGGCGGGCACGGGGCTGGGCAATAAGTGGCTGTGTGACCGAGTGATGGACTAGGATCTGACTAGGATTTCGCAGGTGATATCGACCTTGCTACCCTGTTCCTGTACAACAAAAAATTGGAAACGCTCAGCATCATTTCTTATGCCTCCAGCTCAAAAATGAGAAGAAAGGTCATGTTTGAAAATCTGCTGCACTCTGTGCGGAACGGCTCATCATCGTGGGAACCAAATTCCATGTACCTACAAACTGGGCTCCTAGAGTGCCTCTTTGCGACCAGCTCTCTCTTCCATGAGACGAAAGTCGTGGTGATGCATTATATTGCTTCCCAAACAGGAACTGCAGGGTATTTATCACACAACACGAAGACCGACCCGTAATTACATCCAGTATCCCATGACATTTCCAGGCCATCACTGCTGGAATAGGACCGCATGCAAGTGGTGGACCGACAACATTTTCTTTGGGGACAATATCAAAAATGATTTGTTACTGCGACTCTACAGCTCTACGTTTAGTGATCAAAGGCATTTGGCTACTCTATTGTACCACTACGCCCTGCCCTTGTCCGCCTGAACTCGTGCGCACGCATGCATAGAATCAGGGCCATAACTGACAGAGAATTAATATAACTGGTGTCGCTGAGTATCATAAGCAGCGACTCGTGCAAAGCTGATTCTACGAGGCAGGATGGCATCGTCGTCTAGTGCAAAACGATATCATCGTATAAAATAGATATGAAGTGCGGCTTGCCGTATCGTAGTCAACTCGAGGCCGGAACGACAGGTTCCTCGGCAGAGAGGAGCAATAGCTTCGTGCATGACCAAGACAAAGACAGCAAAGTGAGCGCAACCCTCATTTAAGACAAGTACAGCTCGTCAGTCAGCCAGCCACCGCTGTTCGCTGTTTCGCCAAAGAAGAAGGCAGCACCTGGCTAGCTGACCAATCATAAACAAGGTATAAGCGATAACAGACTGGGTCCTGACCTAGCTGCTGCCTTCGCACCGCCAAAAGATTTTTAAAAAAAAGTGGATACCAATTTCCGCCTCTCAGGCAGCAGCAGGCAGCTATTACGACCTGACGAGGCGCACGGACCAGCATGAGTGCAGTATAAATTTCGCAGTTGCGCCCTCTTCCTTTGGATTTGTTTTTTCTTTCCTTTTCTTCTTCATACTTACCTTGTTCCAGTATCCTGAGATCAAGAAAACAGGATACTAGCAGAGGACACCTGCATTGCACATCGCGGAGTCGTCCTGTGCTCAATTGTCCTTCGGGGCCATTGGGGGCGTAATTTTTGATTTCTTTACCTTTTCCATTGTGGCCATGGTTCCATACTGTGACATGAAGGAGATGCTAGTTCGGATAACTACTGGTACGAACCTCGGCCTGATCCTGAACCGGATTGGTGAGATCGAGTGAACGTGCAGGAGCAAAGTTGGGGCATTGGAATAATTTGATGCTGAGCTGCGTAGTAGAGTAGTGTTTGGGGTTGTGATTTCAGCCGAGTCGTACGGCTGACGCAAATCAGAGCGTCAACTGCATTCCTCGGCAAATGTTGGCATGACGGCTAAATGGCCATGATGTACAGACGTAGGGCAGTGCATGTGAGGAAGTGATGTACAAGACCCAGGTAGCGCTGGACAATCTAGAACTGCGTTCCACAGGACATGGGCTCAATTTCAACGTTGTTTTGGATGCATGTTGAGACCACGGCAGCTAGGGCCTGACCAGATACGACGCTATTGGTTTCGCTGAGACTGGTATGAACAGGACTCTTATCGAGGTACGCCACAGAAAGACATGGTTCGCAAGACGACCCATGCGCCATCTGCGAGGGGCACTCGTCAGATCACTGTTGATGAATGCTGGCATTCTCGACAGCGCCGATGGTTCCTGCATTCGCGCCAGTCCGAACTTGTGGAATATTGTGAGGGTCAAGGATTGATAGCTGGTGAGAAGAGAAGCTGCAGGACCGGTTAGTAGGACGAGATAAGGAATGAGAATCGCAGCAAAAGACAAGCTATAATATACAAAAAAAAAAAAAAAAAAAAAAAAAAAAAAAAGGCTCAGGACAGAGAGCGGATGGCGGCAACACTCTCCAACCGATTGATTGTTCATGGGTGTGCCTAGTGCCTACGTAGTAAGGGCAGGAGCGTAAGACTGGAGTGTTATTAGCAAAATCAAGGGGTAGGTGCCTAGAAAGTAAACAGTGGACTAAAGCGGGGTAGCTGCACGAATAGCAGTACGCGGGACTAGAACATCTGGAGGTAACACACAAAAACTTTGAACGGCTGGACGCAGGTAGATTGATAGAGAACTGGGGCACAAGACAAGACAAACACAACTACAAGCGAATTTTCAGCATCCTGGTCGCAAACAGCCATTACGGTTGGCGGCACATTTGTGATATCAGACCCCGTCATCCTCACGTCTCGGGCACAACTGGCGTTGGCACACAGTGCTGCATCTGGACTAGAGTCCTCCACCCTACTCAACAGCTTCGGATGGCATGGATATCCTCTCCGCCCGCTTGTTTGCTGGTGGCCGTCAGGTCCGCTGGTCGGTTTGGGCCTTTCTGTCCTTGTCCTGCCCTGGTGTAGCGATGCAGCTCCTCTGGGCGAATAGGACAACAGCATGACGTGCAGACTGGCAGACTGTTGCCACGTCTAGTAAGCAAGAAACAGATGCATCTTAGCGGGTCCATACCAGCTTGCATGCAGACCCGCTGTAGTGGAGGCATGGGAACGTGAATTTCGACCAGGCGGGCTACTCCGTACTAATAAGGGGGGGACCGATCCAGATTTTGACACGGTGCGTGGCACGGAGTATTCCATAATTATGCCTGAGATCTCAGACATCAAAATAACAGACTGCAGCCACTCAGCATGAGCCACCTAGCCCACAGTCATTAGTTTAGCGCCAATCAGAGCGCGGGAGGTTTTTTACCCCCATCCACAGAACGTGGCTGAAGGCGTCCTCACTTAAATCGAGGAGACAATGTGTACATGTGTGCTTCCGTAACTTTTGTGCAATCATCGTGGCGGGCACAAGGGTGAAGGCTAGGCTGGCCCATTCTTACTGGTAAGGTGAGCTGTCTGGCATTGTCATCATTACATCTGTTTGTCCCGTCGTCTCCGGGACAATCCATGGACATGACCTATCGACAGATAATAGGTGGAAAGTGCGATTCTCGGAACCGATTCAATTCGTCGCGGGTTTCTAGCAAAACATCAGCACCACATCAGAATTGAGCATCGTCCACCCATCCCGAGTACGTTGGCAACCTCTCAAGCCTTCACATCAATCTTCGCCGGGCAGTTACCGTGAGACTGCATCGCTGCTCGCGCTGCAATTTTGCGACCTGCCCAAGAAGCGGAGCCTGCTCGACTATTGTCTTCGGGCAGTGAACACTTCCTTGTCCCAATGCTTGTTACATTATTGCTACCATGATACCCAGGGTCGAAGGGGGCGATCCCCCATGGGCGAAGGCTGAGTGAGCACCGAGCATCGGATCCCTAGGCCGCGGCGCTTGTTGATTGCATCGCAACAAAGTGCATGTATCGAGGTAGAGGCAACGCCGCCAGGGTTCCCCGAAGAAGAAATAAATGTATGCTGTGTCAATGGCAACGACGATGCATTGCGGATCGGGAGAAGGGCGACTACGTGGTGTCATGAGCCCTTTTTAAACCACCTCTCACTACCGACCGACCCTTGCTTGGTGCTTGCAAGCGTCGCTCGCTCCTCCGAGGGATGCAGCAGGTCCCGTGGTACCATGAGGACCTGGAACTAATTTCTTAATGTGGCGACTGCGCATACGTACTGTGTTCACCGACAGCAGCCAAAGTCCCCAGCGCCCCTAGCGCCCCCCCAGCGCCCCGGAGCGTGAGTGTACATACGATAAGCGTGAGAGAGTGAGAGTGAGAGTGAGAGTGAGAGTGAGAGCAAGAGCGAGATGAATCCCTTGGCCCAGAGTCTCCCGCCTCTAGGCGTTTTTGCCTGCTTTCCCTGCTGTCTCTGGCTTGACCATCGCGTAGAGCCGCCCCCCAGTTCCCCGACTCCGCATCCATCACTGGTTGGCTGCTATCTGCCTGTCCTGGTCTGGTCCGGTCTGGTCTGTCCCAAAGCATAGTGCGCTGTGTTCGGTCGCTCTTTCCCCAATTCCCGGCTCATTCGCTCCTCCTCTCCCCCCCCCCCCCCAAAAAAAATACCATCCCCGACACTTGGTGCCCATGATTTGTCTCTCCGTTCCCTTCACTCACAGCCCTCTCGTTCCCTCGATTCTCTAATACTCTCAAAGTCTCTCGACGAGACCCTCTCAAGTCTGCGACCATTCAAACATTTGAGCCTATGGTGAAACCAAAAGAGTTTTCTTTTTGGTTACTGAGAACAGGGACGCAAGCTCACGCACACAGCGACCGCGCTCCAGTCCTCCACCTCAGAATTCTGTCGTAACGGTCCTCCACCACTTTCAGAGAATTCGATTTTTCGACAGTCCTAGCCCACGACCACCACTCGAATCGCGCTCAAGACGTTGTTTCCTGGCCTTTGATAACTACTTTTATCGTCAGTCCGCTCGGTTTTTCGTCTCGATTAGCCGCTGTGTCGCTACTCTTCCATAGTCTCGTACGGCGGCCACCCACTCTATCCTCGCGATCTAGTCCCTCTCCATTTGGCGGCAACTGGATCGCGAAGTAATAGCCTATACTGTCGTCGGAAGTAACTCTGATTATAATTAGTCGCTGCGGCTTCCGCCAATCTGCAATACTCCGGGCGCGCGTCTTCTTCGAGGCGTCGTCATGCCCCCAGGACCGCGACGCTAATTTTTATATGCGACTCACGCTACATCCTGCCAACTACCCCGTGAGGTTCTTGCAGATTATGATTGACAAGCCCGCGGCGCCGTTGACGCAGGCCATTCCTCCTAGCCCGACCGCTCCCACCGCGCTTGGGAATGTGGTCATCAAAGATGACCCGTCTATTGACCCAATTGTAGAGGAGGTGGAGGAAGAACCTTACACTATCAAGTGTATCTGTAATTTCTCTGTCGATGACGGAAATACCATCTACTGCGAGACGTGCGACACATGGCAGCACATTGACTGCTTTTATCCCAATAACAGGGATGAGGCGATCCGAGAGGACTTCGCTCACTCGTGCGCCGAATGCAAACCCCGACCGCTCGACCGACAAAAAGCAATTGAACGGACGTTACGATTGAGGAATGCCAATGCCATTCTTGCCACGCAACCAGAATCTTTGGGAAAGAAACCTAAGCGACCACCCCCAAAGGGCACGAAAAAGAAGCCGAAGCTGAACGAACTACAATTGAACGGCCATCCCGAAAATGGCAAAACTTTGGGCAGTCCTCCTCCGCCTTCGTCCAAGAAAGCCAAGACCCCCCATCGAACCTCTCACTCCGTCAGCTCCCTCCCCTCGAAGCGCAGCCCTGCTCATGGTAATAACTCACGCACGAACGCTGCCCACCCTCTCAGTCCTGCCACAACACCCCCCGACTTGCCCGATGACTTCCAAATCCACCACTATTCGGCGGGCTTTTACTCTCTCTATAGCGATCAAGAAGAGGTACCTGATGCTCACAACAATGCATTTGCAAGCCTAGCTATTCCTACGGCGCTCTCTCGCTGGCTGCGTGAACCTGGCACGATGAAACAAGAGGTTGGTAGGACGCGTGCAGAAGTGTTTCAAGACGAACCGCCCAACTTGGAGCACAAGAAGCCCAAGCTCGAGGTCAAGGATACGACGAGGTCACTAGAACCGGGCACCACTCTTCGCTGGCGTTTCATCCGATCGCCTGCCCCCATCGAGAAAGACGTGCCAATAATCGAGTTGAATGGCGAAATCGGGTTTCAGAAAGATTATTGTGCTGATCCAGAAAACTTGTGGGCAGATCTATCCTCTCCGCTACCATTCGTCTTCCTTCATCCCGTACTGCCGCTCTATATTGACACCCGGAAGGAGGGTTCATTGGCGAGGTATGTCCGGAGGAGCTGTAAGCCGAATGCCCAATTGGACACATATTTGTCCGGAGGCTCTGAGTACCACTTCTGGCTCGTCAGCGACCGGTATATTGCTGCCAACGAACAGATCACACTGCCGTGGGACTTCAGACTGGAGAAGAGCGTCCGAGACCGATGGCTGCATCTGTTGGGCCTCAGCGATGATGACTCAAATTCTACCACAGACGAGCCGGAGTTGGATCCTGCCGAATATACGGCCATCTCCAATTGGATTGATCGGATTCTCTCAGAGTATGGTGGCTGTGCTTGCGATCTTGAGAATAACTGCGCCTTTGCTCGATTTCATCGGCACTATCTCTTTGGTAAGAACCAGAATCGGAACGTCAAGAAGAAGTCGAAGAAAGCTCGCAATCATGTCATTTCTCCGACCAGCACGGGACATGCCACCAACAGTAGGGCTGCTAGCGAAGGCCACAATGACGATGGCATAGACACCGAGAATGGTTCACGGAGCAAACCACCCAGTCGCGACCGTACACCGCTGCAGGGTTCGTTTGACCAGCTGGGAATATTGACAGAACCAACTGATCGGGATAAGAGGAAGGTGGCCATGGTTGAGGATTCATTTCGCAGGATGGAGCAGCAGCAGCCACCGAGAAAGAAGAAGCGGGTATCCGATGGCACAAATGCATCATCCAAGTCAAAACCAAGAAATGGTTCAGCTGGCCCTAGTCAGTATGTCGATGCGGCAACCTGTCGAAGCAAATCAGGCTCGCCAGCCAGCGCCCGGTCACCCAGCATAGGACATGGCAAGACCAACGGCCAAGCGTTTTCTTCGGTATCTTGTCGCTCACGGCAGACATCCATTGGATCTCGGCCGATATATTGTGATGTCGCTGTACAAACCGACCCTATTATAGGGCAATGGTTCAGTGAAGACTGCAATTCAAGCCCTGTGAAGAAGCGGGTCATTCCGTTGTCTAAGCGGCTGATGAACAGCCGGTACCGTTGTCGCGCTGGCGAGGAGGATCGCAAGAGGCTACTACTTAGCAACCAGCAATCCAACGTTAGCGCCGTGGACCTGGACTCACTCACCAGTGAACACAAGCCATCAGGCAAGCAACCAACTGCCACCATCGGATCGGACGATGTGTCTCCCGTCGCACAGAACACAGATAGCAATTTGACAGATGGTCGGACCCTGTTGCCTAGTGGCAGCCCAGTTCAGTCCAATAAGATGAAAACGCCGGATCTGCGCGTCCAGTTACCGCCAGTACCAGCGTTCGACGCTACTGCACTGAACAGTCCTGCTGCACTGAATGGTCCTACGGCACTGAACGGTCCTGCTGCGCTGAACGGTCCTGCTACAGCAACCCCTCTTTCAGCTACTAGCTCGACTGCGCCGTCGCCATCTTTGCCAAGTCCGTTTGGTACAAGTTCGGTGAACTGCATGGCTGCGCAACCCAGCCCGATCAAGAAGAAGCTCAGCTTAAGTGATTACAAGAGCCGATTAAATAAGGCGGCTGGTAAGGCGTCGGGAGGATCAGCAATCCTGAAGCCTGGTCTGCCGAGTCCCGACGACGTCAAGGTCGAGATGACCATGGAGCCACCACCGCTCGAGAAATGCGACGACTCGACGAGTGCCGCGGCGGCGGCTCCCATTGTCAATGGCTCCTAACAATACGGCCGCGGCACGTGTACGATGTGCATCGGTCCATATCTTGCTCCAGGTTGTTTCGAAGGCAGTTTTTGTACGGAGCGTATCGCGACCCAGGTGCTCGGAGACGAACACTGCGACTACTAAGGGGCTTCTCTATCATGTTGTTCTTTTCCTTTCCTTTATAGTTGATTATTGATGATTTGAAAAAGGGGACTCGGCGTTACGAGGAAGAGACAGGGAAAGGGAAAGGAAATCCGGCGTTGATTTGGACAAGAGGGGAAATGAATTGATTCGTTCGGACAATTTGGGGCGAGATTTCCAAGAAAGAAAAGTCTCATAGAAGCCTTGGCGCAATTCCCTTATGTTGAGACAAGGCGTTACTCAGGATTTGGCACGAACACACTTGAAGGCTCGTGTTGCCAGTGTTGACCGAAGGCCGATTTTGTTCGAAAAGAGGGAGGCGTTGTTTTTATGGGACATGCTCACATGGCTGGTTTGCCAGTGCTTTTCTCTATAATATTAGCATTTTTAGTTCCACTGTATTCATAGGGAATGGTCGCGGGACCTTGACGGCAGAAATGAATGACTGCGGCGAGAAAATGACTTGGTATCGCTGCGATGAATTTGGCTGTGACTACGAAGAACGCCTGTGCCATTTTCTGAGTAGAAACTGTGGTCATTTAACGAGGCTTTGGAGTTGAAGCTACCTTGGTCTGATGTCCGTAGTTGCGCGAGAACATGGCGTTGTTCGCTAGGTGCCACTAGGTAAGATCTGACCAGGTCTAGTGATGTCGTGCAAACGGTAAACGGAAATCACGTAATCAAGAGAGGGATAACTGTTATGGAACCGTACTAGGAACGAGAGCTGAAGCGGTATAATGCCAATACTTGGACATTGCTTTTTACCGAGTAGGCCCCATCTGATTGGTTGTCGTGATTTGTATCTACAGGGCGTCTCTGTTCTTGCGATATATTTCCTTTCTATGCAATGGACGAGAACCGACATAATCAGCAGTTCATGTTATATGCAGTGGTACAATCCACGGTTGCGTCGATGCTCAATAAGGGTATCTATTTGTCTTGTGGAAAAAAAAAAGGAAAAAGAAAAGAAAATGTTACATGTTCATCTTGCAAAGTTGGAACAATATTCGTCGCTGTATTTGGCATGAAATGGAGTGGCATTGGCCATGCTTCTCAAGCTCACTACGCCACGGTGCCCCAGTTGTCCTCCTTAAAAACCAACAAGGCCAGCCTGTGTCGCACGAACAGACCGAAAAGACCGACGACAAGCTGCAGGAGGGTCATCTCCCACGCTAGACGAGCTTCTCGTAAAGGTCCCCTCAGGACAAGCCACAGATTCAGAATGGTGAAGTTGCTCGTTTCGACAAAGTTGCCCTGCTTGTCAGTGGTGACTTGGAGAAGACGGAATTTGGCCAACAAATGCAGAGCATGGCCGACGAGGGGATGGGGCTGGCGGTCGGGAGACCACGGGGTGACGGAGGGTTCGAGGAGACCTGTGCGGGCGTTGAACTTGGGGAGTCTGTGGCGCGGACAAGGGATGAGCCCGAAGACCTGGGGGCACGAGTAAAGGAAGTTTATGATTTGGGGGACGAGCAGGAGGCCGAGGGTCTTGGAGAAGTGGCCGAGGATGCCGACGACGGCGAAGACCATGCCTGAAAAGTAGCAGTACGTGTCGCCGACGAAGACGCGGGCTGGGTACCAGTTTTGGTGGAGGAGGGCGCAGGACACGCCGATCCAGGGCAGGAGGAAGTAGAGCGAGAAGAGATGCGAGTCCGTGGCCGGGTGGGGATACGGGGTGAAGAGGTAGAGACAGTCGTTGAAGGCGATGAGGAGGGCGATGACGACACACTGGGAGACTTCGATGCCGTTTATGCCGGCAAGCATGTTGATGCTCTGGGGGCAGAACATGGCGATGCAGGCCATGTAGACGTAATAGAAGGCGCCGAGGTCAAACAGCTCGCCCAGATACGGCTGCAGCTGGACGGGGATGACGATGGAGGTGACGCCAAAGTCGACAAAGTACACGACCAAGATGGGAACGCTGGCCAGGCCGGGAATCCACCACTTGTGACGCCAGCGGATGTCGAAGAGGTCGTCGCCGACGCCAAGCATGGCAATAGTCTGCAGGGAGATGATGGCGCCCAGGTACGAGGCAAGCTTGTTGTGAGGGAACTTGTGGAGGAACCGGCCGCGGCTGGCGTTTTCGGGATGCACCTCGACGACGACGTCGCGGTTGCCGCCGCCAGACGTGGCCGCTACGATGTCCTTGTAGAAGGGAAAAGGGATGAAGACGATGACGGTGAGGAGGTAGACGGCGGCGCAGACGGCGCCCATGCACTCGGGGATCTCGACGCGCGTCGTCTTGCAGAGGTCGCGGCCGCGGAAGCCCGCGCGCATAAAGGCTGGGCCGAGCCAGCGGATCATGGCGTAGCAGAGGGAGAAGGCCAGGAGGGAGAGGGCGAGCGATGCGACGAGGGGCTCGCCATCGCCTTGGAAGGTGTTGGCGAGGACGGCGAGCGATGCGCCCGAGAGGAGGAGCAGACTCGTCGTCTCCTGGCGGGAAAGGGAGGAGGAGGATGACGATGATGGAGAGCCGGCCATGATGCGGGCGCTGCTTTCTTTTTTTTTATCTTTTCGGCGATCGTAGTCGAGGGTTTCTTCCTTGGGGCGGGAGTTATGCGTGCATGTTTTTTTTTTTTTTTTTTTAAATCGTGGAGGCTGTTTTCGGCGAGATGAGAATGGCGGTGCGAGGTCTGGGACCTGAACGGGAAATGCTCGAAAAGAAAAAAGTCATGAGTGATTGAATGAATGAATATACAATACTGGCATGTCGTCGAGTTGCTGGCGGCTGGCGGCTGGCGGCTGGCGGCTGGCGGCAACTGGCAACGTCAACGTCAACGTCGCAGCCAACTGCGCATTAAAATAATAAAATGCATGTGGGGTTGGTTGTCCCCTGATAACTGGCCTGTCTCCCGCAGCCTAGTCTGCACTCCGTGATACATGCCAGTTTCGAGTCTGCTCACGGGGAATGAGATGGCGCTCGGCTTGCTTGAAGTAACATGACGGATTAGTGGCGAGCCGGACGGTCGAGTAGCCGGCTCGCATACCGAGATGGTTGGCGACTCTGTGTGGGATTAGACACACGGATTGGGGTTTCTTGGTTGCTCGACGTGGCAGGTGTCTTGGGCCAATCAGGATTCAGGACTACAACGTTGTGAGATTTGTCATGTTCAACTATCAACTCTCGTCAATACTAACCATAGTCGTCCGCGAGATGACATGGCAAGCCCCGCGTTGTCTCATCCAGGGTTTGGCCGTTTAGATTGCCCTTGAACAACGAATTCCGAATCCCGTCCATGTACCCAACGCCCACGCTTGTTTAAAATCTTTGTTGAAATCCCAGTGCGCCTCTAGTACGCCACCCAAAAATAGGAAAAAAATAAACAAATAAATAAACAATAACCAAGTCTCACGCAACCAGGTTCCATTTGGCAATGTATGACCACGACATACCCACTCTTCCCCTCTTCGACAGAAATTCTTGGGCCGTTACACCCCGGCCGCTGGCATCACCCATCGTCTCCAGCTTGAGTATCTCCACCGATTGACCTGGAGCACCCAGGTCTTGAGCATTGACATCCACCCAGTGCCAGTACCCGTTTGTCTCGATGGGAATAATCTCGTCCTTTCGTCCGTCAAGTCCGTGGATGCTGAGCAGGAAGAGCGCAGGCTTTCCCAGACCAGCCTTCTCTGACGTCCAGTGTTCGCAGACCTTGGAGAACTGAAACCGAACGACTTGCCCACTATGTACGGATATGTCCTTGTTCTTGGGCTCCACTGAGTCCTCGGCCAGCCCTTCCTGGTCTCCAGCCCCAAACCACTGATACGTCTCGCCGTCAATCCCCCCCGTGTAATACTCTTCCCATGACAGGGACCGACCGTCAGCCCTGAATTGATGATTGGGATCCTTTGGGAAATGGCGCCGGCCAAACTGCTCGTTTGACGATGTGAACTGGCGTGGAGAAAACTCCTGCTTGTATAGATTGGAAGCTGAGCAGATGTGACCAGCGCCCCAGCAAGCATCTATTAACTTCCAAGCACCGCTATTCACTCGTACGGCGTTCCAGGCATGTCCGTCAGGCTTGGCCGGAGGAGGTCGTTGTCCTTTCTTCAAAGGTTCGTGTCCAAAACCTTTGCCATGACCACCAATAACAATGCAGTCCAGACCGGCACGTTTGGCAACAGCCATGTAAACCTCGGCATAACCTTGGCAGACGGCTAAACCGCTAAAGATGGTGTCCTCAACAGAGTGGTGTCGCACGTCATTGTTGAAGAATGAAGTGGTGTCATAGTAAATATTGTGGTGGCACCATGTAAAGATCGCCCGCGCTTTGTCATCGTACGAAGGAAAGGGATCACATAATCCCCGGGCAAGATGGCCCACTGGGTCGTTTCGAGGCAATGACTGGCGAGGAAATTGGGCGGCCACCGTGTCGGGGCCGCTCCAATCTCTGCACACCCAGCACTTGTTGACCTCATTCCCACCACTCACGCCATTGAACTGCTGTGTCGCGCTACGGGTGAATGCAGCTTCTATTTGAGCCACAGATGGCCTGGACGAGAGAGGCACGGGTGGCGGAGCGTCTTTGCCTGTATCATGATGACTGCCTGGGTTGGGCAAGATCTGTGGTTTGATGGCAGGGTCGGAAGGCGCCCTGATAGCCTGACTACTTCCAAAGCCTCTAATTGTATCTTGAGGTAGCTTTCGCCGAGCTGCTTTCTCCTCCTTCGCCGCAGCGGGGGAGGATTCCGCGTTGAGAGGCCTTGCTGGTCTTGACGGCAACCGAGGTGGGAGACTAGGCCGCGAAGCTGGCGCTGGCGATGGGGATGGCAGCGGGCTGGTAGCTGTTCTAGGCTCTTGTTGTTTGCAAGCTTGCCTCGCCCGTGTCTCGTTACCTCGGGCCTCTGTGATTGCAGCTCGTCGCGCGGTGGTTTCCTTAGCTCTGGCCTCGAGGTCTCGCTTCGATGGTGGCAGCGGAGGCAAACTGGCCGGGTCACAGGTGGCAGGTGCCATGTTACGAGGCGCACTCCCGACTGACAAGTAGCTCGTATTGGATGATGTAGTTTGGCTTAGCGAGGACGTTGAAACCGCAGAGTGTTGCGAGATTTCTGAAGATGCAGAGCTCCGTCGAGCGGAAAGATAACTTGTCGACGGAGATGATGTTCGTTGAGACACGGCAGGAGTCTTCACAGAAGGATTCTTGACAGGCAATGATGGTCTTCTACCTGGCAGGGGAGGAGTTACAGTCTTTCCCTTGATTGCAGCGGTCGTTGCGGTATCTCTCCGTGGGAGCGGAGGAGGGCCGTTTGTTGCCTTGGTAGGTCTAGCCGTTATTTCAGGATGTGAAGAAGCAATCTCGCTCCTGGTAGTATTCGCCTGGCGTGCCGGAAGAGGAGGAGGCGGTCTCTTGTGGCATTGATCGGCAATATTTGGGAGCGGGTTGAAGTTCGGTTTCTTGCTGAGCGCGGCTATTCTCTCGGCCACGGTGTTGGCTTGAGCCTCTCCTGTATCCGCCATTCTAACAGCTGATGCAGTTGAAGAGGATAGGTGAGCGAGCGGTGTGATTATGGCAACATGATGTAGCAATGCGTGCTGATGAGGGATGAGATTGGTATGGGATGGCAAGGGTAGGTAGGATGGAGACAAGTGGCAGCCGTCCGAGTTTTTACTTGACACGTAGCGACTCCTTGGTCAAGTAGTCAATTTGTAGGGAGTATATGATGCATGTATAATTGCATATGAAGGAACAGAGAATACGGGAGTACTAAAGGCACAGACAGATACACAGCTTGGTAAGTCTCTACAATTTGTACAATTTATAATCGATAATTTAGCCATTTGATAACACAGGCACTAACTAGATATGGCGGGGTGTTTTGGGCGGTGGCCGCTGAACCCAGGTGGGCCCATTGTGCTCAAATCCAATGCACCCGATATCGCAACCATCTTCGCTCACGACCCAGCAAGCAATACTCCGTACAGTACGCATCTTTACGCATCTTAGCGCCAAGCGCTACTGGGTGAAACACGACAGCGCTTAGCCAGCCCATCATTTACAGTGGCAAAGCAAAAAGGCAGCTGTGCCGGAAGGCGCAAGCCTACAGACTAGAGAGCATTGTTTTGAAACAAGGCTAGTAGTACGTACCCCAGCAGCTTACCTCCTGCCAGACCTCTAGCAGCAGCAGGGCTAACCTTTGTTAGCAGCATTATTATCTCACACAGCTTGCGCAAGCCCCGCGCTCTCGCGCATAACCGCCAGGATTAATCTGTATCGTGATGGCGGGTTGGCTGCCTGCCCACGTCCTACCAAATCTTGTGTACTAGAACAACGTCAAACTTGCTGTCAGACCACGTTCTGCAAGACCCACTGCTATTTTAAGCCAAGAGGTGAAGAAGTCGCCTCGACTCTCAACCAACGTAAAGGGCTGGTGTTTAAAGAGAGAGATGCATCGGAGCGGGGGCTTGGCACCTTCAGCGCTTCATGATACCTTGAAAAGTGGGCCACTCCTTAGCCAACGGAAATCGGGCTTTAGAACACCGCTAACGCGTCAAAGTCAACGTCAACCTGCCATAATACTTAAACAACATCTTTTCTCATCCCGTTCTCCAAAGATGTCAAGCATTCAAGAATGTCCCTGCCGCAGAACACGCCTTGCAACCAAACGATTGACAAGGTTTCGCACAAGCGTTCTCGGAGCATCGATGCCTTGTCAGACAACAGTTTCCAACCCCCAACTAAGAAACAACGATTGAATCATCCAGATTTTCCGCCATTATCCTACTGGAAGGATCTTTGCGAACACCCCAACTCCAAAGTTCACCTCACAAAAGAAGCTTTAAAGGCTTCCAAGGCTCTGAACAAGTTAGAGGACCCATCTCCCGGTTTCAGTCGCACGAATCCACGACGAAGCAAGCGACTCGCCGCTCAACAAAGGCATCATTATCAACCAGCCGAAAAGTTCCTAAGCTCTTGCAGTCCAGCGTCTTTGAGAAAAATCAAGCTTTTTGCAATTCGTGAGTTCCCAGATCTAAGCGACTTAAGAGGGGTAAATAACCGTCTGTACCTAGGTGCCAAATTCTTATCGAAGCTAATTGTTTGCAGTATCCCTCTATTGGAACGCAATATAAGATGAGCTCGCGGGACTCAAGTGCCGGGTCTGGTCTCGGACGTCGAAAACGAGGTTCTCGCTCTTCCATCAAAAAGAGCACAACCGCCAACACGTCTACAACAAGGAGCACGGGCCCATACGATAGCAATTTCCAGCAACACTTGATCAACCATGAAGTTTACCCCCCTCGCTATACTTACCCCGATGGCCAAACCCTACCACTGCCCGAAAACCTAGATGAAATAAAGCGAGCCCTCAGGCAACCGAGGCCTTCGCTTTCCCCGTCGCAATTCTCTGATGGCGCATTTGATTCGTTCCTGGACGCTGACGCACATGCTGCGAAAGAAGCACAAGTGATGGCGAGGGTGATTCCGATCATTGAAGGAAAACTAGACGACCCCAAATGCACGGCAGGCCAAATACCGTTCAACAACCTCGACCATCTTACAGATGGTTCGCTTAAGCCAGGAAATCCAGATATATACTATGGAGCCCGTCCAGAACAACTGCGGAAAGAAATTCGGCAGCACCTGAGTGGTCAGATCATACCCTCAGCACATGACCATCTTCCCATAGCAACCAACTTTACTTTCCACGTCAAAGGCTCGGAGGGATCGTTCGCAGTCGCAACTCGTCAAACATGTTATGATGGCGCTCTAGGAGCGAGGGCCATCCATAGCTTGCAATCATATGGGCAGAAGGAGCCGGTTTTTGACAACAGAGCGTATGCCCTCACGTCTTTCTATCATGGTGGCCAATTGAAGATGTTTACTAGCCATCCAATCCCTCCTTCAGCTCCAGGCAACCAGTGTGGGTTTGCCATGACGCAGATCAAGTCTTGGTCTTTGACTGGTGACGCTGACACTTTCCGAGAAGGAGCAGCTGCATTTCGAAACGGCAGAGACTGGGCTAAACGGCACCGGGATGATGCGATTAAGCAGGCGAATGAGCGATTCATTAACGAGGGCGTCGAGCATCCGGCAAAACACGGGCTGGGCTTAAGTCTTGAACTGGACGAGTTCAATCGTGAGGAGACTGCAGTCACCAGCAAAGACGCGGCTTCTCCTCTACACGAAACATCGCATGAGTCAGAGACCTCTGCGGATGAGTTGTCAGAGGAGTTTCCAGTCAAGCTTAAACGTAAAAAGTCGACCCATCTCAGCGAAGTCGGGCAAACGGAGTGATGATTTAGCGAGCGTCAAAAGGTTAAACTTGAGCAACAAGACCTCCGGCAGCAGTAGGACCTTTATACACAGAATCTTTGTACGCAGAACCTTTATACGCAACATGACCTCTAGCAGCAAGACCTTTGTTAGCAGCAATATAACTCACACAGCTTGGCGCCACCTATGGCGGGTTCTCTTGGCTGGCATCGGACCTAGTAGGCTTGTTCCCTCTACTACTGATATTAGCTAGCATGATGGAGACACCTGCTTACAGTAGAAGCCGTGCTCCTCTATAAGCAAGCCCGTCTACCTATCGATTATGCCTTGCACTGCGTGCAGCATCTAACAGCAATCATGATACATTTCGCGGGCAACCGAGTCGAGGCCTTACCCCAGTCAACGTGCGCGCAACTAGCAACAGCCCAGCTTTCTCTACATGAGGAGAGGGTATCAATGCCAAACATGTTTAAAAAGAATCAAGACCATCTATATGAGACCCACGAACAGCAACACATGGACCGGAGGCCCTCCAACACTTCATCGAGAGTCAAAACGAAGCAAGCTATTCAGCTGATTAAGGACAATGATTCTGTCGTAGCTCCAAGGTCTTCCAGAAATCACCCAGTTCGGGGTCGATAATATGCCAGAGCTTGTCTACTGTTAGTGTCGACCGTGAGGTTTATAGGAAATTAGTCGAGCTCCATCGACTCGTCCGTAGATCCGGACAACGACTTCAAGAGATTCGTGATAAGAGAGTGAAACGAAGGGAGCCCCATTGCCGCTGGCGCTCTTGATGCAGAAATGGTGCTGCTGAACCGAAGCGCAACTTAGATATCCAACGAACTACGCATACTGAAGTCCGAAATTGACGACCTCCTGGAGATACCAAGCAGGCGTGCGGGGCGAAAACGTGAAACAGAGTGTGTCTACGCAAGGATAACGAGAGGGTTTGTATAATCATCTACCCCAACTTCTTGTACAGGTATCCGAATTTCTCTTTGGCCTCCCTCATACAATCATGTGAGTGTATATACTCTTGCACATCAGGAGACACCCACTTATCAGGGACTCTCCTGCTGACGTTTGCCTCTGCAAAACTCCGGTCTCGCTCTTCCTTCTCCTTTCCCTCCCCCAAGAGCAAGACGCGGCCTGATTCGGTCGCCCAGTCCACCAGGGTTGAAGCGCGCTCTTTACGCAGCAGTTCATACACCTGCAGGCACTTGTTGATCGACGTCGGATTTGTGTCGGGACATTGGAAGAGGACCTCGGCCAAGACAGCTGCGTCCTCGATCGCCTGGGCGGCACCCTGGGTCAAGTGCGGAAGAGTAGGATGGCATGCGTCTCCTACAAGGGCGACTTGGCCTTGAACCCACGTCGGAAGAGGCTTTTGGACACGCAGCTTCCACTCGCATAATGTCCCGTCTGGAACAAGATTCATCAAGCGTTGGACAAGGGGGCAAAAGTCGGAATAGACGTCCAGCATGGCGTCCTTGGACGCGTTGGTGGTGTACGTCATGGACGGCGTGCCTGCGAAATTCGTGTCTGGCTGGGTGGAACACATGTTGTATATTAACTTTGAATGGATCGGATATGCGATCAATTGCCGGTCCTTGGCGATCCATCTAGTGACCTGGTTGCTATCCAGCAAAGCCATCATCTCGGGATCATGCTCCATTTTGGCGCGAGGCAGTAGGATCCTGTATGCTGCCTGGCCAGAGTCTTCCAAATCAGAGGTCAAGCCTGCTCTTTGGAGAAGGGCATCGCGGGCCGTGGACTTTATCCCGTCGGCGGCTAGGAGAACATCCGCCGTGAGGTGCTGCTCCTGGCCGTCCGGCGTCGAGATGGTGAAATGGGCCCTGGGCTCAAAGGATATGATTTCCGTGAGAGTGCGGCTAAACTTGAATTTTATGCCGGGCATTTCTCGACAAGCATTGTACAGCCCGGCTGCGAGGGAGGCTCTGTGTCCTGTACAGTGAGGGTAGCCGAACTTGGCGCGGAGGTCAGACGTGTGCACGTGGGCTAGCTCCCTGTTTGTGACGCCATCTTGTGGGAGATAAAGTCAGCTTTGGGATTCGACCGTGGCAGCATAGTCTGATGGCAAGGCGATGGAGGCAAGGAAAAGGACTAAGGGTGGACTGAAGATTGGGCGTACCTCGTATGCTCGCCCCCAGCACCTCCGTCGCCTCGGCCTCGATGGCATCCCAGCAGCCGAGGCGGGACAGAATGCGGACTAGGTTGGGGGAAAGCTGGATTCCTGCGCCGACGAAGCCTAGATTCTCAACACTCTCAAAGACGGTGATGTTTCGGAAGCCCTTCTTTGCCAGGGCCAATGCTGTGCACAGGCCGCCCATACCTGAAATCTGGTGTAAGTGCTTGCTTGATACGGGGAAATTTCAGGGAACGGACCTGCGCCTATAATGGCAATATCAAGATTGGACACTTCATTTGCAAAGATATTGCCCCCCTGTGGACTGTGCCCTGGGTGGAAATATGCCGTGGGATGGATTCCAGGCAGTAACCGGCGATGATCGGTGATGAACAGCATGGTAACTGCACGTCTACGAGTATCTGTTTCAAAAGAAGATGATAGAAATTGTTAACAGCTGTATCAAACAGAATGTATTCGATGGTGGCACCAGACTCGCTGAAACATGTGAGCAGGTGGCCGCCCTTATATAATAATGGCATCTTTTCCACGTCCCTCCGCTCAGCCTCCGGAAGCCGACCCTGCCAAAAGTTGCCCAAAGTTGCCCATGAGAGTCCTTATCCACCCTCTCCATCTCTAAACGGAACAAGTGGCATATTTTTGCTTCACTCAGGTGAACAGTCCCCCCCCCCCCCCCCCCCCCCCCCATGCAACCCGTGACGATTCGAGTCAGGCATGCCGTGAAGCCGAAGATGGGAGAGAGATCAGGTCGGGAATTGCCCCACGTCATAGCCACTTTGTATCGCCCAGAAAGACGAATGTAATCCTCGTTCTCCGTTCACCCGGAGCAATATTCCTAAAGTCTGGAAGCTCCGGGGTAGTGTTAGAATCTGGTTTGTATTACAGATGACTTGATGGAGTCTGATTATTAAAGTCTGATTTATTGAAGTCTGATTTGTTAAAGTCGGATTTATTGAAGCTTGATGCATAGAAATCTGATGTATCGAAGCTTGATTCATGGAACTCTGGTTCATCGAAGCTTGATTCAGGGAAAACCTGGTTTTATTGAAATCTGACTCATATTATAATGTGATTCGGCATATTTGCCATTCGTCAGTCTCTTGACCGTGGCCTGGACCGTACTGAGGGTGTTCCATCACGGCCGCTCGGCCGGACTCGGCACTATCTAATAGTTGCCGGTGTGCATTCGTCGACAAAGATGGCATTATGGTCATTCCACCACCCTGTTTTCCACGCTGACCTCTGACCAAACGCCTTTCATCTCTCGCGTCTTTTCCCGCTCCTGTTGGCTTTCACATGGCTTTCACATACCTGCAGACTGGCCTCTACCGAGACCCCGGTAGGGCTTCGGTTTTGAAAGATCCCGCCGTCGCTTCTGGTGCTGTACGAGTCGACCTCTCCCAACTCGGGTAAAATAGCTGATACTGTGTAGTTCCGCCAGTGCGGCCGGTCCAACGTTGTGCAATGCCTGCTGCATGCCAGGCGCTCATTCATGCGCACCCATTCACGTTAGCCCGCGGAATCGACTTGCCTCTCCGAGGCACGATGGTTGGTGGCCTACCTTGATTGCATGTTCCCAGCCGTTATGGAGTCGGGTCTGCCATGAGTCATCGAGGATACCAGAGGTCGCGAGGGAGGATGTTGGCCATCCCCAGGACTTGGCCAAGGCTACCCATTCTGTCATTCTGTCATCTCTGTGGTGATGGATAAGGAGGGAGGTTGCTCTGCTATTGCGCCCGGTACTTGCTCCTCCCGCCCATGACAACCGGCTTAGCACTCTACGCTAAAGGATATGTCTCCGGCAGATTGGGCGACGGACCACAGCAGCGAGATGAATAGAGTGCGGCAGATCGGCTGCGGGCCGTTAGTGCAATGCAAGTCCTGGATGATATGACAAACTCTACCTGCAGGGACACTTTTAAGCCAATTGGATGACATATCAAAAATCACCAAGTTATGGAGTAGAGACAGAAGATACTTTGGTTTAAAGGAGAGTTATATGGAAAAACAAAGTCTCTGCAGGACACTGATTTATACCCTGTATGTTCCCCTGCATACTTAACTGGTGGATAAAAGCGAGGTTTCCAGATTTGCGAAATCATTCAAGGGTTAGTTGCATTCTACAGGCGACGATGAGCGTCGTCGGTGCCGCAACCCAGATTCCCCTTGTATTAGGGACGGGATACCCTAGTGCATCTGCTGTAGATGATATAACTGTTTGCTAATTTATCGCATGCTCCCAGATTGTGCCAGGCACTGCATGAGATAGAACAAAGTTTAACCCTGTAGGCTAGTGGTACACCAACTAGAGAAGCATGACATACTAAATTAATTAATTAATTAATTAATTAATTACTAAAAAAAATAGAAGCACTATAATCAAGCTTTCAACAGCGATTCAGTTGCTTGATAGCACTTGTCCGGTAGTTTCATCTCTTCCCGGAGAGATAAGTTTATTACATAATGAATATTGCCAACTCATTCTACTGCCGTATTCTGGCTGCAGGTTGCTAATTCGCGAGCCCGATTGCTGTATCCTTCCCCTCTTTCATAGATGCCTTTCGTACAGACTATTTGTTGTTCCATCATAACGGCTATCTACAGGCCGAGATTACGTGTAGCGTGAGGATTACTTGGCTGGCCGTGCGCCGCAATTAGCAGCATATAGCAATACAATATAATATACTGTATTCAACTCAACTATATTCCATAAAACAGATACGCCAGGATGGCCCTGGTCGCTAAACACGGGGGAGTCTGGGTCGTGGCACGGTCGACGCTTATCTTCGCCCCCGTAATGTTTAATTTCGCGCTAGTTAATGCAAGTACCGACTTCCAATCAGGATCAGAGAATAAATATCGCACTCTGGTCGGGCCCAAGCAGATCTTCATCGAAACGGACAAGAAAGTGGAGGGATGCAAAAGTAGTGCCGAGACCATCTGTGCCTGCAAGATGCTCATCGCTCCCTGTGCCGTCCGCGGATCTCGTCCGTGAATCCGTCCCTCAGGTCCTTGTGATGCTCGTCGATGCTTTGCCCTTCAGGCAGTCAGCTTCTCCAATTCTCCCATCCATATGGCCTCCTCCTCCTCTCCTCCTCCTCATACTCCTCATATAGGGCACAATGTCTTGCTGTCGACGCGGCGTTCCTTATTTCCCTGCCGTTCAAGTACCGATTGGCTAGATTGTCCACATAATCGTATGGTTCATCGGTCAGGATCGGCCAGGATCGGCCATGATCCTGTATCCAATCTTCTGTACTACCTGCGCTCTTGGGACACTCTTTGAATTGACAGACTTTTGCAGCACGTCGAGACGATGGGTCAAGTTCTTTCCGATCAGAAGCTGTTGTTCCTTCCGAGCGTCTTGTAACGCAGTGATAGCTGATCCGTCTGTGGCTCAATGAATAGGAAACCAAATGCTCCCGTGTTCCAACAAATGTCCTCAGGATTGTTGCACCTCAAGACTGACTGCAAGTCCAAAGGGTGTTATCAACATAAAGTATCTCTGATGTTAACTCGCGCATGGCTTACATGATGGTTTTTTTTTTTTTTTGTGCAGATTGAATCCGTGCATGTGCGTTGGCAGACAAATAAAGAAACTGTTAGGTAACGACGGATGGTCCTGTCCTATCGTCTCGAGTCCAATGAGTATTTACCGATGCAGAGGTACGCTCGCCAGAGCGCATTCCATTATTTGTTTCCATTTCAAATATGCATCATCAGAACAAATATCATTGCTTCTCTTCCTGGTCTTTGAGCTTCAAATGCGGCATTGTGCATACTGCTGTCTTCTAACCGTCTCACACGGCCTAACTTACAAATCCCCCAAGGTAGAGTCCAAGTTTTGGTATGTCAAAATTTATCAGCGAATTACAGCAATCCTTGGAGACGACGCGTTTGCGATATTGGCTTGTAAGTAGCCACCAAATAGCCATGATCTCTCGCCAACACACCCAACAGAAATCATGTATCGATCCCGAGATTTACGTGGTGCAGACAGGTCAAGTCAACCCATCAATTCGAGTCGTTCTAGAAGTGCTGGACCCCTTCCAGAGCTCATGGCTGATTTGTGTTTCCAAAGTGTTGTTTCATAGACGTTGTAATGTGAGACTGGATGGAGAACATCTTAGAGCCAACGAAGATCATCAAGCAACGATTCATACTGGAGTAGGGCCGCCCCCAGCAATTGAAATCTAGGTAGCATATTGATTTGCCGGAAAAGGCTGACAATTTCCAAGACAAGGCTTCTGATAAGTTACATGCTTGCCAAGTTACCGCGAGCAGGTATGCTTTCCTCAGCTAGACATACATGACATCAGACGTCACTGCAAGAATACCATGGTTCGACTGCACGTTATTACGTGAACAGGGACGAAACCTACTCAATTGCTTCCTTAAATACACCTATCCTTGGACAACAAGTTGATTTCGAAGAAAGCGTGAAGAGTCCAGGGATGCTTAGCTGCCGCTGAGAGGGCTTCCCGTTAAGTTGGTCCTTTTAACTCCTGAAAGACTATGCTCATGTCAATTTTCACGTCAATCATAGCTGGCATACTGATGCCAAAGGTCGTGTGATGAGGAACACTTTTAAGGGAGGCATTGCCGGTCACGGAGCAGAGATCAAGTGATACAGTTTCGATGTGAAACCACAGAGATTGTGCCACTAGGACGCAAGATAGAGAAGTTGCAGGAGAGAGACATTCATGTTGCACTGCATTGCCGTGCAACACGCAGTGCGAAGCACCTCCTACAAAATCAAAGCTGAAAATGGCTGAAGGACTGAAGGGCTGAAGGGCTAAAGGGCTGAAGGAAGCTAAAGACACCTTGGGAAGTTGGAGGAGCCGCAGGATGGATGACGTCACTATTGATATCATTCTCTGAGACGCCTTATGTATATTTTTTTAGGTTTTTATTTTTTTCTGTTTCTTTTTATTCTTTCTTTCTTTCTTTCTTTCTTTCTTTCTTTCTTATTTTTATTTATTTATTATTTATTATTTATCAGTTAATAATAGTTACGGATTGTCACGGAGTGGATTGTAAAGTAAATTCCGAATTGCGCATCATGGCTGGTACCTACCGATGACAATGATTCGCTTAGCTTTGATACACAGGTGAATTGTATCTACAAAGACCCTCATCGTTGTGAATTTTGCGGACTTTTGATGGTTTATTTCCGGACAATGGCAGCCCTTTCGCATAACCAGAACTCGATGCTCGATGCTCGATCCATAGCCGAACGCTCGGACAGCTCCTTCCTTCGTTTTCAGCCCCAGCCATGCTCCTTCCCCATTGGAGGTGCCCACCTCCGCGCTTGGCCAGGAATGGGGGGACATGACTCAGGAAGCACCACAACGGCTGGACACTCTGATTCGGCAAAAGCCGCTCCATCCTAACCCATACCATCTACGGACTATGCCATGTCATGCATCACGCCTCGTCCTGCATCGTGCCTGTGCTACATTTTGACAACCCAGCCCCGGATTTAGACGCTACTCTGACGCCGCTCGAATTACCACTGACGGCGGCCGGTGCTCCGTACCGGTCCACCAATTCGGAGGACTGCCCCGGCATGCGGTACCCGACGTCCAAATTCCGCTTGTGAAGGTACCCAGCCGTGCCTGGGTCTCTGCCTGAGATTCCGAGATTGTCGGGGCCTGGACGCCAGGAACCCATTCGCCCTCTTTGTCGCCCCTCCCGCTCTTTGGCTTGGCCTTGTTTGGCCTGGCCTGGCTGGCCTGGCCAAGGTCGACAGATCACATATCAGCAGCGGGACGCCACACCGCCTGGGATATAGGAAGACAGATACTCCCACGCATACAATAACGCCAACGAGCGGGCACTGGCTCGTGGCCCACACGGAGCCGGCCGGCCGGCCTCAAACCCAATTCCGTCATGGCGTCCGCGGGTAGTGGCATTGCAGATAGCCCCGATGTCAAATCGTCTGCGGCCAGTACGCCCACTGGCGTCAGCGGCAGCAAGCGTGCCATTGATGAATACGTTGCTGGGTCTGAGCAGACGCCTGGTCCGAGCACCGCCGGCGTCAGTAAGAAGAAGAAGAAGAAGAATAGTGGCTCAGGAAGTCGTGGCGTCGCAAGTCTGACACCCGAGCAGTTGGCTAAGAAGCGGGCTAACGGTACGTGACTGCTGCTTGCCAACTCCATCCAGGACGGGCAACTGGACAGCTTGTGTGCTTGGCTCGTTGGTACCCGTTCGCTTCTCACTTTCTAGGTACCTAGTGGTACGTGTTAGCGTCTGTACCATCTGCCCCTCTTGTATTGTTACGATTCCATACAGAATTGAAAAGTCCCGTCTTGGGGAATCTGCACGCGGAACTAATGAAAAGCCTGGAGGAATACAGACCGAGAAGCACAGCGGGCCACTCGGGAGAGAACCAAAAACCAGATCGAGACTTTGCAACGGCGCATTAAAGAACTTACGAGTCAAGACCCATACCAGGAGCTGGCGGCTGTGGTGAAAGTCAAAGAAGCTGTTGAGAAGGAAAATGCCGACATAAAAAGACAACTGGCCGACATTATGAATATATTGAAACCAATTGTCGGCTCAGGTACGTCCTCGGGAACTCGAGCATGACGCGGTTCATGTTCAAAAAAAATAGCACACCCGTGAGAAGTAGCAGCTTGTAACATTACTATTGCTCGCATAGTGGCGGATGAAGCATACCAGCATCATTCTCATACACAATCCGCCCATGTTGTACAGAGCTCGGGATCGCATTTACAATATGTACCAACCACGACACCATCTTCCTTCAAGTCTTCAGCAGCACTGCTGCCTTCTCATTCGCATCATCCTGCCTTATCAGGTTGGGCTGACTCACAACATGAATCGTCAGAAGGCCAATCAGACTCAAAGATATCGCAGCTGCACACTCAAAGCCTTCAGCTACGGCAAGGTCTCAATATGGGGGGGGAGAGGCTTGGCCTAGACTTCTTGCTACGGCCAGGTCAGCTGGTAAGTAGGGTGCGGGCAGCATCACGCGGAACTCAAGATGCGTCACAGTATCAACAGGTTCCCATAAAACACGACTGGGTGACGGTCAACAGTGTTAGGGAATCGTGGACGACTCCATTGGCCTCGCGACTACCGGAAATTTCGGGACAAGGTGCAGATCAGCCCGCGACTAGCCCTGCCGCAATTTCTCCCTACTCCCCCCAACAGCCAGAGCAGCATGTTGTGCATAATCCACCCCTCTACGCCGCACCCACCAAGAACACCGAATCAACATGTCCTCTGGACACCATTCTTCTCTCTTTTCTTAGCGAGCGCCGTCAATTGATAGCCGAGGGGCTCCCTGTCCACGAAGTTATAGGCCCTCGCTACCCATCCGTCTCATCACTCCTCAACCCAGCCAACAGCGTGTACAGTCATCCTCTCTCGAAACTGTTCACGGACATTCTGTCCCGGTTTCCCGAAATGTCGCGCCTGCCCGAGCGCGTCGCCGTCATGTACATCATGTTTCTTGTTATGCGCTGGCAGATATCTCCCACACGCGAAAACTTCGAACGACTGCCCTTGTGGATGCTGCCTCAACCAGCCCAGCTCGAATGCGCACACCCGGTGTGGATGGACTACATTGCCTTCCCGGCCATGCGGGAACGTCTAGCCAGGGACTACAACTCCGAGAAGCATGATCTGAAACAATTCTTCGTATCATTTTCGTCAACCCTGCGGATCAGCTGGCCGTATGAAGAGACGGACGCGCTGCTGCTGTTGCCCGACTCGGACGAAGTCATCATCAACCCCGTTTTTGAGAGGCACCTGCGGAACATTGATAATTGGAAGTTGGGCGAGGCTTTTGCGCGGCAGTTCGCAGGATTAGCAGGTACATTTAGGCTGGATACTTCCATTGGCATGTCATGAGGACAACAGTACATGAAAATAAAAAAATAAAATAAAAAATGATAGCATGATCACAACGGGGCGTTATACAAACAACTAGCAAAATGTAAACAATCCGTGTCGATACGTGAAGCGTACAGTTGATACATCAGCAAAGCTACTGCATTCATTTGCGAAGAAAGTAAGGTGACAGAAAGCACGAACCAGCTCCTGCGGACCTTGAAGGCCCGTCTGCCCGCTAAGACGGTAAAAACCCCATTTGATAGAAGATGGCGTAGAACCAAGTCAAGATCATTAGAACGATGACATCTATTACAGTCAAGTCATTGTGTCTTGTCTCCCGACTCAAAGTCCAATACTCTGTAAATAGCTCAATCTCATCTCGAACCAACAGGCCACAACAAGCGTGATTGGTTTAGTGGTAAAATTCTCCGTTGCCATCCAGACAACGTCGGGGAGCCCTGGGTTCGATTCCCAGATCACGCATACAACAGGATACACCTGTTTTATTTTTTTTTTGGTTTTTTTTTGCTGCGCTGATGTATTGCGCATGTGCCCTGTACTTGGACCGGGATGTGATGTCCATGTTCATTACTTTACCAGAAGACGTGGTGAGAGCATGTTTTGGTGGTGTGATTCGAGATGGCTACGATGTGGTATCCGCCGCTATTACAGATGGACGAAATGCCTCGTCCGTAGCCATTACGCATTACTCATACTCATCAAAGCAGCATACGCGCTCACGCCTCGTCGTCGGAATGCCGCGCCCCAAACGAAAACTTCCTCAACGACTGTCCCTCTCCGACCCAGAGACTCGGGCCCTTCTCTCCCTTCAGGGTGCTGAACATGAGCGCCCTCACCGGCGTGTCAGTCTTGATCTCCCCGACAGCAGGGCTCTTGATCGTCCGGCCGGTCCGCAGGGAGAACAGGCTGACCGTGCCGTCATCCTGCGCGGCCGCCACGACGCCCACGTCCGTAGACACATCCCAGCCGGTATGGAAATGCGCCGCGTTCCGGTACCCTGGGAAGGAAAGCAGCGGCCGCGCGGCGTTGTCCCCGTGCCGAGCGCCGACGAAGCGCATGTCGTACAGGGACATGGCGTTCTCGAGCCCCGCGACGAGGACCTGGTGCGGGTTGACGCTCCGCACGTGCGCTATCGAGCTCGCATGTTCGGCGTACGTCCATTCCGATTCTGGGGTGCGGAGGTCCGTGAGCCAGAGACGGGGCTGCCGTCCGCCGGCGAAAAGAACGTTGGGGTTGGAGTGCTGGAAGTCCTGGTCGAAGATCTCCCGGGGCGATTCCCGTGCCGGCTTCGGGGCTGACTGGGGGGTTATCCATGCCATGGTGTCGTTGATCCTCACGCGCAGGATCCCTGCGTTCGTGCCGACTACGCAGAGGAGATCGGATGAGGCTGGGGCGGGCGTACATCTATGGACGAGCCACTCGTCGTGCAGACGATGCCGGATGGACAATCGCTGGTAGTGGTTTGCTAGGGACAGCGGAAAAGTTAGTCAAGAGGCCGCCTCATCTTGAATTTCACTTTGGAGTGGTCAGTCGCAGCCTGAGCAACCAGCTATGAGTGATCCTCGCGACAGTATGCCCGGCATCTCCGTGCCCCAAAGATAACGTACTTGCCCCGAGTAACCACCTCTGATCGGCACCCTCGTCGACAACAGGCGGCGAGAAGAAGTACAGTCCACAGCTATGATCTGCCTCTCTGGACGTGAGCAGAACCCTGTGCGTCGGCTCATGATACGATATGGACGACATCTGCGGACACCGTATCATTTCCGTCCGAAAACGAGGATGCTGCGACGGAGACGAGCCTCGGCCAAGGGCGATGCTAAGACCTTGATGAGCCCAATGTGCAAAAGTGGAAGATGGGAAACGTACCGGCCATTCTCGTCTGTGTTGATGTGTGTCCCGACAAGCGTCTCCTCATCGAGTGCTGCAGACGTTAGAACCGCTCCTCATACTATGACTCTCTCAAACATCATCATCATCATCATCAACAACAACAACAACAACAAAGAAAGTCAACACGGGACCTGAAAAACCCTCACAACTTACTAGCATAGGCAGCCCTTCCTCCGACCCAGAAACAGCCAAGATTCGCCCGCCTCGACCCTGCAAAGCTCGGTGCATACGCAATGCTCCCCTTGTCAACAACCCCCCCCGCCCACGCGGCGCTCCCAATGTCCTCATCCAGGAACCTCCCCCGCCCGTCCTCCGCGGAGTCGAAGCCGCTCTCCGTCTCCCGGCTCAGCAGCCCTCCATGGACGACGTTCCTTGTCAGAGCATGCCGCTTAATATGCCTCTTCACCAACTCCGCCTTCCTGCGCGCCTCCCTCTCCGCAGCCTCGTCCAGCATGCGCCTCTTCACCGCGTCCGCGGACCAAGACGATTGAGGGGGCGCAGAATGAGACTTTTCGATCTTGAAGTACTTCTTCTTGGCGGCATCTGGCCATCTTCAGATCAGTTACATGTCATCCAAGCACGAAGTACCATAGACTATCCGCCCGTCTTTGTCTTCATTCATGCCAAGACAAGCCGTGTCTTGTCCAGCAGACAACCAAAGCCACAGATAAGCAACGAAAGACTAAGAAAAAAGGAGTAAGACAAAAACAGGAGTCTTTACCGTAGTAATATCCGGGTATCTCTAGCATTCTTGCGTACCCTTGTGCCTGTTCGAAATGGGTTTCTTTAGCCAGTGTGACCTATTTGCCGCTCTCGGAATGCAAGATGAGGACTTCAGCTCAAAGTCAATATTATGAAATCGCGTGACAAAAAGAGAATTTCCCTCGGCCAAGGAGCTATGGGTATGTCGCGGTCATTCTCAGATGCAGTGACGTACAGTCGAGAGTGGCTTCGCGAAGGCTCATGTGAAGTCAGTAATCACGTGATGTCCAATAAACCTGTAGGCTAGATAACTGCCATGAAAGGATACCGCCACAGGTTCCACGAAAACCGTCAACATGCAATTGGACCAGTCTTGTCAAAGTGGTGTCTATTTCTTACACATACGCAATGAAGCAGGAAGTCAGACATAAGCCATATGGGATGGGGCATGGGAAAGAGGCTGTGTTTGTCTACTGCCGCGCCATACTGGAGCTCTAGTCCCACGCTTTTAGGAATCGACGAGCTCATCATTTCACATTATCATACGTCTATCCATGTATTATTTTTTTCTTTACTCATTAAGTGTCTGCAAGACGGTATCTCTAAGGGAAACGATAGGTTGCCTCCTCATCCACACCAGAACGCGTTAATGCTCAGGTCCAAGGCTCGTACAATGCAAGTTTAAACATAGTTTAAAGCGAAAGAGCAGGCGCGCAGCCGTGCGGGTATTTAATACTCCATTCTCTATATTTACGCAGACTTCTCGTGTTGGGTGGAAACACGCTGGAGAGAGACGACTGTAGGAGCAAACGTTAGCACATTTGAAGCGACACGTAATTACACTTCAAGATGGGGAGGAAAACTTACCGAAATCTTCCAGCGAGCGCTGCTTCTGGTCCTTCTTGGGGGACTTGCCATGCATCAGGTTATCAAAACCGGCGCTGCCCTGCATGAGGTAGTATAGACCTCCCATGACCGCGAAGATACCAAAAGAGAAGATCCAAATACGGACGACGGCAACAATTGATGTCTTGGTGTTGTGGACAAACCAGCCAAAGAGACAGAAAAAGGTGGCGATGACATCAACGGCCAGAATGGCGCCAGAGAGCTGCCAAGAGGGGATCGACGACCAGAAAGGACCATTGGCACGGGTGATGAAGATCAGCCAGTTCTCGGTGAGGGATATCTCGAGGAAGAGAACAGGGTCCATGTTACCAAAATTCTGGACGATACCGCCATTCTCGCCACCGACGAACATGGTGGTAAGAGCAATCCAAGTACCAATAGCCAGGACAACACCGAGAAGGACGGACATACCCCAGAGCTTGGGCAGGTTCCACTTGACGGGGGTCTGAGAAAAAGGGGCGTTGTCGTAGGCAATAGCAAGTGTAGCGATATCGGCGAAAATGGCAATGAAGACGACCAACTGCAGATTGAGAACACGGTTCAAGATGGCGATCCACAGGCCAAGGAAGAACTCCATGTGCAGAGACAGGGCGATACGGTAGACAACGTAGGCGTACATGCGGTGGAAAATTTGACGAGAAGTCTTGAGAGCGTCAATGATGGCACCGAGACCAGGAGCAAGGAAGACAATATCGGCAGCAGAGCGAGCGGCGTCAGAGGCACCTTCGACAGCAATACCAGTATCAGCCTTCTTCAATGAGGGAGCATCGTTGACACCATCGCCAGTCATGGCAACGAGGTAGCCACGCTGCTGCAAGATCTCGACGACGGAGTACTTGTGCTGGGGGAAAACTTCAGCGAAACCATCAGCAGCCTCGACGAAATCGTACACCTCGGAACCAGGCATGTCACCACCACCGCCAAGACCAAGACGTTCAGCGTTGTAGACATTGGTACCAAGACCAAGCTGGCGGGAAGTCTCTCGGGCAATACCAACGGCGTCACCAGTCAACATCTTGATGGACAGACCGAGCTGCTTGGCCTCGTTGATGGTGCGGGCCGTGTCGTGACGAGGAGGGTCAGAGCAAGGCATGATGCCAAGAATCTCCCAAGCACCCTGACCACGCTTGCGGGCAACACCGAGAGAGCGGAAACCACGGGTAGCAAACTCGGCGACACAGTTCTTGTAAGCCTTGTCAACAGCCTCGGGGATAGGGTGGTCCTCCTCGACGGTCTTGAGAACGAAGAGAGGAGCTCCCTTGACACAGGTGATGCGCTCGCCCTGAGGTGACTCGACAACAGCCTGGACCTTCTTGGAGACGGGGTCGAAGGGGTGGAACTCGAGGACCTTGTACTTGGACAGGACGGACTTGGCACGAGGATAATACTTGAGGGCCTTGAGGAAAGCCTTGTCGATGGCATCGATACCCTTCTTCTTTCGGGAGGCAGCAAGACAGGCGGTAAGCATGAGGTCATCGGGGTCAACGCCTTGGACGGTATAGGGCTCGGAAAGAGAGAGCTTGTTCTTCGTCAGAGTACCAGTCTTGTCAGAGCAGAGAATCTCTACGCCGGCAAGCGACTCAATGGCGGAGAGCTTCTGAACGATGGCCTGCTTCTTGGCAAGGTAAGCAGCACCGACAGCCATGGTGGTGGTGACGACGGCAGGGAGACCAACAGGGACACCGACGATGGTGATGGCCAGGGTGAAGGTAAGGATCTCGACGATGCCATTGGAGCGGTAGAAGGAAGAGATCCAGACAACCAGAAGGGTGATGATGACCAGAATCAACAGAACAGTACCAATGCCGTTCAGAACCTCGGTGAAGTGACCAGTGCCACCAGCGGACTGGGAAACGAGAGCAGCAGCACGACCGACGAAGGTGTTGTCACCGGTAGCAGTGACAACCACGAAGGCCTCACCACGCTTGACAGCGGAGGAGGCGTAGCAGTTGTCGCCCTTGTGCTTGTCGACGGCCAAAGATTCACCAGTGATGGCGGACTGATCAACCTGGAGGAAAGCATCTTCGGTGACGATGCGACCGTCAGCAGGAATGATGGTACCTTCCTCAACCTGAAGAATATCACCGGGAACGACCTCGGGAGCCTCGATTTCCTTCAGGGTACCATCACGGAGAACGACGGCTTTGAGAGCGAGCGTCTTTTTCAATTCATCGACGATAGAACCGGCCTGGAATTCTTGGATAAAACCGACAGCGGCATTGAGCAACAAGAGACCGCAAATGACACCGAAATCGACCCAGTCCTCAAGACCGGCAGCCAAAACAGCGGCAGCCTAAAGCAGAGACAAACATGCCGGTTAGCGCAAGAGACCACATAACAAAAAACAACACGAAAGTCAATCAAAGCAAAATGTGACGTGCGCGCGATGCATCCCACCGGCGGAGTCTAGCGTGTTGCTGTAGTAGCGCATGCGACGAAATGAGCAGTGCTGTGGTTGGATGGACTGAGATGGTGGGTCTCGGCAGACAAGGATGAGCTGGGAAAGGGCATTCCTCATGCTATTCCAATGCCTCGAGATTGTTTTTTTTATGCACAGCCGCTGGTGCCGCATCGGGCCAAGGTCGATTAGCTGCCACTCCTTCACGAAATCGAGCTAAGCCGATTCGTGAAGATGATAACTCAAGCGTCAAGGCTGGCCGAAAAGTGCGATAGGAACCGTGTTCAGGTCGGCTAGGTCATTTCGTCCACGCTATGCATCCATGCATCCATCCACGTATCCAATTCTGGCTCCACATAGGCTCCAGCCAGTGTGATGAGCCAATTGCTCCCGGCCCACTCGAGCTTGTGTGGAGCTCGCAATCTGCGCAGGCTCGAGGGCTGAAGGGAAAAAAAAAAAAGCGCAACGCGGATAAAAACAATGGCGATTGGGATATGTGTCTTGGCCGCCAACGTTGCCGATGCAGCAGCTTGCCAGACTTGCGGCTAGCTTCTTCCGCTGGCATTGCATGGTAAAGGCAACGAGGGCAGCGATGCGGGCGGCCACAGTCAATTGAATCAAGGTCATCTGAGTGTGGCGCGCATCATCAATCAGGATAGCCCAGTCGTGTCATCGTATGCGCAACTTTGCTTACGATGCAGGCGACACCAAGAGGGAGAGGGGGGGGAAGGGGTACGTTGGGGGAAAAAAATCAGAGTGCAGAGCAGAATCAGTCAACAAAGCGCAAAGATGCAACTCACCTCCATGACGAACTGGATAGGGCCGATAAAGTAAGAGAAGAACTTTAGAATCAAATTCTCCTTGTCCTCCTTCATCTGGTTGAGGCCGTACTTGCGACGACGAGCAACGACCTCGGATTCGGTCAAACCGACACGGCTGTCAGTCTGGAGCATGTCTTCAGGAACAACGCGGCCGCCGCCAGGAGTGCCGTCCTCTTCCTCCTCATCAAAGGCATCGTGGCCATCCTGTGACTCGAGATCCTCGATCAAGGCGTCGATGTCTTCGTCCTCATCGTCGTCCGCGGCGATACCAGCCTTCTTGGGGACGTGCTCAGCAGGGGCTTGCTGCTGGGCCTGATTTTGATGCTGGACCTTCTCGTCGAATTTGCCAGACTCAATATTGGTGTCGAGCGCAGGTGCGCTGACCTTGTCATCAGCCATGATGGTGGTGGGTGTTGATCAGTGTTGATCAAGTAAAAAAGAAAAAAAAAATCTGATCCGTAGATTTGCTGCTGAGGTTTTTGTAGGATGAGATATTTCTCTCTAGGTTGGCAGGGCTAGATATGCCGCGTCCGTGCGTCTTGGAAAGAATAATACGAGTAATACCTAAGAGTTAAGAGCCCGAAGGTGCAAACACCGCAGGGGGGGGGGGGAGGGGTGGAGAGGGGGACGAGAGGGAAGAGTGAGTGTCGAAGCACCACACGAAGGAGAGATTATTGGTCACCTTAGGTGCAACACATTCGTGGGTGTCGAAGAAAGGAGAGGGAAAAGTGAAGGGTTCAGGGAATGGGTGGGAGGAGTATTTCAATGAAAGCGACTTTGATGCAGGCAGAAGTGCAGATTGAAAGCAACAGCGAACCCACTTCTTGTTTCCCACAACTCTACGGCGACGACCCATAGGCACCAACTAGGGAGAGGGAAAAAAAAAAAAAAAAAAAAAAAAAAAAAAAAAATAAAAAAAAAGATAAGAGAGAGAGAAAAAAAATACTAGGCACCCTAGCACCCTAGCAACCCCCCCACACCCAGTAGTACCCATCCATCCGTCCACCCGCCCATCCATCATGCATCCCTCATTGGTTCAATTTGTTCATCCCATCAATTCTCGCATTGTCCATATCGTCGTCATCGCTCGGCGGGCAGAGCATGGCCGGCCTTGACAGGGTTCGGTGGCTCACTGTTGCTTCAAAAGTATATTGCGTGCCTCTGAGGCTATCAAACAGGTTACTCATAACTAACTGCTTGCCTTCGCGGAGGCGTCGTGTCGCTCAGTGTCTATGTCTCTCAAGGCTCAAGGCATAGGGTGGGGTGGTGGGGAGGGGGTGAGGTAAGGTGACGTGGGCGTGGCGGTAGTGGCCTCCCCACTCTCCACAACGAGAGAATATGGATGGAAAGTCAGAGGGCAAAGCACTCGCTCACTATGACGGCTGAGCAGCAGCGGGCTTCAGGAACGCGAGCCAGGTTGCATGCACAGTAATGATTCTTATTGCTCGTACGGTACACCTATCTCGTTTTGGTGATTGCCTGCCTGTCTACCAGGCACACAACACCAAACGTGCACTGTATTCGGCGGCGTCTGCATCTCGTCACCGACACCGTGAAATCCTCCGAGCCGACCTCCCTACAAGGCAAGCCAGACGCTTTGCTTCAATCCTCTGGGGACTCTTCAGGCGACGAGAAACTAGACAGCGCAGCGCGTTCCCCACCGGCTTCGTCATTGGGGCAGATCTCGCTCGTGAAAACTGCTTGTTCGAATCACCGAGCGTCTCCCACCAGCTCCAAGCTTCAGAAAAGGGTCCTCGTGCAAAGGGTTCGTGCCGAGTCAGTCTTGCACCGGCCACAGTATGGCGATGACGAACAACCTGCTGGAATACCACCATGGCGTCAAGTGAACCCTTGCAACTCGCATCGGCCCTCTTGGCGTGATTTAAAACGCTGCAACCATTTTTTGCTTCACACCAGATAAAACCCGCACTACTCCATGTTTCTCCGTGGCACGGGACAGATGGGTCAGGTCTTCTTTTTTCTTGCCCATTCATTATCCATCATCTATCATCCATCGCCTCTGCCCTGCCCTGCCCCGGGCTTCTCCGTGCACATACGGAGTACGGAGTTCGGGAGTTCGGAGCACAGAATAAGACTGACTGCTCACTGACTGACTGACTGACTGACTGACTGACTGACTGACTGACTGTTCCATTTTGCTTCCAATCTTACTCGTACGTCAGTGCCCATCCCGCTAGCCATGCAGCTGTCTCATCCTCTCTTCTGTGCTACTCCTGATGCGCACCGCAAGAACCACCATGTGGCCTCTTGCTGCGCATCATCGTCCTCATCCATTCCCATAACAGCAAGTCAGGCGAGTACTGTTAACACGCTGGGTATGTACGGTACATGTCGCCGCGCCTCGGCAGGACGGGAGCTGCAAAGCGCGGACAAGGCCTGGCTGGCTGCTCAATTGCCTCATTCATTCATTCATTCATTCATTCATTCATTCATTCTTGCCACCCCGTCATTGCTGAAGACAAGGGAAAACCAGCCCGTGTATTCCGTCCGTCCCCATGTAGATTAGACGACGCAGTAAGCGCTCGGCTGGTTGGTCCTCTTGTTACTCAAATTGTGTAGGCTCGGTGTGGTGGTAAGACAAGGTAGCTTGGCAAGGCGAGAGAAAGAGATGACAGCAAGCAAATCCCTTCCCTTCCTTGGCAACACTAACACTGGCCATGGAAGTCCGTAGTGGTCAGCAGCTCGCGTTGGCCTCGGCATCGGCGTCGGCGAGAGAAGATGCACCTAGACGTTCGAGACATTCCACAGCTTCGCTGCATCCTTCTTCCCATCCGGCTGCCATTCATTTCAACCCGCACCTAAAGCGCCTTGCGGCTTTTACTATGCGAGAGACCTTTTCTAAATGAACGCCGGAGGAGGGATAAGCCTGTCCTCCTGCCAATCCGTGCTGCGGCTGGTGTATTGTCGGTTCTCTTGGCGTTTTGCAAACATCGGCTCGTTCTGTTTGGTTTGGTTACAGTTGCCAGTGCAGTGTATGCCTTGTGCCGCTGCTTGTTTCTGATGGTCTCTCCCCTATGCTATGCCTCCTTTCATTTATCCCCAGCGTGTGTGTACATGCAAATGTACATGCTAATGTGTATCCACCGTGAAGGTACGTACCTAGGCACTTGCCTCCTAGGAGGCTACAGCTGCCGAGGACCCTGCAGTGGGTGTAGGTAGACACCTAGGTGCGGTCAGTGTGGTCGCCCCCCCATAATTGGCCAGACTTGCTTCCCAGGCTCCTCCCGATGTACACTAGCTGTTCCAGTCATGATTGCAAGGTACAGAACCTAGGTACCGTGGACATGTGCCATCTGCCTCCTGCCCAGGTATCCATCCTATTGAGGCTCAAGTCAATGAAGGAGGCTTGGCTATTCTTGGCAGAGCTCCCGCCCCAAAGCGTTGCTCAGACAGAAACACCAGCAGCCCTGAGGATTCCCATTCTCCATAATAAATAAAAATGATATGGCTCATGCTCAAGCAGGAGCAGGTGCCCATTTTTTGCATTTAGATTCGACAGTGGCACCTGATTGATGCTCGGCAAGCGCACAGTGTGTTGTTGCATTGCGTGGCCATGTCTATAGCTAGGCCGACTATGAGTTTGACTCGTTATGGGTGGTTGTTTCTTTTCTTTTTATCTTTTT
Organism: Balansia obtecta B249; assembly: GCA_000709145.1. Classification (NCBI taxonomy): domain Eukaryota; kingdom Fungi; phylum Ascomycota; class Sordariomycetes; order Hypocreales; family Clavicipitaceae; genus Balansia; species Balansia obtecta. The sequence goes on from JFZS01000011.1 coordinate 130,567, forward strand.
TTTTGTCAAGCTTTTTGTTCCAGAACCACCTGCTGAGCTTACTGAGTGCCGATCAAAGTTTGTCCGACAAGCAACAAGGCCTGGATTAAGGTTTCGCTCAAGGTTGTCCCGTCTCCAAGCCATGTCTGAGGGATGTACCTGCTTGGCGCCCGAAAAAAGAAAAGAAATAAAAGAGGGAGAGACGGGGCGTCACCGTCGTATGGAGGAGCATGCTGTACTCTGCGGCAAATGCTGATGCGATGCGTGGTGAGATGCGAGACAATTGTTGTGCGCATTATCAGATGTCGTTGAACATGTGATGAGAAATATGCGTCTCCCCCAATTGCCCAACCTGCATTCACGTTCAAATTAGCTCGCTTTGACAATAACCCTACAGGACCCAGAATAAAGGGCTGGCCCTGTTGCTGGTCCTTTCTATGTTCCATATGTGATATGGCAAGAGGTGATCCAAGATAGTTGTGTGTCGAGCTTGACTCACGCACTCACTCGGCATGAGACTAATAAACTAGAGTTGGGTTGTTATTCTTAGTCTCCGGCCAATTGGGATGCGAAGCATGCAAGTCACGTTGAGTCGTAAATCGCCGGAATCCCACGGGCAGGGTATGGCATTAGGGCATTCATTCCCAAACACAATGAGGCGCCACAATTGCCCCCGAAATCGTGTCGTGTAGTCAAACTGGCCACGGGCCGAGCTATCTCTGGCAAACACTGTGGTGATGCGCACCATCCATCGCACACGCCCACCACCCCCCCCCCCCCCCCCCCGGTCAAAGGCATGCCCGGCTCCTGTCGCGTTCGTCCTCCTAGTTGTTTGTTGTTCTTCCTTTTTAGGTGTGTCATTTTGTGTGTATTCTTTATCGGACATGCCCTTCCCTTCCCTTGGTGGTCCATAAAAAAGTCCGGAGGCCGGAATGGGTCGATTTCAATTTGAATTGTATCATGCATGTACGTAACCGACTCGCTGCCAAGATGAAAACATTGCTTCGTGTTAGCCGGCCAGAGAGGACCATGGTCGTGCCGTCGCCGCCCTTATCGTCCTGCTTATTCTATCATAGGCAATCGGTGTTTCTGGCTATGGACCTAGCCTAGCCTGGTCTTACTGGAAAGGAATAGTTTGAGGAAGGTATGCCAAGCTGGCCCGTATCAAACTAAAGCTTTCGTGAGGCCAATTCTGCGTTTGAAAGAGACAGGGCGCAAGCTACATGCCTCGGTATTCCGTGCTTGGTACATGATGTAATAACCTGCCTGTGCTGCGCTGCGCTGTGTCGTATTAATCCAGCATAAGCACTTTCGGCTGGAATCAATGCAAAATCCTTATTCCTTATTGCACGCAATGTTGGCACTGCAAGACTCTACAGAATATCGAGCCCCAGCTTCCCATACGTCATAGGAATGAACGCCCTGTGATCCAGATTTCCGCGCATGGTGTACGGCACTAGTCTGGCTGATGTGCTGGATTTCTGATTTCCTCCAATAGGTCCTCCGGAGCAGCCAATTGGCCTGGATGTGGTTATCTGGTCGGTTACTCCGGCTAAGTGTGGCTAAGTGTGCTGCTAAATTATTATAATCGTGTCAAATCAACCGACTGCCAAATCGTCGGCCGCCTTGGTGGCGACTCGATCCGAGTCCTGCATTGGTATGCATGATCCGTAGTGGAGCATCGCGATTTGTTCCATGCAAGACGCGTTCCTTTTTTTCCCTCCTCGTTTATTTTCCTGCGCCAGGACTGGGCCGCTCCATGGTAAAATCGCGCTTTCAGCTGTTGCCGTCTTGCCGATCGGGTGTCGACGTCGGTTGGATCTTTTTCAGCCAGTGTGGCCAGTTCAACTGTGTCCGTCAGCGACTTGACTCTATTCCCGGCTACCACGGCATTGTTGAGTCCACGCTATATGTGCGCCGTAACTAGGAAACCATCCAACAAACGACAGAAGCCCTGTTGCATCTCTCGGTCCTCCCGGCTCCTACCGCTTCTCTGACCGACACACCGACAGCTGGCACACCGACAGCTAACACTATCACCGTATAGAGTAGAGAGTAGAGAGTAGACCGCAATTCCTGTCACGATTGTGAACACGTAACTGTTGTTAAGCCCGCTTACCCACACACAAAGAATCCCTTGAGATTGTATTTGTGAGAAATGCAATGACGATTATTCCCCTCCCCCGGTCGCCACCTCCGCAAGTCAGTTATCCGAAATCCTGCTCGCGAGTCTAGAGACCCATCCAGTGGGCATGCGATGTTGGCGGGCAATGACGCTTTGGCACCGGCTTGAGCAAATTGGCAAGGCAGGCTCAACAAAGTCGCTCCATGTCGGTAGAGCTTTCAGATCATTCTGAGCTGGCTTCTTGAATAAAGAAGAGACTTGGCCAGAGGAGGCTGGCCAACTTGTTTAAGGTGTGCTCCTGGCCACCACTTCTGAACCGGCACTTGTTGAAACGAGGTGCCTGCCGGACCAGAGGCGCCGTTATGAGTAGTCGGCCGAGAGCGTTCAGAACCGACAAAGGCAGCATCTAGTTCCTTGGCAGATGGCTGACTGCGGACGAGGCGCAAGGGGTGTGGAGAGAGGTCAGAAAAGGAACAAAGGTGGCAAGATGGCCAGGAATCATCTGTGTTGGACTCTTAAAGACATGAAAATATATTCTCCAGGCTTCTCACTTGGATTCGTGAGTCAGAAGCCCATTGGCTCCTACAGTGAACTTCACACGTGCCTCTGCTTCGGTGCCGCCACGCGACGACACAAGGAAGGAGCTACGGAAGCACTTGTCCTAATCAACAATCTTTGACCGTGAAACTTGAGTCGCTCCCAGAATTCGTAATCCTGGCCACTGAACCGAAACACCTTTTTTTTTTTTTCTTTGGCAACAACTGACAAATGCTGCACGCCTCGATTTGGACTGTTTCACCGAAAAACCCACGCGTTCTTTCGCTGTAAAAAAACGTCGGCTTTTGGCAAATATATGATCGAACCCCCTTAACCCGAGGAGTCAAACACTAGAGCACTGACTAAACTGCTTCCGACTATTCACGAAACGCCTGACTTATCATCACCATATCACAGCATATCAATCAAGCATTGCGCTGTCCTCCAGAGAATTCCTCCAGGGTAATGTTTTCTTCTACAGTTTGTTTCAATACTCTAGGGTATCAATAAGTTATGTAAATACTAAACCCATATTATTTCTTGTACAGTCATGTCGATGCAAATACAATATCGGTCAATGCTGTGCTGGAGTGAGTGATAAGCACGTTGATCGATGCCCCTTTCATTAATTATCGTCAATAGACGCAACTGCTAGTTCTTATGTCCCCAGCGTACCCTGGCTTCCCCTTCCTTTGTGCTCTTCGCCGATCCCCCTCTATTTCATCCCTGTCCCGTGTTTCGCCTCCGGCAGGGTGTGACTCCAAGATGTCATTTGCCCCATAGGAATTGTTCAAACAAGTGTTAAGAGTTGTGGGAGACAAAATGTTTCTTACATCCACCCATTCACCTTGGCGAAATTCAGGGCGCTATGTTGCCAAATGAAGACGGCACCCTCTATATATCGCATACAACCCCTAGGACGAGCACCAAGCAGGCGATCGAAGGGTCCTGTTCATTCCTATGTCTTATACGGAGTGGTCAATAAACAAACATCCACACCCCCCCAACCCATATGTGCCCCAGCCGGTTGCGGTCATTGGCAGAGATAGTCGCCGATGACAGGGCGAGCTGCATTTTGCGCCCGTTGACCGCAATCGGTTCAATTATCATCCAGGCTTGTAAGTCATTCATTCTCAGCCTCTCTCGCCTTGTCCTTTTTTGTCTCTATATAATCCTCGGTCTTCGCCCCTGTGACGCACGGGTGACAATTTACGAGTCTTGGCCTGTGCACATACCGATGCAGAGGCTACCTGTCACCCGCGTTGCCATGGTAATCACACACACACACACACACACATGGACCCCCAGAAATTTCACTTTGCGCCAGGTACAACGTGCATGGACTAAGCACGCAATGATTTTCCGTGGCATGTCAGCAGGGATGGCCTTTGCCGACATCACTGCTCACCTTTGACGGATCACGAGAAGACGATAACAGGTAATGGGAAAGAAGGGGGTAGAGAGTCGGCACACTATGGAATCCCGCCTCTGTGTCCCCCCGAATACCAGGAAGGGCTGGACATTTCTCGGGCTGTCGTTTTCCTAATTTCGGTCATTCAGTGGATCTCGGCCCGTATCAGAGAACGGCTCTAACTCTGTTCGTCCTCTTGGCCATGCGACGGGCTGGTGCTGATAGGCCGGTCTGGTCGTCACGCGTGCAGCAAAAATATGGCCCGTACATGGTTCCATATAGAGAAGGGCTGCAGTTGACCTCTTCTGGGTTAATCCTGCACGCCAGGCAGGATTGCCGGTGATCCGTGAATGCCCACATGCCCGCCTCTGGCCGTACGGCTCGGGAAGAACCATGGGCGGTTCGTACAGTGTCGCTGGAGAATTAACGGAACAAGTGAACAAGAGGCTAGTAGCGAACAGAAGTCATCCTGTTTAGATGCAAATATGAAGTCATGCCGTGGTTGCCATTGTCGTCCAATGAGAACGTCCTTGTCGACAACCTGACATACCAGGACCATATGCTTGCCACTCTCCAACCTACAGGGATGGGTTCAAGGCGTAGACCCGAATGCAGCACTGTTCTTCGTCAACCCACGCAACTACAATACGATCCATCAGATTGCAGCCAGTACATCGTGACATGGGAGGAGAAAAGACCGACTAAGCAGCTTATCCTGCCAATCCATCTCAAGGACAACCGCACCAAAACAATCACCGTCGAAGCATACGATGAAATGAAAAACAGCAGACTAAGTTTTACTGAAAACCAATAAGCTAGAGTGATTATTAAAAGACCTCCCCGACGTGACACGCAATGCTGCTATCTAAGAACGCAAATTGCAGGTAGCAACCGTTTCAAACAGCTGCAATGCGAGCCATGAAATTGAAAAAAATTCACCTCGCCCAGCCCGCAAGCGCCCCTTTTCACAATATCCCCCGAGTTCCAGACGCCTCCGTTGTAGTTTTGCGCGACTACGCACGACCTATTCCTGGGTATCAATATTACTCCCACATTGTTCATGAGAAACGCAAAGAGACGGATTTAGTGGCCACCGGTGGGATCAGGGAACGAGAATCCAGCAGGAAAGCTGGGCATCCCGTTGGGCAATGTGCCAACACCGAAGGGGAAGCTTGACACGGGAGGGCCATTGCCGTGGTCAGCTTTGCGGGAAGGACCATCTCGGCCACGACGAGATGACCCTCTGCCAGGGTCGTCCTCCCTGTTTCGCGTTGATTTCGGCCCATTGCTGCCGCCCTTGTCCGTCTGCATTCGCCGGCTAATGGCTTTGGAGGAGACGCCAGCGCCGATTTCGATATCCGGCTCCTCGACAGAGAGGCCGCTCTCGATCGGCCGCCCTCCACTTCCGCCGTAGGGAGCAGTCAAAATCCATTTCCGGTCAGCTTCGGTCAGCTTGTGGATTGGAATGATGCTGACACCAGTGGCATAATCACTGCAGTCTCGGGGACCGAAGCCGACTCCCCAACGTGTCTACAAACAGGTTTGTCAGTAAAGAATCAAGTGCGTTGGGGGGGGGGCGGTGCCTGTGGCATCACGAATGAAGCACGACGTACTCTCAAAGGAAGGTCAATCGTGCGATTATCTTCCATGTTTTCCTTTGCACTGACGGCGTCCTTCCTCGTCAGCATTTTAACAAAGGCATGTCTTTTGTCCTTGTTGACGATGCAGGTCTGCACAGTGCCATAACGGTTAAATATTCTGCGAAGCTCAGCTTCAGAGCACCTGCATGTCAAAAACGTTAGAAATGATGCGTACTTTACGAAACGAGAAAGATGAAATGGTGGAAGATGCTCACGTCACACCGCCGACAAAAAGCGTCCGGCTGAGGACCTTGATAGTGCCCGACGGCAAAGTGGGATCGTATTCAACCCATTTGTCCACATGAGGAAGACCATCGTTGGGAGTGGGACTGCGGCCTCGGCGACCTGGAGGACTACGCTGTCGATAATCGTTGCTTCCCCGGCCATTGCGCTCGCGATCATCGTGACGACCGCCAAGAGGTGAATTACGGCCGTGGCCTCTATCTCGTCCTCCACGAGGTGAGTCTCGGGAGCCCCAGCCACGGTCGGGGGATCTGGATCTGGATCGACCATGGTATCTAGGGGATCTCACGCCATCTTGATAGCCTCTATCATGTCCGTTGCCGGATACAGGCGCTGGGGGACCCCATGCATGTGAGGCGCCGGTGGAAAAGGTGCCTTGGGCCGCTGGGACAGGAGGTTGGAAATTTGTTGGAGGTACAGCGCTGGGAGCAGGATTGTTGCTATTTGTCATACTTTGGATCAAACCAGGAATCTTTTCAAACGGAACCCCTTGATCGGCAAGGGCCTTAATCAACAGAATCTGCTGTTGCACGCCTGAGTCTAGTGCTGGGCCGCCAGTGGCAAGAGGGGGGGCAGAAGGGTTCGTCAGATTATATGGATTGGGAGGATTACTCGCGTTGGGCAACACGGGCGTCGGACCACCGTGTCCTGGCATCTGTGGAAGCGAGAATGGGAGTGATGGCATATTTACAGCCTGTGAGGACGGAGGGTACGAAGGGTGTACTGGTTGTTGTTGAGCTTGCGGAATTGTTGATGAAGGTACCGGCTGGGGCAGGCCGGAAGAGAGCATGTTATATGATGCTGCTGGAACGGGCAAACTGGTATGACCGGTGCTAGAAGAACCAGGTGCTGAGGTATTTTGCCTTGCAATGTTGGCAAGGGCCTCAAGGATAGATGAACCATTGGTGGGAGCAGTTCCAGCTAACGGCGCGGCACCTTGGTTTTGCAACGCAGCTAATGCTGAAGCGGGAGGGCTGCCCGGAGGAGTTGTCGAAGTGTCTAAACAAAGATAGGGCAGTCAGAATCAGATGTGTGCGTACCAGGGTGATGCCGTGAGAAATGGCAGTTTGAGTGTCAGCGGAGGGTGGTACTTCGAATAAGGCAAGCCGACCTTTCTCCACCCCCTCTCAACAAGATCAAAGATAAATCATCTGTCACGCTTGGTATGGAGGAAGACCTACTTGCTGCTGGAGCTACCAGTCTCTGTTTGAATTGTTCAATCATTTGTGTTGGAAAGGTCTGGCCTTTCTCCCAGATGTCCAACAGCTTCTTAATCTTTTCCTACAAGGTGAGAAAAGTGTAAGCTACTATTCAGGGTTTAAAATATAGGAAAAAGGTTTGAACGAGTTTTGCAATTCGCCTCCATGACTGGTACTCTCGTTACGACAAGAATCGCATAAAGGACACATGATGATTCCGCTTCATAGGAGATACCGATCACATCCACGAGCCGTGAATTCCGCGAAGGGATAGGTCTCGGTACGCATCATTTCAGCGTGTTGACCAGCCTTTTGGCCAGCAAATCACGGGACCTTTGGAGGAGGAAGGGCTTATCATGTTTGCCTTGTGAAGCCTATTTTTTTTTTTTTTTTAGAGAGAGATGCGTACCTTGTGTTCTTCTGGGGCGGTTTGGAGAATGTCATTCATTAGCACGGGCATAAGTTCCGTCACTCGATGTACTCCGGCGGCATAAGTGCCATCTGGAGCAGAACTGTTTACTGTTTGCCCTTGAGCTTTTGCTTGCTCGAGCCATTTTCGGGTCACAGAATCTACTACGTAGAGAACCCCTAACTTGTGAGTCCCAGGCGCCTTTTTGAAGTGGGTGTAGATTTTTTGGATGAGCACGGATTCAGACTGGAATGAACGATCAGTATGCCATCAACGGGATGCCTTCTCAACACGAGACTATGCCGGCCAAATGAAGTGTTTGGAGAGAAGAATTACCTGGATATTGGAAACGCAGAGAGAAGTAAGACTAGTGATACGGGAACCTGAAACACCAGGCGGCTTCAAATTCAGCATGGCCTGGAGGCCAGTCTCTAAGTCCGTTACTGCGGCTGCCATGATTCTGCACTCATGAGACACACGACGTCCGTCTTTGTCCTTGTCGAAGTCCTTAAGGCACAACCCTGAGTATGCGGTGGTGGGTCGCCACGGGAGAGTGACGTTGCTGGTTTTAATTTTCTCTTGATCTATGTCTCTTCGTGGTTCGGCAATGAAAGCTCACAGGAACCAGTTCTCCAGTCTCGATACACGTTACCTGGTCGTGTCCTGCTTGACGGGCACCGGCACCAACTAACGGCGAGTTTACGAGTCTCAAGAGTACGGTCTAGGGAAACGCGTCGACTTGTACGTATGGAGCAGATTATGATTTTTTTTAGAAGATTGAGAATAAGCGATGACGTCCTGAATCAAATATGATGGCGCGTCACGGAATTCAACATCGGCTTTTTTACTTTGGCGGCAAAGAGGCGATGTGGTTACAGACAGCTGATCAGTACGACAAAAATGTCTCTTTTTGCTAAGAAAATCAAGCCGGCGAGGGAAAAAAAAAAAGAAAGAAAGAAAGAAAAAAGGTCAGCAGATAGGCAGACAGTGAATAAAACAAAGTCGCGCAAAATAACCAGCGTGGCGTTAGACCGTCGGGAGATACACAGGCTCGTAGGTCCGGTGATGGCCCGGTGATGGCCCGGTGATGATGTTGGCGATGCGGTTGATGGGGTTGAACGGAATGCGCGGGTTGCAGGCGTGGATGAAGAGAGAAAAATTCGGTCTGACAAGATACAGTCATGGGGCGGAAGAGGCATAAAAAGGGTGGAGTGCACAAGGTCAGGCGCAGAAAAACGTGACTTGATGGCCAGTGCGCGACCAGCCGAGATGTATGGCTTTGTACTTTGTATTGGCTGAAACAACGCTTGCGCCTCGTCTCGTTTCTTTTGTTGACTTTTCAAGTCGGTAATTAGACTACCCTACAACCAATGGATGAACGTACATAGTTACCTCAAGTAATCGGATCGTGTTTGCGGCATAGCCTGACTCACTTCCGCAGTAATTATCATCACGCTGTCCTGTAGCAGCATTTCCTACCGCTGTTGGAAGATAATGGGGGCTCCATGTGTTGAAATGCCAGATGTCATGAGGCTTGCACAGGCCGTCACTGTGCAACGTGGCATGTTCGTCGCAGTCAGTGATGCAATGACTCTAAATTTATGTCGGTCACACATGCTGCTGTCGAATGGGTTGCACTGCTAATGATGCTGAAGATACCTTAAGGATGTACTCCGTACCGTCACACGGCACGACTGGACAGACAACCCAACGGAAGGGAAGACTGACTGCAGAGGCTGTTGGGGCGCCGCGTCAACCTCGGATCGAATCTGCAGCGCGTTGCTGTACAACAACCTTGGGGGCCCACATTGACGGCTCTCCGAGGTCTGAGGCATCGCCGCCGACGCCCATGTTAGTAACAAATTTTTTATTTTTATTTTTTTTTGGCTAATTTTTTTGCTTCCGACTCCATTGTCAAACACAGCATCGACTGAATCGCCTAATTGTCCGGCCCCATTTGAGCCCTTTTCTACTTCCAAAAACGACCCATATAATTACCCACTCCAATTCTCCCTCGTCCTACTAGTCCTTCTTCTGCCTTTCACGCCCTTCACGTCCTTCGCGCTTCACGCCCATCACTACATCCTCTCCTCATCCTACAATATACAATGGCTTCCGTTACCCGCCTTAGCAACTCTGCCCTTCGGGCTTCGCTTAAGCCACAAGCTTTCAACGGCCGGACTGTCGCATTCAATGCCGCCCGCTACTACTCTGCGAAAACCCAGGTAAGCCCCTGCCATGGCGTCATGGGCTGCGACTGGGTATACTAACAGAATTGGACCTATTAGTCCCTGAAAGAGCGCTTTGCCGAGCAGCTGCCCGAGAAGATAGAGCAGATCAAGACTCTCCGACAGTAAGCACCACCACTGACCACCGATGTTACCTTCGATATCGAGGTGACTTCCGACGGGATTTTAAACGGGAACTCCCGACGATGGCAACCCCTCGCTAATCACAAATCTTTTTCTTGTTGCTTTTAGGGAGCATGGTTCCAAGGTTGTCGACAAGGTTACCCTGGGTCAGGTTTATGGTGGTGCTCGTGGTATCAAAGCCCTCGTTTGGGAGGGTTCCGTCCTAGATGCTGAAGAGGGTATCCGATTTCGTGGCAAAACCATCCCCGAATGCCAGAAGCTTCTTCCCAAGGCCCCTGGTGGCAAGGAGCCTCTGCCCGAAGGTATCATTCCATATCCGAAATGCTTCATCTCCCATCTATCGAGGCTAATATGAAGCTTGTCAGGTCTCTTCTGGCTCCTCCTGACCGGCGAAGTCCCCACCGAGCAGCAGGTCCGTGATCTATCTGCTGAGTGGGCGGCTCGATCTGATCTCCCCAAGTTTGTTGAGGAGCTCATTGATCACTGCCCTACCGACCTTCATCCCATGGCGCAATTTTCCCTAGCCGTCACGGCTCTTGAGCACACTTCCTCCTTCGCCAAGGCATACGCGAAGGGTGTCAACAAGAAGGACTACTGGGGTTACACCTTCGAGGACTCGATGGACCTCATTGCCAAGCTGCCTAATATCGCTTCTCGCATTTACCAGAATGTCTTCAAGGGCGGCAAGGTTGCGCCCATCCAGAAGGACAAGGACTACTCCTTCAACTTTGCCAACCAACTGGGCTTTGGCAACAACCCTGACTTTGTCGAGCTGCTCCGGCTGTACCTGACCATCCACACCGACCACGAGGGCGGCAACGTCTCTGCTCACACCACCCACCTTGTTGGCTCTGCCCTCAGTTCTCCTTTCCTCTCCCTGGCCGCGGGTCTCAACGGCCTTGCTGGTCCCCTGCACGGTCTGGCCAACCAGGAGGTGCTCCTGTGGTTGACTGAGATGAAGAAGGTCATTGGCGATGACTTGTCTGACAAGAAGATTACTGACTACTTGTGGTCGACTCTCAACTCTGGACGTGTTGTTCCTGGATATGGTCATGCTGTGCTCCGCAAGACTGACCCCCGATACATGGCTCAGCGCCAATTCGGTCTCGGTACGTAATTATTTAAGCCTCGTCCCTCACTCGTTGTAGTCGGAGCCAGGACTCGGGCTTGAAGCAGTTAATACTAACTCTCCTGCAGAAAAGATGCCTGACGACCCCATGTTCAAGCTCGTCAGCCAGGTTTACAAGATCGCGCCTGGTGTCCTGACTGAGCACGGCAAGACCAAGAACCCTTACCCCAACGTGGACGCTCACTCAGGTGTTCTCCTCCAGCACTACGGTCTCACAGAGGCCAGCTACTACACCGTGCTGTTCGGTGTGTCGCGTGCCATTGGTGTCCTTCCTCAGCTGATCATCGACCGCGCTGTTGGTGCTCCTATTGAGCGACCCAAGTCCTTTTCCACCGAAAAGTGGATCGAGATTGTCAAGAAGCTGTAAATGGCGCCAAGGAGTATTCTTGGGAGGCGAGCCGAAAATGATAATACGACGCCAACTTCGCATTAATACGTCATGTTGGAATTCTTTTTTTTTTACACCAAAAAAAAAAACGATCACGGTATTTCAGCACCGGCAGCTGACCACAAAGTGACATTATATGCGAATAGGGCACTGGTTACTCCTGTGTGGCTGAAATGACGAAATTTAAGGGAGTAAAATAGAGCCTGAGGAACCCTCAGAAAATACCATGGATGTGGGACTATGTACAATATGCGTGGGGGGTTTTTTCTTTTATCTCTTTATAGAAGTAATGAACGAAATCAATTGATGGAAACAGTCAGCAGGATGACATTGGTGTTATGTGAGATGACGTAGGTTGGAATATCTACTGCGTGTATGATGTCTTTTTAATGGCATCTCAATATACCTAATTGAAACGGGCATCTCGCATTAGAACAGTGACGAATACTCGAGGCAATTTCATTTTCACAGGAACGATTGGGAGATTGATACTTTTTTTTGGAAGCACTAGCCTGGCAATGGCACTTCAGCCTTGTCCGTGTTCTACTATTACGGAATTGGTCTTCTCAACAATCAGGCCAAAGTAAAGTGTTGTTGAGTACTCACTCGGTGCTCCGTACCCCAATGGACTTTTCAGCCCAGCCCCACCCTCAGCCCCCCTCAGCCCCCCTCAGCCACTGCCACCTAGATACCTTGCACAGCACGAGCACAGCTCAACACAGCTCAACGTTGGCAGTTGCCAGTCCAGATAAACACGTGCTTTGCTTCCACCACGTACCATGTACCGGGCATTCACGGCGGACTCCTTTCAAACCTCAATGTCTCCCTCCATAGTTTCGGCCATCCTGCTCGACATCACATCACATCCTCGTTCTCTCTCTTTGCAGAGCATCTGTTCCAGTCGCTCGGCGACCGAATTTCATATCCTCGTCCTCCACTTTTCGCCTGCCCTAGACTGCCGACTTTCTCCCTACCTTATCTAGCTACCTAGGTACTCGGCACAAACGCCCCTGCTCCTGCGTCTGCGCCTGCATCCCAGCTCGCATCCCAGTTCGTCCTTTATTCATCCACCAACGGCTTGCCTGCCCGTACCTTTGAACGCTCTTCCCGCGACAAGCTCTCTTTTCCCGCGAAGAAGCACCCTAATCCCTTGGTCAGGGCCCTTCACATCAATTCCACCGCTCAAGCCATGGTTACGACATCTGCTCAGTCGGCCTCCCTTGGGGAACCAAAGCTGGAGAAGAAGCCCATTAAGTTCTCCAACTTGCTTCTCGGTGCTGGTCTCAACATGTTCGAGGTCACAACTCTCGGTCAGCCCCTCGAAGTGGTCAAGACCACCATGGCTGCTCATCGTGGCGATGGCTTTGCTACTGCCCTGGGCCGCATTTGGTCCCGTGGTGGTCCCCTTGGATGTCGGTATTCTCTTGTTGACTTGTCTTTTATATTTTCTGCGCATCGTCCACCCCTCCAGGGCTTTAGATTTTGGCACATTCCTTAAAACGAAGCGCCCAACTTTGAGAATCCAGTTATATGCTAATTGACCCGATTCCTCATTATACAGTCTACCAGGGCTTGATTCCGTGGGCTTGGATTGAAGCCTCTACCAAGGGTGCTGTTCTTCTCTTCGTCGCCTCCGAAGCCGAATACTATGCCCGCTCTGCCGGAGCCTCCGAATTTGGTGGTGGTATCATCGGTGGTATCACAGGTGGTGTTGCCCAGGCTTATGCCACCATGGGATTCTGCACGTGCATGAAAACGGTTGAAATCACCAAGCACAAGATGGCTGCTGCTGGTGTCAAACCCCAGTCTACCTTCCAGACCTTCATGGACATCTATCGTCGCGAAGGTATCAAGGGTATTAACAAGGGTGTCAACGCCGTTGCCATTCGCCAGATGACCAACTGGGGAAGCCGTTTCGGCCTCAGCCGTCTTGCCGAGGGGTGGATCCGCTCTCTTACCGGCAAGTCTGAGAGGGAGAAGCTCTCTCCGCTCGAGAAGATCATTGCTTCCGGCCTCGGTGGTGGTCTCAGTGCTTGGAACCAACCTATCGAGGTCATCCGTGTTGAGATGCAGAGCAAGAAGGAGGACCCTAACCGGCCCAAGAAGATGACTGTCGGCAACACTTTCCGCTACATTTACTCCAATAACGGTATCAAAGGTCTGTACCGTGGTGTTACGCCTCGAATTGGTCTTGGTGTCTGGCAGACTATTTGTATGGTCGCTTTTGGTGACATGTACGTTTTGACCTTTCCAAGAAGTATCTCTTTTATTATTTTACTCACAGATTGAAACAGGGCCAAGACATATGTTGAAAAGCTGACTGGCGATGCGCCAACTGCTAAGCATTAAGCGGCGCTCTCTATAATACTATTACAACCCAGCATTGAGAGAGAGAGAGAGAGGGCTGGAAAACAGCTCTTACCCTGATATTACTCCTCCTATTGACCTCTGCAGCAAATTTTCTGATATTCTCGCAAAATGGGTAGAAGAAGAGAGGGGAATCCGGCTAGTTAGATACAAAGGCTTGCTCTGCCCCTTTTTTTTTTTTTTTTTTTGAAATAGAGAGTAGAATGAGGGTTCTCTACGATTATGACCTTGAGAGATTTGAGAATGTTCTTGTTACTGCCATGTTTTGTTGTAGATCTACTTATAAGTGCATATAGACAGATCTAAGACGACGGACGCTCAGTGAATCTCATTCAGACTCAATCTTGCACCATACGGCTGTCTAGGAACTACAAAGTAAACAAAGGCAGTTATTTGCCAGTATGTCATAGGCTAATGCCTCGCTCTCAGTTGATCCATCGTCAGCTAGCAAAGACGGCTTGTCGACGGCTATAAGACCTCCTCTATGCTATATTCGGAAGTAGCTGGACCGTAGTGCTACAGACTCATTATGGGAATCCTTGTATCAAGGACGTTGTCTTCGGTTAGAGCATAAGCTACCGTTGTGCCAAGTACGGCGTGCCAAGTTGGCTACTTTATATGCAATAAGCGAGAAGAGCTGTAATAAGCTTATATGATGCATATTACAAGCGTGGCTAATTGGATATATAACAAATATAATATACGTACCGCATACTCCTTTATTGCATGTAATAAAACTTGTACACTTTCCTTGTATAAAGCTTAACCCTTAAGCTACCTATAGGGACATTAGCAAGGATCGGTATTGTAGAAACTAGTGAATATAATGATTTTCTACGCAGGATAGAGCCCGCTGTCTTAGTAAAGCCTTTTGCATATTATGAAACTGGTGCAATTTACTAGCTAGCATAATACCAAGAATAATGCGACGTAGCTCGTACATGATGATATTTACAATAATCTACAATAAACGCTCCTTATTACTGGCTTATCTAAACCCCCATATAAGGCTGTTGCAGCTTTGCAGGGGAACATGTGCCTTGAGAGTAGTATAGCTTACAGTAACCTCTTTCAAGATGGCATCTCCTCGTACGTGAAATCCCACGCTTCATCGCCATCGAGACAGAGCTGCGCACCGCTGCGGAGCAGGTCCTCGATACAAGCATCCGAGAGCGTCTCCACGTCTAAATCTCGCGTTAGATTCGTAGCATGCAGCTCTTCTGAGGCGGGAATCAAGGCGGGGTCTTTGGGTCGTTGAAGGGACCGGGATCTTTGTCCATTGCTCGCAGCCACAGTGCTTCGTTGGTTTCTCTCGAATCTAGGGAGCAAGGGACCTCGAGGGTCGAGGTTTGTATGTGCGTCTTTACGGTAGAGCTGCGTTTCATCGTAGGAGGGACCCTGGACGGCGCCAATGGTCGGGTTTTTGTGCAGGACAAGTCTCCGGGGTTCTAGGTACGTCTCTCTCGAGTACAGCGCGATGGTGGAAAGACGGCTTGTGCCGATCGGCGGCGGCGGCTCAGGATGTGGCGTAAAGGGCTTGGGACGGCGAATTCGGCGGTTGAGGCCGGGTAGGGTGATGAAGTGGGAGTCTAGGGCGTCCCGTCTGTCGACGGACAAGAGGAACACGCGGCCGGTAGCATCGCCAACCGCCAGCTTGGAGTGATCGGGGGAGAAGGCGCCGCATGAGATGGGACCCGGTGCTTCGAGGAGGTTCCGGACAAACGGTGGGCGCATGCGGCGGATGTTCCAGACTTTGATGACGCCGTCACTGGAGCCTGTGTACAGGCGGTCTGCCGTGGTGCCCCATGCGCAAAACTTGACCCCGGTATCTTCCTTTTCGCGATCGTATGCGAAATCGTCCAGCGGATAGCCATGCTTCAGTATGTGAATGGGACGATCTCCCTGCGCCGTGTCCCACACGTAGACTCTCCCGTCCGTGCAACCTGCAGCGATGAAAGCGTGCGTGAGGGAATTGGGCATGATGGCCAACTCGTTAATGTCCGAAGCAGGGCAGTCAAGCTTCTGGATCTCGCAATACGCCCCGTCGGTCCGCTCCCGGTCCAGCTGGAAGACATGTATATTGGTCCGTGTCCCATGTTCCGCAAAGAGGCCAGATCGCGACGTGGCTGCTATGAAGCGAGGTATTTTTGGGTGCCACATGATTTCAAAAACATTCGCTGTGGTTTGCGTCAGAAGCGGTACTTGAACCTTTCGATTTGCATCCCAGACGACTATCTCGCCCGAATTTAACTTGTCCTCGGGAATGTGGTTGTCGTCGCAAGTTAGGCCACGAGGTGAATAGCCGATAGCTAGCAAGTGTCGCGTGCCTGGCGAACGCCCCCATTGCATCGTTGCGGGGAAATATGCCCATTTCCCAGAGTTTTCAGCGTTATTCCGAGCACAGGAAACAGTATAGTATTCGCTCTTCTGCGCATTACTTGGGTTCACAGTGTAGATGCGAATGGCTTCAGTAGGCACGTCCGCCGCCGTGGCAACGCGGCCTGACCCATCCTTGGCGGCAGCAACAAAGTTCACATTGCCTTGGTGATACCATGTCGCCATAACCTCCATAGAATGCGCCGTCTTTGAAATATTCCACACCTTGACCGTCATGTCAAAACTGGAGGTATAGGCCCGGGCATGGACATGATCATAGTCAGAAGATACGACTGACGAGTAAAGCCAGGGGTCCTGGCTTTGCCGCATGGCGTCTGTTGAATTCTCGCCTCGTTCCACCAACGGTCGTGGGATCCTGTGGTCAGCGAAAGCCTGAAGTGTGCCTTTTGCTATCGAGCAAAGCAGCAAATTCCCTGGCTTGTTGTATTGTTGATTATGCGAGTCTGAATGGGCCGTCGTGCCGCAGATGATATGACCCTCGGGAGCCCAGCACATCGTAGTTATATCACCTGCACAATTGGTGAACTCGGCAATTACTGATAAGCCGTCCTCATGACATACTCGAAACTGGTTCTGAAAGTTTTCATATTGTCTCATACGCCCAAATCCAACATTGCCTTCCAGCTCGCGAGCTAGGAGCATTGAGGTGACTCGGTTTGTGCGTCGGTTTATGGCACTCGTTTCAGAATCGACCTTTGTGAGCGAAAGTACACGAGGATTTGAGTTCACCCTTCCGGCTTGAATGTCAGAGCAGAAATTTCGAACATCCTCGGCTGTTCGTCCAGTAATGCCATTGCCTACAATTGTGGCAATGTCATATCTGTGAAGCAGTTGCGCCAAGGTCTCTTTTGACTTGGGACAAGGCAGCGGGGTTGGCAACGTCGACAGAAACTTTGTAATAATCTCTGCAATTTCCACAGAGGTGAAGTCGGCATGATACGTAATAGGTAGTGGCATGTGATCCTCCGATGGAACAAGGTTCCGCACGCCTTGGGCAAGTGCCTTGCGGGACTCGGCCGTCAAATAAGGTTTCCTTCGTAGTTGCAGCCACGTACAAGCAGCCGGCAACGTATCGTGTGGTAGTTTTGCGGGCTGTTGCTCTGGTGTTAGCTTTGGTATTCGTGTTGGACGGGTGCTCAATTTTGTGGAGGCAAAAGGCATAACCTGAACTGGTTTCACGCACTCAGCTTTGGAGAGTGTAGGGTGTTTTGGAAGAGGTTTTGGTGGGCTTGTGCCGACGTTTAGTTCACGTTTTTGATACTCCTGACCAGTCGAATTGTTAGCGGCGTTTGCAGAGCAAAAGAAAGCAATTTTAAGAAAAAAAAAAGAAAGAAAGAAAGAAAGAAAAGGTTAATCTATACAGGAAGAGTTGCTAGCTGCTGAACCAATTTTGCTGCACGAGCTTCTAGACTTGCTGCTTCGTTGGTTGTCAAGATACCATTAGCTGCCTCAACTCTATTGAGGAACTTGGTCGACACAAGCAATTTCGTCACAGCCTGAAGCTTAAAGTCAGCCATCTTGCAGGAAACCAAAAAAAAAAAGTACCCCTTCTGTGAGTTACAGCAAGTGAAAACAAACCTACATCAATAGCAATTCTGTCCACAGCAAATTGCGCAGGTGATAGTCGATCGACGGCCCTTACGACATGCGGTACAAACAGTTTCTGTACGCACGCTTTCGTGTGCTCTCGCAGCAGCCGGGGACCCTCCCCAACCCGCCGCTTCTTGGCAGGCGGTCCATCTCGAAAACCAGCGTGGTTTATGGACCATGATGTCGTCGTGGGTTCCTCGCGTGTCGGATCTACCACCGCCTGGGGGGTGACTGTCAGAGGCGCGACGCTCATAAAGCAACTCTCTGTATCGCCAAAGCTCTTCTGCTGAGGCTGCGCCCTAGAGCACAACCTCGTTACAGAAAGCTGGCAAGCGATGCCCTCAAAAGCCAAACACCACTGACTCTGCGTTCTGTGCCTATGTCACGAAATCTATAGGCAGAGAGCGAAGCGCGTTAAAGAAGTGGCAATAGTTTAGGGAGGGCTAAACTTAGATTGTAGTGACGTAGAACGGAATCGGAAGAATTTTTATCCTGCTTATGTTGGCATTTGTTAGGCGCTTAACCTAGAGGGGAATTCTGTAGTAAATCGGCTCTTTTAGAGCTTAAGAGACTAATCTATAAATCTTTTACATTTAAATTCATAAAAACGGGTTTTATGATTGTTTTTAACCTCTATATCGTCATTTTGTATAACATAGCTTTAGTTGCTAAGACGCAACTCTGAACAATTCTTAAACAAACATTATCTGCTAGAGTAACGTGTCATAATTGCAGGGTGCTAGTGCGCTTTGTTTACAGGAAACATTATAGCTGATATTATATCGGATATCGTAGCCTAACTACCTTTTGCAGAACTCGCAAGAATATACTTTAATGCTGACAAGGAGACCTTGTCCAACTACCTAGGTATTGTTATGGTCCAGGGTTATACCCTAGCCTACCCTATAGTAGGGTTATAGCAACGGAAGCAACGGAAGGTCTTATATTGAGCAACCATGGGCAGGTTGTTCAAAACGTACCCTTTTGCCTAGTTCTAGTCAAGAGGTAGGTGTTAACGCACAACACGTGACTTGCGCTTGCACTCGCTTGGGCCTTTGGCTAGTCCGTGACAGGTATATGCATTTTATAAGGTACGTCTTCTTCTATTTATTTTGTACTATAGTATACTTTAAAGCATAATTACAACAAATCTCCTTGAAGACACGCTATTTCTAAATCTGGCACAGTAGACAAGATAGGGGCTCGAATGAAAAGTAAGGAGCACGCACTACTAGACTAAGAGTATCATCAGCACTACAGCTCTATGCGTGAGCTCAATTGACCTTTATTATTCGATGCTTATTTCCAATTATAGTTACTTGGCTAGCTTAAACAAATAAACCCTAGGTATTATACTATAGAATAAGCACTGGTTTTATTTCTTCTTGTAGTGTTGGAGCAGTAAGACGTATCATTCGCAATTTCAACAAACTTGCTTTAATCAGCCAAGATAACTTAATTACCCTAGAGCAGCTTTTAGTGTCGATTGTCTCTGCAATTAGTAGATATAAAAAAGAAAAAGTTATATTTATTAGTGGCTAGAAATTAGGCACATACTAATATAAGCTTCAGACAAATGTTGCTAAATAAGATTTAGCCACAATAGATACTTTTAGTAAACGTTTACTTTTTATAGCCATGTCTCGAGCGCATGTATATAACCTGGTTGTGTCGGCAGAGTCGGCTAGCTTAGTCAGCCAGTACCCGCAATGCAACAGCGTTGCACTAATCCTCTCAACATTGCCGTGATATAGATAGCTTGCAATAATACCCAAGCTACTTGCATACAATGCAGCTGCACAGGAAGTCAGCTTTCCGTAGGAACAAATCTTGGCTTAATGCAGCGTAGTTCGTGTACATTAATCTTAACTATATAGAAGGCTAAAGAAGCTACTTGGTCGGCGAAAAGAGGTACAATAGACGCATAATAGAGGCGAAGTTAAAAAAATCTGAAATCAGCAAAATCAATTGATCTAGGCAAGTCAATGCCGACAATGATAAGTCTGGCTATCCAACGACGCTGGCCCCTGTTACAACGTTGTGTCAGGGTCTCATTTCCCCCGACCGTGGATCTTTTAGCCCTTGCGCTCCTGACAAGCCACGAGTTCATTCCAACTCTTTTTCGTTCCGAACTGGAAGACTATGTAGTATATTAGTACGATTACCTGCTGCAATCTATATAATCTATACTATGCAGTAGCTCACTCTGGGCTGCTGGTACAAGACTTGCCGGAGCAAATGCATGCCATGTTGATACAGCCCTGCACTAAATGAGGCAAAAGGGGTAAGTTATAAACGGCCCGACCAGAATTGCTCATATAGCACTACGACACCCTTCCGCGGCACCATGCGCATGCTTATAAGGGGTTCTATAGACACTGCAGGCTGTCTTCACAGATTCGGCTACTCCAGAGGAACCAAGTATTGTGACTTTGGAGAACCTTTGCATATAACGAGCCCTTGAATTACAAAGATCACGGACTTGACGTGTCGGCCCCGGGGGAACAGATTTAGTGCTCGGACGGGTGTTTCAGACCAATAGCCTACGAAGAACGTGATAGGTACGGAAATTTACGACGTACATTAGCAACCTGGCACGTCCGTCCGCGGAGCTTTTCCTGCAAGGTAGGTTACAAGCCGCAAACCGCGCGCTATTTCCGTCGTCCCAACTTTCCAAAGCCAGATGGTAAAACGGCCGAATAGTGACTGACTGCTGAGCCGGAATGCATTGGTAGAAGTGCCTTAATTTTTACATAGCTGCAGCCTGTACTGCCTTGTACCCGTCAAGAACACGCCCTATATATGCCCAGATAGCTATATTCGATCGGCCAAAGATGTTCTCATTCCCCACAATGCCACTATGATGATCCTATAGTCCAATTTTGCTCACGCTCCGTCATCTCAAAGCACACACAGACTTCTACAAGGGACGTTTACAGCTTCGCTAAGCTAGGTGTTGTGGCGCCGTTGATCTCGGCATACATGGCGTCGATTTCGGCGCGATACTTTTTGGCCGCTTGCGGTCTCTTCAGTTTGAGACTATTCACAAAAGTTCTTCATTAGTCTGGCACGGGAAATGCAAAATGGTGTCGACGTGTGTTTTTGACCAAGATTGGTGTTTTGTTTCAGAGAACGGGGGGGGGGGGGTACTCACGTGGGCGTAAGGAGCTCATTCTCAACCGAAAAGGGCTCAAAGTCCAGGTAGACGCCGCGGACCTTCTCGAAGCTGTTGAACTTGTGCTTGAGGCCGATCTTATCGAGCACTTTGAGGAAGGCTTGCCTGACCTTGGGGTCCTTGGCGGCCGCCTTCAAATCGCTGGCGTCGGCCGTCACCCTGCGGCCCAGCACTTTGGAGGCCCAGGCAGGGAAGTTTTCGGGGTCGACGCCGAAGATGGCCACAAGCGTGGACTCCTTAGCATCACCGTGGACATAGCCCATGTTGATTAGGTTGGTATTTGCGGCATAAACATTCTCAATGCGTTCTGGGGAAATGTATTCTCCCTGGGAAAGCTTGAGGACGTTCTTCTTCCTGTCGATAATCTTGAAGCGACCGAGCTTGTCAACTTCGCAGATATCTCCGGTATGGAACCAACCATCTGCCTCTAGAACCTTGTTAGTCTCCTCTTCATTTTTGTAGTACTCCTTGAAAACGGCAGATCCTCGAATCAGGAGCTCGCCTCGGGGGTTAGGCTTGTCATCAACGGTGTAGTCAAAGTCCGGAACCGATTCCAGACACAGTTCAATATGGCCCATAGGAGGTCCGATATTGCCAGTCGTGAAGTCGCCCTTCATCTGAATAGTACCAGTGGCGTACGTTTCAGTCATGCCCCAACCTTGCTGGAAGTCATTGGCAAAAGCGGCGCGCAGGAACTCCTGGACATCTGGGTCTAGCTGAGCACTTCCACTTATCATGGTGTGGGCCCTGTCAAGACCGACAGCAGCTCGCACCTTCTTGGTCCAGATTCTGTCCCAGAAGAAGTGAGTGTTGGAGGCTTGGCCAGGTGGAGCCTTCATGGCAGCTTTCTTGGAGTCGATGACATGCCTAGATAAAGCGCCCCGCACACCTTCGGCCTCGACCGTAGCCGTACGAATGGCCGAGTTGAATCGATTGAACAGACGGGGAACAGAGATGAAGCCAGT
Source organism: Balansia obtecta B249 (assembly GCA_000709145.1). Lineage (NCBI taxonomy): Eukaryota > Fungi > Ascomycota > Sordariomycetes > Hypocreales > Clavicipitaceae > Balansia > Balansia obtecta. The sequence goes on from JFZS01000011.1 coordinate 152,493, forward strand.
GGGCTTGAGCAGTTTCATGTCCTCTACAAGGCCCAGGACATCCCCTCGGAAGAACCCAATAGAAGCACCCTCCGACAGGGCGATGTGGTCGATAAGTCGGCCGTAAATATGGGCAAGCGGCAGGTAAGAGATGTGAACGTCGCTTTCCTTGACGTAGCCGCCAAGACGAGCGGCGGCATTAGCCGAGACAGCGTTACCATGTGTTAGAACAACACCCTTGGGGGGGCCGGTGGTACCAGAAGTATAATTGATGGTGGCGATGTCGTCCCAGGCAGGCCCTCGAAAAGGGCGGCCGGATTCAAGCCCAATCTTCTCTACTTCGGCCATGGAGTAGATCTTGATGCCATGCTGAGCGGCAACTTCATTGAGCACGGAAGCCTTGGATTGACCTGGAAGCTCACCGCTATCCAAGGGATCCATGGAGACAACCAGCTTCAGCGTGGGGATGCGAGGCGCAAGCTTGATGAGCTTGGGGATGTGAGGGAGTGAACAAACAATGGTGGGCAGCTCAGCATGGTTGATGATGTACTCGGTGGCATCAGGACCAAGAGTCTCGTAAAGGGATACGGTATAAAGGGACTGGGAAATGGCACCGAGGTCTACAGCATTTGGCCAAAAGTGGTCAGCATTTCATTCCGTACGACATTAGTCCATGCGATTCCTGGACTTTGTGATGCCTACCAGCAATCTGCCACTCGGGTCGGTTTTGAGACCAGACACCGACACCGTACTTCTCATGGGGATAACCGATGCGCTTATGAATTTCCACCAACCCGGCTCCGAAATTCTTTCTTCGCTCAGCAACTTCGCCGTAGGTCATCCATTCAAATGCGTCGCCCCAAGCCTGGGTGGTCGGATTCCACTTGCGAATACCCATGCACTTCTTGCTGGGTCGCTTGCGGGCCGAGGCCTCGAAAACGTCTTGCATGGAGCGAATCGACGGGTCATAGGTGGTCAAGAGCTCTCTGTCGCGGAACCTCCAGCCTCTGTACACTGCACTGCGGCCAGGGCGCTCCGATCCTGCTATAGGGACACCGTACGGGGATCCGGGGGGAGGTATTGCGCCCAGCTCGAGCTGGAGCGCAGTGGGATCCCGTGGAGGAGCCATGGTGGGAATGTACACAGAGATTTGCTTGCGAGGCTGACGAGGTGTCTTTATAGCGAGAAATCTCAGGAGAACTGGGCCAGGAGAAAGTCTGATTGGAACCACGGAGGCAGAGGAAGAAAAAAAAGAAAAAGCAAAAAAAAAAAAAAAAAATCAAGGAAGCGTCGGCGGAAGATTCGGGGATACGTGGGGCGAAGCCGGGGGGGGAGAACAGGACAGGGAGATCTGGAATAGTGCCAAAGGGCAACAAAGTCTAATTTGATAGGCAGATGAATGATGGATGGTGTTTAACGATCTGGTTTAGCCGTGCAACTTCTCAATGCGGGCATGACGCCGAACGAACGTGGGGATTACAGCAAGCCAGTTAGAAGCGTGGAGGTGGATTTTCATGTACCGACGTACTTCCATTCATGGTACAGTGTACAGCACCGGCCTAGATGAGTGCATAGGTACCCCCTACCCCGTGCCCCAAGGCATGGGCCGAGGTCTCCCAGAGGCCTCGGCAGCCTGCCTGTGGCTGCACAGGCAAGATAATACGGAATACTGTGAGCGAAACTCTCCGTCAGCCAACCAGAGACGAGTGGGGTAGTGGTTGGTATCCAGCAACTGGGTCAACGAATGGGCTAGTGGGCCAATCAGGACTACGGTGGATAAGCAATACTTCAATTTTTGTGCGAACACCATTATAATAAAAGTACTGGCAATCTCTAGCTGTACAAAGCGGTACTTCACACACGCTACAGTCATAGAGCTGTTGTGGGTAGCCCGGAGTACCGCCAAGTACGGAGGCTGGGGGGTCCCGTGACCTGGTGCTGCCTTCGCGCACTTGGTTCGGGCGAACCAAGCTGGCCGTTGTCGTCCTCGGGTATCGCATGTGATGGATGTGATGGCTGGGAAGTCTCAGTTCTCACCATCCTCGCCCATGCCGTCCGTGGCCTTGGCCTTTATTATTATTTTTTTTTTTAAAAAAAAAACCTCAACAGAGGCTCATATCATTAACGTCTGTAGGTACATGCGAACCCGCGGGCCTCTCAATGCCGATATGGTGACCGGTGTATCAAGTACGCAGCGTATCAGCACCACGCAGACTCCATCACGTAGCGGAACTGTCACGCCGCAGACGTGGACCGAGGCGTGAGCAGCACACTCTCTCTCCGCTCGTCACAACGGCTAGCTACCACTAGCGGATCTCTGAACCACTTCTATTACCAAGGGGGAACCGCGTCACGGCTGACTCGAGAAATACACATAGCATCACCGCCGTAGTCAACCTCCGGAGCTCTATGGATACAACATCAAAGGCATCGTCTGAAAAAGAAGGTATTTTGCTATACTAAGAATCACAAGAAACTACTGTACCACTTCTCTATAAGACTTTCAACAGGAGCATTTACAAGACTTATATACACACACATGGATAATATCCAGTGCAATTACAGTCTCTCCTGAAAGTGGTTCGTTGCCTACAGCTAAACAATGATCACTTCAGCTAGATTGTGTAATAAAGTCTACATCAGGACTTGTATGTTTTCTATAACCTGTATACGTGTAACATAGCTTCACATTTCGTATGATACTTGTGACGTTCTAGGTCCAGGGACGTCAGGTCACGCAAGTCTCTTTGCGAGAAACCGAACGTGCAAGGCTAGTGCCAAGTTGGCGACGTGAAACCACGCGAACCACTTTCCTTACACCATGACACACTTATCTAGCACGGCGTCCTCCAGACCGCTCACTTTCATCTCTGTCAACCGTAAGCAGGTTGTGCAGGTAATGATTTTCCTAGACCAGCTTGATCTACATCCGTCGAGATGCGCCTTATTACTTCCCTGCATGATGCAAGGCAATAAGATAGGCCTTGTTCAAGTCGCTGAGATGTGAGGTTACTGGAAAGTTACAACAGTGAAGGCCTTCATCATGTGCGAAAAGGTTAACAAATTTACTATGCTACTAAAAGCAGTCGACTCTTTAATAGAATACCAACCCTCAGCACGCCCCCCATGTAACTGTTGTTCGCAATCGGTTCTATAGACTCTCTGGAGTTATAAGCATCTACTCTCGGAGCACCCATTTCGGATCCCTACGACCGTAGTATCTTGCGTCCCATCCGTAGGATCTAACGTTGACAACATCCGACATGTCAAGCAATACACCTCCCTTCCAATTTTCCGCTCTCGGCGACATAGTAAAGCTGAAACCAGTAAGCCAGAAGAAGTCCATCACCGACTTCACCACCTCATGGTCGTTTTCAGCTTCCTCGATGTACTCATAAACAACCGCTGTATAGAGTTTCGTCTCATCAATGGTTCGAATAATCTTATCCACTCTGATACGACCTGGATATAGAGGCCAAGTCAAACGATCATATAGTTCCCTTCCCGTGAATTTTAACCAGCCATAACATTTTCTTATGCGAGGGATATTGGTCATGCCGATCTTCGGATGACGCGGCTCCACGCCGATTCTCTGCTGGCGAGCCTCGTTAGAAAAGGCAAGCAGGTTCTTTCGCGCGTCCAAATAACACTTGGGTTCTGGGTTGAGCAAAATAGGCCCGTGCTCGTTTTCTGGGTTGGCCGCATCCGACACGGCCGCTTCAATGAGTTGCAGCAGAGCAGCATTCTGACATTCTCTCTGAGGCGCAAAATAATGTGGAGGCCAAGGCTCTGTGTCCCAAAACTAGAACACGGTTAGCACAGTAGCCCGCTTTCATGCTACAGCATTCCGTCAACGTACCACCTTTAAGACATAAGTTGGACCACCTTTCGGGACCTGGATCTTCCAGTTGTACCCGTCAAGCCCGCCTGGAATGCCTTTGCAAGTTTCATAACAATAATCACCACCTGTTTTAACAGGCGCAGCGAAATATATAGAGTCCAATTCGAAGGGAAATCTTCGAAGCCGTGGGTGTTTGAAGTCGCTCTTCGCGCGACGAAGGGGAGTTCCAGAGTCCATCTTCTCCTCATCAAGGAAGGGCTTGAGCATCTTCTGTCGAGCTCGTTCGTTCCTCCTGGCCATGACCAATTTCAATGACTCAACTTCGGCTGCATGCCTACGGCATTTCTCCCTCAAGGCGTCCCAATCCGTATAAGGTTCTTCATCTGACATATCTGACATATCTGGCAAAGAAAAACAATGGGAAAGAGGTGTCTCTGCAGCTGGAGATTTGAAATGCAATGTTGGCAATTTGTAGACTTCTCATAGCAATTAATGCAGACGCATGGCGAAAAGGAGTAATCCTTTATAAGGCTCGTGGAGGAAAATTGTGGAGACCACCAGGAGAGCCGCCAGCAACACGTGACCCTCCTGATTGGTGGAAACATGTCGGGCAGATGGTTGCCCTGGGGACGGGATTTGACCGCCCTGGTTACAGGCTAAGCTGAGGTCATTCGCAACATTAGCTTCTTTTGGGTAGAACAGAGCTTTGCACAACCCTAACAACTGATAAGAAACGAGGTTTTATTGGGGATTATATAACTGATAATACGATAAAACAACCTAGTTAGGAAGAAAAATCCTTTTTATTCTCTTTTATTAGGTAGCGGTATAGTTTATTAATTGGAATTATTTGTCTAGTTATGAATCGAATAATATTCATCCGTCAACTGCATAAAGTGCGAGAGAGACTCTACACTCTTTCGCTCCTGTAGATAGTTTCAATCAATCAGAAAATATTACACAACGTTACACCATACGCAGGAGCACTTGTATTGCCACTTTCGGCTATCCAAAACCACAATGTGCGTGGCTGCGGGCCGCCGGCGCACCCACAACGGGGTACGTCATCTTATGACTCACGCGGCCGGATTTCGCTTTCTTCCTGAACACGCGTTAGAGTCAGACATTCGTGATTCTTATGTCTTCATCTTTATTGGATTCGACTTCCCCTAACATGAATCCGCCCGCCTGCTACGTGACAAACACGGCATGGAACAATTAGAGAGGTTTTCCAGAGCATTCCAAGGCCTTAGCTTACGAGATAATCTTTGCACACATTATCCTAAATGTACCATGCACCATATAGAGTTCAACAGGCAACTTGTTGGGGTTTATTAAAGGTCACTCCCCGTCTGTCCATCTCCCCAAGGCACCCGTAGCAATGAAATTGAAGCACCTTTCAGACTCTTTCGTCTAAATGGGTCGGCCCAGTTCGGGGTACAGCCTCCCAAACCCTTCTACCTTAGCAGCAACAACACTTAGTCTGTACCGGGGTTGTAATCTAAAAATAAATTAAGCGCCTGCTTTTAGGGAAACTTATTTTTTAGTTGTCATGACTCACAAGACTTATAGCTTACATAAGACTTTACAGTGAACCCGCTCATGATATAGATGCTTGCTAGCTTCGTTTATAGTATAATTAAACAGGTTTAGAAGAAGTATCTTGAAGGGACCCTATCCGCACAAGCGGTTAGTGTGCAGTCCCTGTCGGTATCACGGCGTTAAGGAGTCTCCGCTTGGTCCGCTTTAGACATGAATCACGAGACACCTCGCCCACCTACCCAGGTGATCAACCTGCCTATTGCGTTTTAGCTCGGCTTGTCTGTTTGCACTTGGTAGGCAAATGCTAGTTATCAGTAACTTTCGCAAGATGCACACGTAATGATAAGCTGTTTCTCATTAGACACAGCTGCTTCCTTTGATGACTTGAGCATCTGCTGGCACCTCAACCATAATGATATTAGCACGGTAGCAGAGTTAACTTGTAGGAAACGCCTCTTTACTGGCGTGTAAACTCTTGGTGCTATCACCTAGATTTTGGCGTTAAAGGCATATCAATAGTATCGTGTGAGCAGAGCAGAAGCACATCTACTAGCCTGATTAGGTGTAGGACCGACTACGCGCGCGGCTCCTTTTATGAAGCGACAGGCAGTCATGCATCTTGCCACCTGCAGTTTTGCGACGGCGTGTAACTTTGTGGAAGTAGAATTTTAGGACCCTCCTGTGAAACAAGGAGTTATATTAGCATGCGTCACTTTGAAGCCATCATTACCTCACTTTCCAGCCCTAGCATGAATTATGAGAGCGCGCTAGGATAGCGGGCGGCTGAACTTATTAGACGTGCGTCTTCTCGTATGCGTTGTTCAATGACTGATCCACCAAGGACGGGTTTTCCCTTGTATCCGCTATTGCTCGCCTAACAGTCAGATAGTGGCTGAGTTGAAGTAATGACACTGGGTTTGATCAGATTGGCGAGAATGTGAAGTATTTTTCACGTCAGCTGCCAGCCGTTAGCGAGGAGACGTAACAGAAGAGGTGGCTCCATACCTTACTTGGGCCTAGAGATACTTCTGCTTGGTATTTAATGCCCAGATAATCGGTAGTATGTTATTACGCCTTACCTGGTGCAATGCTGGCATGGATTGGGATGAGATGGTTGCAGAAATTAATGTTTCTACTACAACACTCTCTGTGTATATGCTATAGTAAGAAGCTGCAGCTGCGCGTTGTAATCAAGAAAGGGGCAGGGAACAATGAAAAAAAAAAAAAAAAAAAAAAAAAAAAAAAAAAACAAAAGAAAGAAAAAAGAAAGAGAAAAAAGAGGGGTATAGAAACACTGTGGGTCAGGCGTGCCTCTTCCGTTTGGGCTTATGTTGTGTGTTTGCAAGAATCTGCTCCTGGCCTCCTCTATCGTCTTCTGCCCCTTCGCCTTCCTACTTGTGCTCCCGAGTCTTGTTTATACTCCTACGTTTCACTTGCGCTTATACATGTTGCTTAAGCTCTCTTTCCTAGTTACTCGTTGCAGCCACACAAGAGCACCCGCAGGCCAACCGCTGCAGGCCAACCGCTGCAGACTAACGGGCGCCAAATGTATCACATTCAACATGGCCGTTTTAGCTTCTCATCATGGTAGCCTATTAAATACATGCCAAGGGCAATCGGGACGCCAAATTAGGCAAAGAGTAGGAACGAACCGCCACCTGTTACGCCCCGGCGCCTACGGATCACGTCTATCCCAGAGCGCGAGCATCAGCAACTGGGACTTGTGCTTCATATGCTCCTGACGAATCTTCAGGGACAAGCGCTGTGGTGGATATTGTACGACTATGAGCGTTAATGCGGGATCGTCCTCGTGGACGGTGTACGTCCCTTGGACGTGACTGGCTTGATGTGTTTCTAGCGAAGCCATTCATCGCCGTCTCAGGTAAACCCGCATGTATTGTTTATTAGTCCAGGAGACCTGTGGGCAAAAGTATAAATATTGGTGAGTGTCGTCCATTTCTCGTCAAAATGACCATCGACAAGCATCTCATTCATTTCATTCAGCTATTTTGATCTTCCTGCCACAAATTTCTCTCCTGCCCTATCAGTTCTCATTATTCGACGTGCATAATCTCATAGCGCCGTTTTCACCAATCTAGCATCTTAGCTGCTATCGGTATCCGTTCGACATTCTATCGCTCTCCGCAATGACCACAGTTCTTAAGGCTCTACAGTGGCCCACTGTCCCATTTGATGCCAGCGAGGCTCCCCCTGGACCTAATTCAAAAGTGTCCTCAACTCTTGTCATCGAAACATGGACGGATTGGACAGACTTCACTTACGAAAATATCATGGCCATATTCGGGCGCGAGTTGGAGCGTCCATATCAAGGTCAAAGGGAGCCGAAGCCGCTGGAAAGAGACTTGAAAGTCTTCAACGAAGCCTCTGTTGATGATGGGCTGCGACGATTTCCGTTCCCTATAATCAACAGTGCGTTAGACTCCATGACTGATGGACGATCAAACGCTCCGTACTATGGCCGCGGAACGAAGTGTAAAACTGGTAGACTCGAACCTGATTGGTCCTGCATCTCAGATCTAGCGAAAAAATGACTACGGGTGGTACAAGAACATCGTTCCAGGGGACACCAAAACCAGTGCCAAGTTTACGCCGAAGATGTATAAAACCAACTTTGAAGAATGGCAAAAGGTTCTCAAGCAGGTGGCTACGTATGCTGCCGTCTGCGAAGTCCGATATGGCTTCATTGTAACCGACAAAGAGGCCATTGTTCTTAGGTTCACGCACGAAGCCACTGCAAATGGCATAGGCGCAGATCTCCCCCAACGGTCAACCAGAATTGCTCCGCTTTACGTACCTAGTGACAGTGACTCAAGTCGACCGTCGAGCAAGTCCATGCCGTCGAGCAAGTCCTACGAAAGCAGCGCCCAGGGCAAAGATGTTGCTATCGAGTACAAGGCTATTCCCTGGAAGAGACACGGCAAAAAACTCACAGCAAAACTCGCTCTTGCCGCTCTAGCGAATATGTCTTTACACGGTGATAATTACATCAGTTATGGGTACCCCGGGTTGAACACGTGGCGCATCGAAACGGAAAGTTCGATAAAGCATAACACATCGGGTGAAACACGTACTAAGCCGAAGAAGGGTCTTGTTACGGAGGAGCCGTATGAGGCAGCTGCATCTGCGACGGGAGCGTACGTGCAGGATACCTATGATGCGTCAGAGGCGGCAGTGTATGGGCAGAGCGCGTATGATAGTACGGCAGCGTATGGGCAGGGTGCATATGGGCAAGGCACGTATGATGCGTCAGAGGCGGCAGTGTATGGGCAGAGCGCGTATGATAGTACGGCAGCGTATGATAGTACGGCAGCGTATGGGCAGGGTGCATATGGGCAAGGCACGTATGATGTTGCGTATGGTAGTACGACTGATGCGGCAGCGTATGGGCAAGGCGCGTATGATGTTGCGTATCGTGGTACGTCTGATGCGGCAGCGTATGGGCAAGGCGCGTATGATGTTGCGTATCTTGGTGCGACTGGGGCGGGAGCGCATTGGCAGGAGGGAAGCGAGGATCAAGACGAAAGCGAGGATCAATACGGAAGTGAGGATCAAGACGAAAGCGAGGATCGACAGGAGAGCGAGGATCGAGACAAGGGCAAGAGTCGAGACAAAGGCAAGAGTCAAGACAAAGGCAAGGGCAAGGAGTTGCCGAAGATGCCTGAAGTTCGAAGGACCCGGGTGGTGAGTGAGAATCAGGAAGAGGACGAGAACCAAGAGTTGCCGCAGACGACCGAGATGCCGAGGACCAAGGAGGAGATAACCGCTCAGTTTTTCAAGAAGAAGGGCACTTGGTATTACAACAACTACGAGGGAGAACCTAAGCGATACGACAAGGCGGACTTCAAGTACAACAGGAAGCGTCGCCTCTACGTAAAAGCCGGACGCAAGCACGACTACGTTGCTAAAGATCTTCCCAAATGAAACAAGGAGTTGGGCTATATAGGTTCATTTGCGCACGCCTCTTCCCAGACAGTCACAACTATTGCGAACTTGAAGGCACAGAACGGAGATAGGTAGGGGCCCTATAGAATAAACAGCTAAGACCTCCCACCCCTACTAGCAACAAGACACCTCTAGCAGCAAGACCTTTAATTAGCAGCATTATAACTCACGCAGCTTTGTGTCACCTGTGACAGGGTCTCGTCGCTGGCATCAGACATATTATAACTGATCGTCTTATGAGCTCTCTAGGCGAGGACGCGACTTTTCAAGTGAACCTTTCTCTGCATACACCATTGCAAGGAAAAACGCTCTGTATAAGGGCGCTTCCTCTACTCTGTATAGAGGAAGTGTTTGCAGTCATCCAATTTATAAAGAGGAACGCATGAGTCTCCATGCGACTTGCTTAGCCCCCCCCTGCCGACGATGGGTTATCGTTAATGAGGGTATCGTTAGTTCTGAAGCTTCCCTCAGGACACAGCGTGATGCTGGAACAGCCGCGGCAACGAACCAGGGGGTAGTGGGCTCGGATGCCGCGCTAGAGCTCAGCTCAAGCGCGGCGCCCACCTATCGCGCCAAGCAGCCAATAAGGTAGCAACCCCGCAGTCACACCTACCTAGCTACAGAGGAGTGCACAGGAGTGCACAGGAGGTCAGCGAACCGTGAATCGCCAAGTGCACGGGATTCAGCACGCTCGCTAAAAAGCTCGCTTAATCAAACAGTTAGCCAAGACCAGAGAATCCGTCGTGCAAGGGATTCACAGCGCAGCAACAGACAGGAGGGAGCGATGCCTTGCAGATCGGTATAAAGCAGAGGGGGCCGTCGCAGTAGCTGGCTCGTTCTGTTTCTCCTTCTCCTCAGCCTTCTTGTCCTCTTTAATAGTCAATACACGCCATAGCTGTGACATATCCAGCACTCCTATCCTGCAGTCATTGCGTTATAGCAGACACAGAGCGTCGGAGGAGGCCTGCCAATGGTGGTACAAGGATGGTAAGGCTCTACTCAAACAAGCAGCGCTTGATCGGGTGGAACTCGGAAGCTAAGAAAGATGCAGTGCCATCGACATAGGAAGCATTGTCATCAATAGACGAAAAGCCGAGCATGGTCAGAACCAATTCTTAAAGGTTCCCCGGTTAGCTGGCCAAATATGCTACCTCCTGTGGAGTCCGGTATGGCTTTATTGCGACGGACAAAGAGGTCATTTTCCTGAGGTTCAGGTATCAAGCCACTGCGAGTGGTATAGGAGGAAGACTCCCTCAACGGTCGACCCAAAGCGCCCGGTTACCTCAACCCAGCGACTCAGACTCGCTGTCTGGCGTCAACTTGGATTCATAGTCCGGCGGGTCACCGTCTAGCTCGTCCTTTAGAAGCAGCGCCGAGGGCAAAGATGTCGCCATTGAGTACAAGACTGTTCCATGGAGCCAGCCTAGCAAACTCGCCGCGAAACTCGGGATTTTTGCCCTAGCAAGGATGTCTCTAGACGGGGATAGTTACATCACTTATGGGTATCCCGGCCTGAGCACCTGGCGCCTTCAATCCGACAGGTCCATCAGGCATAACACATCAGGCCAAGTTCGGAGTACAGCGGTAGCGACGAGGAGGGTTGTAATAGGGGAGGAGGGAGGACCAGATAGTCCAGGCTATGAAGGACATGGATCACACACTACAGCAACAGAGTTTTCACTCATGGATATCCCGGCTTGAACACCTGACGCATTCAACCCGTTAGGCTGATCAGGCACAACACATCAGGACAAGTTCGTACAGCAAACGGAAAATGGATCTGATCCCTAGCCCTGCCACGATAATCTTCACAAAGGCGACCACCAGTGGTACCAAGACGAAGATTGACATTGACATAGAGGGGACCATGTGTGCATGCGCCGTCCAAATTCTACTTATGGCCCCTAGCGTCTAGCACCCGCAAGGGCCTTGTGAGTTTTGCGCTGATTGCCAATGCATACCCACATAGATATCCCAACCGTTCACCAGGGGCAAGAGACGAGGCACCATGGATCGCCAAATCTTCTATGGAAGATGTGCAGCGAGTTTTGGCAATTATGTACCACACAATTGCTGCTCGCAATAAAGATTGGCTGAACGTTTCCCGATGACAGTTCACCATGGACACGAGCACTTTCCCGGGATTCTATGACGAGGACGCCTGGCATAGACTGGAGACCGAGGTCGAGGAGACGGAATCGGAATCGGTACATCTGCACAAATAACATTCTTTATATAGAAATGTCTTTTACAATTCTTCCTCTCTACCCACCATTGTTCACCAGCTTAGTTCCTGGTGACAGCTCGTAAGAGTAAAAGCTTTTTGTATACAACAGTATGGCCATAGTGATAGAACTCTATATTAGACTTGTAAACTGTCATACAAGTCATTACTTGTGGGGAGCGCGCTACCTCCCCGCAGCCATTATAGATCGGGTGCATATGATGGTGATTGAATTGCTTGACTATCAATATATACAGCGGCACTGAGTATATCCTATATATCGCGTAGGAAAATATATCCGGTATTTCTTACGTTTTAGGTTTAGTTGCCGCTGTGCGTACAAAAAATGATGTGTATTATCGCCCCACTTGGACACACGAGCCAGTGTGCCGCCTTGAACCGCGTGGTGTTTCACATGAGAAGGAGGGGCGGGGCGGAGGTTGTCGATCGAGTGGCAAGGCGTATGGATGGATGGATGCGGCAGGAGCGGCTCACTCCGTTTCAGAGATTGCTGCTCGAAAAATGTCAGACTTTGTCCTCACATTGCCCTCACATTGCCCTCGCGTTGCAGACGCCCTTCCCCCAAACCGCCCCTTTGGACGGCCCAGTCCTTCTCTATCCATGGACGCAGAGCAAGATGAGGCACGGAGGGCCGTGATCAAAACACATCAGGATCATTCCCGTGCGATTCTCTTGTTCCGTCTCCCATTAGCTCGCCCCTCCCGCCCCCCTGACATGCCGCCCTGGTGACAGTTTAATCCGACCCCGGCAGGCGCGATGGCGTGGGCGGTTGGCGTCACGTTAATCTGTCAACATCTTACTCGCTTGGCAAGTTGCTGTGGGCCACGACCCATGAGTAAAACAGCGCTGCGCTCACACGATGGCAGGATCAAGACTTGGTTTCGAAGTGGGCAACGGCTCGTGGTGCATTTATTAACTTTTGTCCTGTTGCGTCTGCCCTTCTGGCTCTTCTTCCCGGCCTGTCGAGGACAACACCTCTCTCTCTCTCTCTCTCTCTCTCTCTCTCATCTCACGCAAGTCGCTCCGAAATCTGGATGAATTGTTACACATCATGACTTCATACACCAATATCGCGCTCCGTGTGCTCCAGGGCCTATTAGCTGGAGGAAATCTGGGCCTGTCTGCCTACGGTATGTCTTTGGTCGAATGATTATGTGCCCACCACTGCTCCTGGCGGAACCAGTCCTGAAGGACATCTGGGACATCTGGGACAACGAACAAAGCTGACAGAAGTAGTGGTGCACTGGTATCGGATGGGATCGTCACAGTCGTCCCCGAATTCGATCAATTTTTTGCTATTCGCATCCATCTTCTCCATATTGTCGATCGTGTATCTTGAGCTTAGCCCCCGCTTCTTCCGTCGGCTGGCCCATCCTTATGCGTCTCTAGCTGTAGAGGCACTCAACACCATCTTCTACTTTGCCGGCTTCATCGCCCTCGTTGTTTTTGTCGGCAATTTGACTTTCTGTCAGGGCAACGTGTGCAGTGCCAGCCGAGGCGATGCAGTCGTTGCCTCTGGCGCCTTTAGTGCCTGGATCATGTCGACAGGTTTGGCGGCCAAGAGAATAATTGTCGGAGGCGCTGAAGCAAGGAAGAAGGGTATCAAGATGGACGAGGTTTAGAGTGAAAGTGCTACTGTCACGGTGTGGGAGACATGGCCTGGCATTGCACTAGCCAGCCAAGTTTCGCTTGTCTCTGCACGAGAGTAGGGCGGTAGAGCACACCTGGGAGGCGTTTTCATTGCATTGCACTATATACATGATTGTTTTCTTCTTTATATTGTTTGGGTTTAGGATACAGGTTTTGACATGGTTACAGATGCCGGCAAACGATTGTACATTCGTCTAGAGGTCAGAGACAAACAGGCGTTGTCTTGTGTGGAGAAAATAAAGGCATGAATGAATGATGACGAGCATCGACATGTGTTGTATATGAATTATGGATAACAATGGCGCGATTCGTTTGTTATGGCTAACGCTCGAGCGAAGAACAGATGAAGAACAATGGCGTGACGATTATCGACAATGCAGGGTCCTCATGTCCCTGCCTCCAGGTCCGGCCAGATACGTGCAATGCGTGGAAGGTCGGGTGTCGGCAGACACGTGGGATTACCGGCAGCCTGCAGCTACGATTCGCAGATGCGACGGCAGCGGAAGATGAAGATGTGACTATTGCAGCCCCGACCGTGTGAATGGCTGTTGGCCCCAGAGCGCGAGGGGGAGTGGCGATGGCGTGATGGCATGTCACCCAACCAGCCTTTGCGACAACGAGGCAGTCCTGAGATGTTCCTTGGCGCAAAGGACGCTCGAAATAACGCAATTGGGGCTGTTTATGGGGATGCATGCATGCAGCAACAACGGGCAGCCCTGGTTAAAAGGGCGAGGCGTGCCCCTCATCATCTCAATGGCGTTGTGGTGTTTTTGTCTTTTCTACCCCTCTTCTTGCATCATTGACAAGACGTTCTTACAGGGAAAAAAAAAAAAAAAAAAAAAAAAAAAAAACCCAAAACTCCTGAATCAAAGGACGCGGAAGCCATTGGATCTCCGGAGCAATGTCTGACTTGGGCAACAACTTTGACACCCTCCAGCTGCATGCGGGGTGAGTGAGCGACGGTGTTTGCCTGCTTCGAGGGGAGGACGGTGACTGATGACGGGGCGTTTTTCTCAGCCAGCAGCCTGATCCGACGACCAAGTCGAGAGCGGTGCCCATCTACGCCACTACTGTGAGAAGAAGATGCCTGTTTTTCTTTCTTTCTTTCTTTCTTTTTTTTTTTTAAAAAAAAAAAATCTTTCGCCGAGCGGCCCGAGACTGATGGGCGCAGAGCTACACGTTTGATGATTCCGCCCACGGCGCGAGGCTGTTTGGCCTCAAGGAATTCGGCAACATATACAGCCGGATCATGAACGTAAGCACGACACGACATGCACACCAGGGAAAGAAAAACAACGAAAGCTGACGTCTGTTCAGCCTACCGTCGATGTGTTCGAGAAGCGCATGGCGGCGCTCGAGGGGGGCATCGCCGGCCTCGCGGCCTCGTCCGGCTCAGGAGCGCAGTTCATCGCCATGGCGACGCTCGCCCACGCCGGCGACAACATCGTGTCGACGACCAACCTGTACGGCGGCACGTACAACCAGTTCAAGGTGCTGCTCCCGCGGCTGGGCATCCAGACCAGGTTCGTCAGCGGCGACTCGGCGTCGGAGCTGGCGGCCGCCATCGACGAGCGGACCAAGGCCGTCTTCGTCGAGAGCATCGGCAACCCGCGCTACAACGTGCCGGACCTCGAGGCCATCGCGGCCGCCGTCCACGCGCGCGGCGTGCCGCTCGTCGTGGACAACACCTTTGGCGCCGGCGGCTTCTTCGTCCGGCCCATCGAGCACGGCGCCGACATCGTGGTGCACTCGGCCACGAAATGGATCGGCGGCCACGGCACCACCATCGGCGGCGTCATCGTCGATGCCGGCAAGTTCGACTGGGGCGCCCACGGCGCGCGCTTCCCCCAGTTTGTCGAACCGTCCGACGGCTACCACGGCCTGCGCTTCTGGCAGACCTTTGGCAGCCTGGCCTTTATCGTGCGCGCCCGCGTCGAGATCCTGCGCGACCTGGGCGCGCCTGACCCCTTTGCCGCCCAGCAGCTGCTGCTCGGCATCGAGACGCTGAGCCTGCGCGCCGAGAGGCACGCCCGGAATGCCCTCGCCCTCGCCCGCTGGCTCGACGACAGCCCCCGCGTCCGCTGGGTGAGCTACCCCGGCCTGGAGAGCCATCCGTCCCACGAGACGGCGCGGAGGTACCTCAGGAAGGGATACGGCGGCGTGCTGAGCTTTGGCGTCAAGGGCGGCGGCGCTGCCGGCAGCCAGATTGTCGACGGCTTCAAGCTCATCTCCAACCTGGCCAACGTCGGCGACGCAGACGCTGGCCATTCAGTACGTGTACACACGACACGATGTCATTTCTTTCTTTCTTTCTTTCTTTCTTTTTTTTTTTTTTGTTTTCTTCGAAAAGCGCCCCCCCCCCAAAGCTAACGTGACGTAGCCCCTGGACCACCACCCACCAGCAGCTGACGGACGAGGAAAAGGCCAGCTCTGGCGTCACCGAGGTAAAGGCGCGCCCCGCGGTCCCGAGCGATTTTCTGCCGGCATGAAAGGCTGACGTTGGCGTGGCTCTTGTACAGGATCTCATCCGCATCTCGGTCGGCATTGAGCATATTGACGATATCATTGCCGATTTCGAGCAGTCGTTTAGCGCTGCTGAGGCTGCGGGCAAGTTGTGAGGGAGATGAATGGATAGATGTAGCCATGAATAAAGAAAATAACACAAAAAAAATAAAAAAGTACAATGTGTTGTAAATGCAAATGTAAATTGTTGAAAAATACTACTCGAGCCGGCCACCCCACCACCACCACCACCAACCTCCAACCTCCTCCGTTCAAAACCTCAACCTCAAAATCTCACCACCACCACCACCCCGACTCAACCCCAGGATGCAGCACCTCCTCGCGCTCCTCGCGCTCCCGCCCTGCATGGCAGCAGCCTCGGTAACGCTGTACCTCCCCGCGACGCCCAACCCGCTCGGCCTCCCGCCCACGACGCACGCCACGCTCTCGGCCCTCGGGCGGCACCACGCCGCGCCCCTGTCCGGCGCCAACGCCTTCGTCTTCCACAACGTCACGCCGGGCTCCTACCTCGCCGACGTGCACTGCCCGACAGACGGGTACCGCCCGCTCCGCGTCGACCTGGGCGTCGGGCCCGACGGCCGCGAGACCGTTCGCGCGTGGGATACCTTCCGCGGCAACGACTGGGGCAACCTGGGCGAGGAGGTGCCCGTCCGGGACGGCAGCGCCGGGAGGGGCGTCGAGGTGAAGAGCGTCGGGAAAAAGATTTACTTTGTCCATCGGCCGGCGTGTATGAAACTTTTTTTTTTTTTCCCCAATTTTTGCACCCCCCCCTTGGTTGTGAGGCAGCATGGCTGATTTTATCTGGTGCAGTCTCTGTACTGGGCATCTTGAGGAACCCCATGATCCTGATGGGCCTTGTCAGCATGGTCATCTTCATCGGCATGCCGAAACTGGTCGAGAACAGTACGTTGCGGCCCCCACGAGCTGCAACTCGCAAAGCTCGTCTGCTGACGACATTCACAGTGGACCCCGAGACCAAGGCCGAGTTCGAGGCCTCCCAGCGCAACAGCCCTCTTAATGCCATGATGGGCGGCGGCGCCGCGCAGCAGCAGAGTCCCCTGGCCAACTTTGACATGGCTGCCTTCCTGGCCGGCTCGAGCAAGAAGGAGTCTGACGGGCCGGGGACCGCCAATGACGGGCGCAATGAGCCTGTTCGAAGGCGGGGCTGAATCGTGAAACAGGTCGTCATCATGTCATTATAAAGCCTCTTTGGGGTCATAGACGCCATTCACCTCGAGTGGCGTGCATCTCAAACTCGTTGTGAACACTGTCCCGGGCTTCCAGCGACGTCATCATTGACGACAATTTGGTTGAGTACGCATTTAACCGTAGCCCTCCCTACCTACAGCCTAACAATCCGTTCTTTTTTTTCTTTTTTTTTTCGGTTCTTTTTTCTAAGCTTCAGAAGTAATTGCTCTCATTGCAAAGTTTCTGCTCCTTGGAAAAAAATATCAAACAACCGTCCAACCTCACTCCTCTAGACCAAAGCAAGAGGTTAAGAAAAAAAAAAAAAAAAACTTCCATACGCCCCTTAAAAGTCACCGCCGTCAAAGTCACCACCACCAAAATCATTATCCTGTCCGTCCTCTGCAACCGTGCGAGTTAGCAATCAACGTTCCCCGATTCGGGATGGGCAGCCATGAAAGGGGCCAAGACTTACCGTATCCCTGCATATACTCAGACTGATCATGGTCATGAATAGCATCGGCAATTAGAGCACCGCCCAGCATGCCGGCACCCAAGCCGAGCGCACCACCAGCAAGACCCATGCCCATGCCGCCGCCCATGCCCGGCTTCCTACCCGGCGCCTGTTGCTGGTAACCGCCCTGGGGATACCCTCCACCGTAGCCGCCGCCGGGCGGACCATATCCAGGCTGGCCGTAGCCCTGCTGGGGGTAGCCACCGTAGCCGCCGCCCATGGGAGGAGGACTCTGCTGAGGGTACCCGCCGTACTGCTGCTGCTGGGGAGGCGGCGAAGAGTAGTAATTGCTCTGCTGCGGCGGCGGCTGCTGGGGATATCCTCCGTACCCGCCGCCATTGCCATACCCGGCCTGGCCCTGGCCCTGTTGCGGGTTCTTGCCCTTCCCGAACAGCTTGCCTAGGAACCCGCCGCGGTCTTTACCTCTTGACCCATCTCGCGGCGGTAGATCTGACGGGAAATGCTCCTGCTGTGGTTGACCTCCCGCTTGACCTTGCGTATATGAATCCGCGGCGCCGCCGGATCCGTACCCGGCGGGAGGTGCTGGGCCACCTCGAGCCTTTGCGTCCTCCTCCGCCTGCAGCTTGGCCGCCAACTTGGCATCCTCGTCCTCGCTCGCCGCGGCGTCACGCAGCGCCTTCTTCTCCTCAGCCGGATTCTCGTACGGGTTCTTCTTGGTATCCGCCGCCAGGGGCGCATTCTTGCCCGGCTCATATCCTGGCGGTGGCTCATCCGGAGCGTTCTCATCAATCGGGAATACCGGCGCAGTAGGCTTCTCCCATTGGGACTTTTTCGTGTACACGTTGACGTAGAACCTGGGGAATGGAGCTGGTCAGTCTCATCGCATGTCTGGAAAAGCAAGGGAAAAAAAATAAATAAATAAATTCCTCCCTCGTTTACGAGGTGCCGCAGCATAGAAAACATACCATTCTTTGTACTGCTCGTTCCAGCGAGCAACCCACCCGGCCGGCACCTCTGGCGCCTTGGGAGGCGGTGGCCCTGAAGGCGGTGCGTACTCGTCCATTTCAGGGTCTTTTTGTGGGACGAAGAGTTTTTCGATGACAGTAGACAGACGGGGCCGACTGTCAATGAGAGGGCTCGGGTCTTTTCTAGGAGTAGGAGGGACAATGGCGTAGACCAGCTCTCTGTTGTGCTTGGGAGATTTGAGAGTGCTGCTCGAGGATGAGCGAGAGGTGGGAGGTAGGGAAAAGCGTTGTGTTATCTCTATTCGAAGAAATACGATTTTTATCTCAAAGGGAAATGGAAATGAGAAACTGGCGGGCGGACAAGATGATGGCGCACAGGAACGTACATATATTACGCCATGTGGTTGCTTTGAGCATGACGGCCGCCACGAGTGGGCACAGCCACCCGCCGCCTGTCTGTCAATGTCGAATGTCGAGGTGTACGCTGCACGGCTGCACGGCTGCAGGCTGACGCAACTTCTCTTTGGGCTTTCAGCCACCGGCCTTTGCCACCAGCTGTCGTCATGCTCGCCCCCCCCAGCCACACTTGCGGGAATATTCGACGTCAAGTCGACGTCTGGGCTGATGCCGCGGGTTTGTGTTCCATTCGCTTCTACGGAAGTACTCTCTATGCAACCAAGACCCATCCTTTGCGTACAGAATTGATGAGGCCGTAAAAACAAAGAAAACAGATCTGGCCTGTACGCCATGTTCTACACATATCCTAGGTCATCGCTAATGCGCCGTTCTCCAAACAAATATGCTGCCTCCAGACAGTACCGTCCATGTCCTCTTTCCATCCGTCTCTCGCTACTGTAGCAAATCAAGACTGCATCCACGATGCCACTGAGGATGCCTTCCATTGCACCCATCACCGAGTATCCGATGAAACTGGCCATGATGCCCACCACATACGCATAGGCTGATCCCCGAACACCCATTCCATCAGGCAGTTGTATGCGCAATTGTTTTGCGGTGATGACCCAGCCTGCAAAGCCCAATCCTGTCGCCATAATCAATCGACTGGCCACAAGCAGGAGCTTGGCCAGTCGATATGGTAGCAGGCTGTTCCCTTGCCCGCGGAGTCGCAGCGCACGAGGCGTTAGTGTCGTCGTTGGAATCATCGGAGACACAAGTTCCATCTGGTCCAGTCCTCGGGCAGATACGGCTAGGCTCTGCGAATGAATAGCGCTATACGTCACTGTCAGAGGATTTGTCAAAGCGACGACTGGAGTAGGAATCCAGAACGACGCGATATTGGTAATCGTCGTGCCGATCCGTCGAGGAAGAAATAACAAAGGCGCCCGAATCAGCAGCGAGAGCAGCGTGGACTCGCATATGCTGCCGAATATTGTTGTTGTTGCATGGCTGAGCGCCGCTGCCACGATCTCGCGGGAGGGTGTGACAGGCCCTGCGTTTCGATGGAAGTACCATTGCGAAACGGTCGCCGCCGTCGTTGCACGGTGGACTGCGTTGATCACGGCCAGAGTCCACATGTACATCAGGACAAAGGCAGCACCAAGCCACCAGCTCGACATGCGAATTACAAATCTGACCAATGACTTGGAAAAGTATCCGCCCATGAAGACGCGGGTAAACATGGCCAGCCAGGCCCAGGTCCAGACCACAATAATGGCCAAACATCCGAAGCCCACGATGAGCAGGCCGGCATTCTGCGACAGGAGCTTGGAGGAGAACTGCAGAATCTCAATGGCTTGCTGGATGGCCCGTCGGCCTTTCACGACTAGCCATAACCACAGCACGCAAGATGCCGCTGGAACCAGAGACACCCATCGCATCATGGAATCCTGCACGCTTGACCCATGGGTCCTTCCCCTGAAGGACGAAACGAAGGAGTACATGGAGAAGGAAAACATGATCACCGGTACCGCAACCAGTATGACCGACACGAGAGGCCGGACGAATGATCGCAGGGCAGCGAGCCAGACAAATGACACGAGTATGGCTACCACAGTGTCGACTGCCAACATGTCAAACGACTTCTGCAATGTTGAGTAGATGGTGTCTCCAACAGGGCCGCTCTGTAGTGAGGTGTGCAGCCAGACGAGCACAAAGGTGGATAGCATGGCCGCAAAGCTGATGAGAAATATCCAGGCGAAGAATGGGTCGTGTTTGAACAACTCGCCCTCGATCAACAGGTTCCCAGGCTGGGCAACCTCGGCTTCAGACTCGTCGTGACCATCCCTTCGTAAACTGCTGAGCTCGGACTCGGCTGTAGATGGCCTCCTCAGCATGAAAGGCTCGCGGTCTGACTGATCATTGAACCGTTGGAAAGGCGGTGGACTCGAGTCTGTCGGTGCTTCGCCGCCAAGTAAGGACTCTGGTGGATCCTCATCGCCATCTTCATGCGAGTCTAGCCGAACATCAACCATGTTGTTCTTGCCAGATGGGCTCGTTTCATTTCCTTGCCTGTCTTGACTCGATCTGGACAGTTCCTCGGCCTCTTCAAATAAGACCTCGCCCGCCAGATGCGGCTGGTGCGTGCTCCTTGTTCCATTCCAGCTGCTCCGTATACCTCGGCTGTGAGCCCGCCCGTGATATAGATTGCCTTCATCCCCATCAGTGCTATCGTGGACGGATCCGTGGCTGTTGGCTGATTCGATGCTCTCGCCCAGTTTACTTGCTGCTGCTACGCGGCGTGACCTTTGCAGGGCAAACAAGTCGGCGGCTTCGCGCTCTCGTTCGTCGTCGTCATCCTCTTCCCGAAATTCGTCGAGTGTGCTGTGAAAAAGTGGTGCATCCTGCGCGGCCGATATCCTGGAGGCGAAAGCCAGGTTGCCAAATCTTGACCCGTTCCCGTTCTGTTGATACGGGTTTCCTCCGTACCCTCTTGATAGAATCGATCTGTGACCCATATTGCCTCTGCCGGCATCTCTGTGGCCGCGACCTGGCCGATACGAGGGCCAGTCATGGTTCCGTTGGTGGTCATTGTCGCCTCCTTGCCCGGCAAAACCAGATAGTCTCGATTGCGACTGTGCCAAGAATCGCGAAGCATCTATGAAGCTCAAGGTTTAGCGAATAAGTTCAAATGCAAGGTGTGGCAGACAAGAGACGGGAGACTTGGGAACGAACATTCTGAAAACATGATGCATCTGGTTAGATTACCCCCCAAATCACCATCCGCCTCCTCGCACCTTGGAAAGGTTGGGTTGACTCCCTCTGTGACGAATAGAAGGCGCAATGTGACTTGACGGATACTGGAAATGGGATAGAGATATCAATAAAAGGTCCAACGCGGGAGGCAAAAGAGTGTCGATAGTGTGGAGCCGGCAGTCGCTCAGGCAGCAAGTAACTGCGCCGGTGTATTGGTGGCCCTTGAGAAGCGATATTGGGTGTATCCGAAAGTCGGTTTGTGGCGGACTGAAGAAAATGGGATAACGGAGGCAGGTAGATGAAAAGGCGAGAATGAACGGCTCGGGATGGTTAAAGAACAAGGGCGCTGAGTCAAAGTAACGGGTAGTACCTAGACATGTACTTAGACATGTACCTAGACATGTACCTAGACATGTACCTAGACATGTACCTAGACATGTACCTAGACATGTTGCCAGGCATGTACCTAGGTAACTAGTCACGTACCCAGGCAGATAATGTATTACGATGTCGGTCGGTCATGCGCACGCCCATTGCGGGTGAGTCCGGGGGCTATCGCGAATGGGGCGCCCGGTGCTTGGGCAAAGTGATGCAATGTCAGGCTACCTGCGAGTACCAGTACGTAAGGGTCTTTCCAGGTAGAGAGGCCCAAGCAACTTCCAGTCATCTGCTCAGTTCAGGCCAGTCCTCAAGTCCACAGTGCAGACGCGTATGGACCAGGGCGAGCAGGCGGTCAGCAGCAGGGTCGTCAGAGAAGCAAGGTCACAAGAGCGGACCGGCTGCACCTGCTACAGCCCGACAGCCAGGCTAGGTCGGTGTCCGGGTACCAGGTAGGTAGACAGGTACGGTGGTGGATGTACCAGGACCTCAGGTACAGCGGTGTACTTACCCAAGATACTATTAGCCACAGGGCTAGCACGTTAATTTACGGGGGGGGGGGGGCCTGCAGACGGTATCTGTCACGTCAATCCATTCACCGGGCAGTTCCAGCAGAATCCCATCCAGAACAATTATTCAAGGGAGAACTTAAATAGATGTCCAGGCACCTTTTCCTGTAGTCGAGAGCAGTGGAGGCCTTGTTCATAAGATGAAACCTTCCTGCCTTCCTGCCTTCCTTCCTTCCCGTCCTTCTTATACCCACTACTGCAAGTCCCACCAACCAACCAGCTAGTCCAATCCCCAGACGTTCTTCTGTCCGTTTCTCGACCCCGAGGCTCGTGACGATTTGTTGTGTTGCACATCTTACTCCGTAGACGACTAACTACATTATTCATCCCAATCCGCCTGTTTAGAATCTCGCACTCACGCCCAAGTCTTTATTCTAAATTCCAAATATATATATATATATATATATATATATACACCAGTTCACTCCAGCCACCCAGCCACCCAGACAGACAGACAGAAATCGGCAGATATCAACGAACCCCGGCCCAGACTCCGTGTGTGAAGCCATAGAGCCAAAAACGCCCACGTGCTGCCCAGCTTCCCCAGGCTTCCCACAACCTCCCATGGCCTCCTCCTCCCCATGGGACTACATCGCCAAGCTGGTCTGCATCGGCGACTCAGGATGCGGCAAGTCCTCCCTCACCATACGCCTCTGCGAAGGCCGCTTCTCGCCGCAACACGACGTCACCATCGGCGTTGAATTCGGCTCGCGCATCGTCCCCGTTGGGCCGCCGCACTCCAAGCCAACTCCCTTCCTCTCCTCTCCCGCCACCAACAACGGCGCAGCCTCCGATGGCCTCCCGGAACCACCGCGGGATACGTCCAAGCTTACCCAAAAGCACATGAAGCTCTCGCTATGGGATACGGCCGGCCAAGAGACCTACAAGTCCGTCACGAGGTCCTACTTCCGCGGCGCAAGCGGCGCCCTTCTGGTATTCGATCTGTCGAGGAAGCAGACCTTTCACCACGTGACTGACTGGTTAAACGACCTGCGGCAGATTGCGGAGCCGGACATTGTGGTTGTGCTGGTGGGCAACAAGGCCGATCTGACACAGGCCGAAGACAACAAGAGGGAAGTGACGAGGGAAGAGGCCGAGCAGTGGGCGAGGAGGAACGGCGTCATGGAGTACGTCGAGACGAGTGCCAAGAGTGGCGAGAATGTCGAGAATGCCTTCATGAGGGTTGCCGAGAGGATATATCAGAATATCCAGGCTGGCAAGTATGATTTGAATGATCGGCGATCCGGCGTCAAGGGACCTAGTGCCGGCGGCAGTAGACAGGTGAAGCTGGCCGGCAGTGCGAACAAGCCCCCTGCTGGGGGATGCTGCTGAAAGTAATGTCAACCGAGAACATGGCACTTGAGGGGTGGCAGGTGAGAGATGGAACGGCGTCGGTTTTCTGGGTATTGGACGGCCATGGAAACATATAATCCCTATCGTGAGACGGGTACGAGGCTTGGATGATAGCGACATACATATCGAAAGCAAGCTTGCATGCGTGACACCCACTACCACTTACCACTACCACTTACCACTCCGTACCCTATCATCTATATCTCTGTCCTCTCCCTGCTCTAAAATCGCGACGCAACGCGACCACGACTACACTTCGTTACTCACCACGTACTGCATAGGCATAGACCGGCTTGGGGATAGATATTAACTGCGGGACACATATCTGCACAATTACAATTTCATACTCATCGCACCAATCACTCAAGATGTATTTTGAAATAATGGCTTCTTTTTTTTCAAACCTGCATTAACCGCAAAAAACCATCCCCGTCCTCTCGTGAATTCTACACAAACGGCCTTTTCTTTTGATACATGCCATCACAAACCAGATAGCTCATTAAATAAATTACCGAGGACATTACCAAGCCTAACGCCTGGAATCATCTCAAGCTAGCTCCCCCATTGTCCAAATCATCGGCCGTGGCGCGTGGCCTCGTCGTGGCCTCGGTCGTATTGGCAGGCAACCGCTCACCTTTCGATTACCGCCACGCCAAGCAGCCGTGCTTTGCCCACATTCTTCCGTCATCTCCACCACCTCAATCGCTGATTTTCCAAGTACTAAACCATTTCAAGTAACTGAATTGCTTGTTGGGACCGGTCATGCCCCAGCAAATGGGCATATATAGTATATACAGGCCAATGATGGCTGTATACAAGATGCCATACGTAGCGCTCTGAATGGCAGTGTTATGGTTCCTGACCGTCCAGTCCACGAGGAAGCCAAAGGATAGAATGGCGAAATAAAGAGCAGGGTAGTAGTGGTGGACATACGTCACACGAGCCATGACAACAAAAGGCAGATAGTGCAGGAACCAGCCGGCAACAGGGTAGATACCAGAGTAGTGGATTTGGTCCAATTCCTTCTCGTTGAGATCCCTGAAACCTCGCTGCCACCGCAGTATGTACCAGACAATGATGAGGCCGATGATACCGAGACCGAGGGTGGAGCCCCAGTAGACGAGGGGGTTTCCAAGCAGGTAGTACTTGACGATGTGGTCGTCCCAGCCGCACATACGTAGACCTACATGCAGAATCGGCCATTGCCACCACTGGGAGGCAAGGTCGTCTTGCTTGTCCGGATCGGGAACTAGCGCATTGTTGGATGTCATCATGGCGACGTTCAGGTGGAGGAAATCGTGGAAGAAGGGGGACTTGTAGTCGCCAGGGTCTCCGGCAGGCAACTTGTCGTTCCAGTGAGCTTCAACGTTCCAGTGAGTGTAGGTATCGCGAGGGTTGTTCTCCTTAGTGCAAGTCACTTCAATCTGCTTGAAGCCCCACTGAGGCAAGTTCTTGTTGGTGCCTCTCAAGTAGCAGCCGAGGACTTCATGCTTGAGACGGAAGGCGGTTGTTAGTGTGCGGATTCTGCTTCGATCACGCGAGGCAACATCGCGAACAACTTCAATCGTCCAGTGATCCTTGTCGTCGCCAACTGTCAGGTTACCATAGGCGGAAACTTCCTTGTCAGCTTTTGACATGGGGGCAGCTATGTCATGAGAGTGCAAGTTGCGGCCGGTCTGAGCATGAATGAGACGGATCGTGGAGCCATCTCCAATGAAGCGAAGATCGGGAGACGCTGCGTCGTATTCAGGCTCGCGGCGGTTAGGATAGAAAAACCAGTCATTGTTGGCATCTTTGTGGTGGTAACAGGTAACTTGCTGCTGTTTGGAGCCTTCGGGATACAGCTGAACGTGGGAGTGAAGCAGACCACCACCATAGCCCATATTTTTAATTGTGGCACGAGAGCCAAAGGCTATCTCCAAGGGACTATTCTTCCCGACTTCGGTGCCCTTCAGATTAGCCTGGAAGAGAGAGCTCATCTGCGCATCACCGGGGCCAGTCCTGTCCAAGATAGCGAAGTGCAGAGCGAAGGACAGGAGGTAGACCAGGAATGGAATGACAATTAAGCCGACCACGCGGGTCACTACATGAGCGCCAAGAATGGTCTGAAAATTGTTAGCGACTGATCTTCGACATCCATGCTTACGCAGTCTGGACCAGCTGCTTAGGGGTACATACCACAGGCATCTTAGTGTTGCCGAACTTGTTCCACAGGTCCTCCAGAGTATACAAGCCCACCAAAGCAGTGACGAAAAGGCCGACAAGCTTGACACTGCATACACAACCGATGCTGATTCCGGTCATGAAAAGCCAGAAGAACCATTCAGGCTCGAAGCTATTGTGACGCTGGTTGTGGAACTTGGCCCAGCACAATGTGGTAGCCACAGTACCGCAGAGCAGCATAGAATCGAGAAGGATGAAACGACTTATAGTAGTATAAGAGTTCTCGCAGAGCACCATGAGGGTGACGAGCCAGACGGCAGGTCGGCGGAAGTGAAGCTCGCGGGCAGTCCAATAAGCCATGGGTACACAGACGATGCCAAACATGGCATTAAAGGCCCGCATGAAGGCGAAGTTAACCTCTTCGGGATACTTCTCGCCGGATTTAAAGTCGAAAGATCCATTGTATCCAGCTAGAACACCAGAGAGACCGACCAGCATCTTGCCGAGCGGGGGGTGAACATCGAAGTAGTATTCATGCTTGATGTAATGACTGCCAAACTTGCCGAAGCTACATGATGTCAATATTGATGCGCAAGTGGCGGCAAGGGAGAGAAAGGGGCTTATGCGCTCCAGAAGGTGTTACTCACTGCGCTTCATCCCAAGTCACGATATTACTCAACCCGATTTTCCACAGTCGTGTAAATAAGGCGAGCACAGTGAAAAGGACAGGGGTGATGATATGCTCCCATTCAAGTAAGGTCTCGATGAGTGTCTGCTCTGCCTATGCCCAGTGTCAACTCCTTGCTGATTACTCTCATTTTTTCTAGGCCAAATAAGGACTCAATGCTGTAGGCATACCTTCTTGGTTTCTTTCTTGGTGTCCTCAGGTTGAAGAACAGCAGTGGCAACTGACGTATTGTTCACGTTGCGTTGTCGAAGACCTTGTCCCAGGTCAGCTCCTGAGACAAGGGCAGCCTTGTCGGCGGCCATGGTGACCAATTAAATATAGCTATAGTAGTCGAAGGAATCGAGTCGAAAAACAAGGAAGAGAGGGGGGATGGTAATGACTGGGACTGAAAATCTAGGAGCCTTTAGAACTTCGAAAACCGCGGGGAACAAGGGGTCCAGGATTGATAAGTTGGTCTCGAGGAATGGGGTGAACGACCGGACGAGCTAATGAAACCCAAAAACACACTGTATCGACGTCTGTGCCGAAGACGTCGCTGAATGGGAAGGTAAGGATTAACCCCCCCGAGAAGAAGAGAAAAGAAAAGATAAGGGGAAACGGGCAATGATGAAAGAGTGAGAATGGAAGAGGGGAAAAAAAAGGGTCAAGACGCAGAAGCAGCGTGAGATGTCGGTGGTTGTTGGGCGAGCCGGCGATTGGTGGGAGACATGGGACGCAAGCATGCGGACCTCCGGTGCAGTCAATATGCGAGGCGCCCCTGGCCGCGCGCAGAAATCTAAGCTCCAACGCACCCCGAGATCGTACAATGCTAAAATGCCACATATGCTCATGCTCCTAGCTCCTTAGCTGTGGACGGGTTAGAGGCGGCCCACTAGAGCCGCTTGCAGTCTACTGGCTGGGAATAGCGGGGCTAGACAATAAATACGCACGGAGGGAGGGAGGAGGTACGGAAGTACCTGGGCTTGGCCTGAGCACGACGAAATGGATCCACCTGTTCTATCCAGTCAGTGTCGGGCTAATGCGGGCGGAAATGCGCAGTCGGCCAAGATAGGTACATGTTACATGTACGGAGTATTCAGCCTCACTACACCCAACACTGTGCAAGTCTCCATATCCGTCCTAGCCTTCAATTGGCAATCAGGAGTCATCGACACCCTTCGGCGACGTCCATGTCTGGTGGGGGGTATTGGGGCTCTTATGCTGCCAATGGAGTGCTCCAGGTATCCTCTCACGGGTACATAACAGCTAGCGACGCCTTTGGGCTGATGTGTTGACATTCATATTACTCCGCGCCATGTCTCAAATTCCATTAGGCGGATCGAACCGAACAGCGTATTATCCATTATTATTATTAATAATGGGACTACCAAACTGCATAAAAGACACACAACCAGGCCGCGGATCTGCAGTTGGACGAAACAGGACTGAAGAGGTGGAAAAAGGTACTTATGGTCTGGGCACGTGTAACAATGTACCGAGTACGAGAACCTCACTAAGTAGGTACCTACCTAGGAACCTAACCTACCTTGGCTAGTACCTTATGATATAAAAAACTTGGAAGTTTCTTGGTAACTTCTGCATGTACAAAGGAGTTACCCCTCACATCGATGCGTTACTTAACGGCTGTGGGGTACTGGTAAGGTACTGGAAATTGAGTGGGCCGGGTGGGACTGCGGAGCAATGTAAGTGAATTTGTGGCACGGAGCAGGCACGGAGCATGTCACTGGCCACAGTGGCCAGCATGGAAGGACTGATCCCAACCAAGTGTTTGGCAAACCAAGTCTTTAGTCGCTCTCACATGTCATCCATCATCAGAACATTCCACTGCCAAGCTGCACATCTGCCCTTGCTTCCAAGTTTCCCGACCCTAGCCTTAATGACATGCAGCCGAGGGTCTGACAACTAAGTAGTTTTTGGATCCAGCAGCACATATTCAAACGACCCTGCGTTTGCGGCGGTAGCTGCGTGCCAGTCGCGGGGTGTGGCAATCTCCATGTCTTCTCTCGTCTCCGACTTCATCATTAACCCCGTGCTGCGCCAAGCTCGCCGTTTCTCCGAGATATCGCGAACGACACTGACGGGTGATGGCCATGAAGAACCCAACTCAGCTGATGGGGATGCACCAAGCGACTCCAGCATAGCCGAGGACATATTTGTTGAGGTGCCCGAGTCCTCAATGTCACATCCCGACCCCGCCATGAGGCCTGAGACGCCGCGCTCTCGCCCGAATAACTCGTCAACACAGGAGACTAGGGTTGGCGAAGCTATGGACTCATCTTCAACCATTGACGAGTCTCCCCGGGATCGTTCGGGCTTTCCCCCATCTTCCAAGGGAGGACGGGTGATACCGGAGGATGATGGGATGCGCGGATTAAGAAAGCAAATTCAGGCCATCAACGCTCAAAATGTTTCCCCAGACCAAAAGGCCAGGCAGATGCATGAGCTCTTGCTGGAAGGTTACCGATCAGCGCATCTAGCCGCTTCACGCAGTATACAGACGCCTCCAGTTGACGAAAAATCACCAGGCGTTGCTTGGGAGCCACCCACATTACCAGGGCTACCAGGGCCCTTGGAAACACTAAAGTCATGGTACAATTATTCTGCAGCAGAGAAGAGATACATCTTGAGCGAAAGCGATCTTGCTCCAACATATGCGCCTCTCCGTCAGCGCAAGGGCTCGGATGATGATTTACAGAACCAATGTTCCTCTGCGGCCCCGGAAACTCAACCGCCTCTCGGCTGCCAGCATTATGAGCGAAATGTCAAGCTACAATGCTTCACGTGCAAGAAATGGTACACTTGTCGCTTCTGTCATGATTCCAAGGAAGACCATGGCCTCATTCGAAGAGAGACGAGGAACATGCTCTGCATGCTTTGCGGCACGCCCCAAAAGGCATCTGACATGTGCATAAACTGTGGTGAAATCTCGGCTCACTATTACTGCAATATTTGCAAGCTGTGGGAAAACAGAAAGAGTAAGCCGATCTATCACTGCAACGACTGCGGGATTTGTAGGCGCGGCTTGGGTCTTGGCAAGGACTTTTTCCACTGCAAGGTGAGCATCGATGATTTGTTATATAATCATTATGGATCATGACGCAGATCTGCTAACACGACGCGTAGACATGCCGAGCATGCATCACCACATCAATCCAAAGCTCACATAAATGTATCGAACGTTCCACAGATTGTGACTGTCCAATTTGTGGAGAGTACATGTTCACATCGCCAAAGCCTGTGGTCTTCATGCCGTGCGGTCACAGCATACATAAGAGATGCTACGATCAGCACATGAGAGTTTCTTATAAATGTCCCATTTGCAACAAGAGCTTGGCCAACATGGAAACTCAATTCCGAAACCTGGATGCCGCCATTCTCAGTCAACCGATGCCACCCGAGTTTCGAGACACCAGAGCCACGGTTTTATGCAACGATTGTTCCGGGAAATGCGTCGTTCTATATCATTGGCTTGGTCTTAAATGCTCCATCTGTCAATCTTACAACACAGTCGAGCTCCAGATGCATGGACATGACAGCCGAGAGCTTCAGGATGTGACAGAGCGGACCGAAGCTATAAACGCTCAAGTGCAGCAGCAGGTTGACCTCCAGCATAACGCGGTTACTTCTCCTGCAGCGCCGTATACCGGTAACTCCACTGCCGGCACCTGGATACCTAATAGGCGACGGCACTCATCCCATGGTGTTGAGCTCCAGCGTCGTGCGCCAGGCCGATTTGCCCGCTCCATGTCTCCGCTCGAAACCGCGCCAGAAGGCATCATGTCACACGGAGCGGCGGAACTCGACTCAGATGATGATATTTTCGGCTTCTGGAGGGGAACGAGGAGTCAAGAGGGCCAGGACGAAGACGAGCCGAGTGACGGAGACTCAAACGATGATGAAGACGAGGACAGTGATGGCGCTCTTGGAGTTGATGATGATGATGATGATGATGACGACGACGACAGCGATGATGATGATGACATTCTCCTGATTGGGCATAGGTAAACAGGACAGTGTCCCGGCATTATGGTATCTTGATGAGTGAAGGGAGGATTAGGATTTGTCTTGTTTTTTGTCTTCTTCTTTTTTTGACAGCAAGACATCGGACTGGGGCGTTGAGGGGCAGGATTTTGTCAAAGAGGGAATATCTGTCATTGATTCCACGAAACGATTATGGGGCGTCTGCACTGGGAACATTGGTTAGGCATTAGAAACAGCCACAGCATAAGAATGAAGGCTACACGCCACAGCGATCCATTAAACACAACGTTCTCGTGTCCAAAAACAAGACAAAGTCCGGAACATTGATGAGTGAGGATGAAACATATTTCGAAGCAGTCTGTTCGCCTCAGCCAACAATTTCCAAATCGCCTTCACTCTGCAACAAGAATTCCCACAAGATGATGCGTATATTCCGACACCACCACTTTATGAAGCTCGATTCTCCGCCATTCGCTCCTCCACCAGCGCAGCCTCCTGCCTCAACTCCTTAATCACTTGCTACGGAAGCTTTAGAATAACATTGCACAAGACCAGGTCAAGACGATACGTACAGCCAGCGCCTCTGGATTCACGCCCCTTTCGATCAAAGACACGCAGATGGAAATGGCTCTCCTGTCGAGCTGACAGTTCTGCAACGCGCATTAGTCCCAGGTCGGTTTTGCAGGGGCATCAGGACCCGGCTTTGGATGGCAGGAAAGCGGCGGAACGAACCAGCAGCGTTGAGATTTCGTGGAGGATATCGACCGCTTGTTGAGCGCTTGCGCGCTTGTCGGGTTCGGGCATTGTTTGGTCGTGTGTGGAGGTTTTCGAGGTCGCGGTGGGGTTTGACGCGGGACGCGACGGGGAGGTCATGAAATGGCCTGCCGTGGGACGTCGTAGGAGTTTCTAGGAGAAGGGAAACCACTGTTGATGCACAGTAACTCTCTACGTGCTTATAGTTTTTCACACTTTCTGCCGTTCTTGGTTTGTCCTCTCTCTCTCTCTCTCTCTTTTTTTCTTTTTTTTTTTTTTTTTTTTAGGGTCCCTCGGTTGGATCAGCTTGTCTGCTGTTTAGCAGCAACGCATTCTTTTCATTACTAGTACGAGATAGAAACGGCTGATGATAGAAATGTCACCAAAAACACAGTACGGATTAAACACTTCATCATCAGGGTCATTAATCAGCGGGAATGCATTAGCTAAACAATCAAATCACATCATTCATGAACAAATCGACATGGTAATAGAAATGGCAGCATTCCTCGTTGCGTGAATCCAAGCACCCAGTCAAGACTTCATGGCTTCCACAAACAGCTCCCGCATACCCTTCAGCAGAACCACCAACTCCCTCGTCTCATTGACCCTGTCCAACACCTTTTCCACAGCCTCTCTCTCCAGTTTCGGTCGGCAATGCTTCACATCATACTCCCGCGAGCTCGTCGACAGCTCGAACCACGTCTCTCGCTCCCAGTCCTTCTCGTCAACATGCGTAAACACAAACTTGAGCCGGTCGTCCTTCCCGGCGCCCTCGATCCTCAGACACAGGTTTGTGATCCAGAAGTCTAGCTCCGGCACGTTGAACCTCTGCTGCGCCTCCTGCTGCGCGGCATGGGCGCGCTGAGCGGCCAGGCGGGACTCGATCTCGACCTGCGTTTGGGCAATCTGCTTCTTGAGGCTGTCTCGTGATGCGAGATGTGCGTCGCGCTGGGCGGCGAGCGACGAGATGGCGGCTTCCATCTCGCGCGTTTCGGCTTCTTCCTTCTCAAGTGTTTGTTGGTATGTAGAGGTCTTGACCTGGACAATTTCAATGTCCTTCTTCTTCATACGCTGGTCCTCTGTTGCGATTTTGAAAACTTTTGTTAGCTAGGGTGTCACGCATGTAGGCTTTTATGTCTGGTACAAGTGGTTTACACGTCTTTCATCGTACCTTGGATCTCAGCAATGTTCATACGGAACTGGTTGCGCTCTTCGAGCACGCGCTTTCGTCCTTGCTCAATAAAGGCGTCGAATTTGACTGTAAATTTGGCCATGCGATCGCGCAAATCATCAAACCCAAAGTTGATGCTAGGAAGCGTGTCTGCAACGGATGGGCCGACTGGCGCCATTGTTTGTCGGTTGTCGCTGGCGGAGAATGATGAATCGAAGACGGTTGCCATTCTTGCGTGATAATTTTCGTAAATCCGATCGCTTTGTTTCTGTTGTTCTAGTGCTGTGTCGGTGGTAGCCGGAGAGACAGAGAAGACCTGAGCGTGGTGGGCGCCTTTTCGAGATTGACGATGTTTACCCTACTAAGCGTGGGGTTGTCTGGCCAACGCACTGGGTCCACAGGAAATTAGACTGGGTCACGTGCGCTTCTGAGGCTCCATCAATCAACGAACCAACCGCACTGCACAGGGAAATTGTTAACAATAGATGCATCTCGAAAAGTGAAATTGTAGCACACGACGTCTTCGTGAATCTCACGTGCACACTCTAAATATGACTCTATGAGGTCGGAGCCGTATTTGCAGTCTTTAATGATCTTTATGATTTCTATGCCCCTCCGTGTCGTCAAGAATGGCCAGAATCATATTCAACATTCTGTCTCTCTGGAATCCTCTGCTTGGCCCCAATGGCTGACGACTGGAGGTTTGCGGACCTACATCTAGGTCAGCCTGGGCTTTTGACATATATCCGTTCCGGTGACCCTGAGAACCAGCTGGGGGTCTTGCATACATCCAGGCTTACATCAAACGGTAAGTGGCAGCTGTCGAGCGCTCGCACTCCAGAGCCCGTTTCTTACGCTATCGTGTAGCACCGCAATTCAGGATTGTAGGGTCAGCTGCTGAGCTGTATGAGCCTTCAAAAACTTCAGTCCCAGATGGCTCATCAAGAACAAGGGAGAAAGTCAAGGTTCAAGGCCGATGGCTCTCGAATACTCACCCCGAAGCCCTTATTGGCGGAGCCCACACCTTGACAGATATTTTGAAGGAAAACCTAGACCGGTCAGGGGAATCTGAGAATCTGGAAGATGTAGGAAACCGCCTGGTATTGGGCGAGATGACCGACATAAGAATCCCTTCGCAACCAACTGGGATACCAGTGCTTGCAGCCGTCACGGGTGAATCAGGTCACAAACTGCGGCTATCCAAGATGAACCAGTCGCAGTGGCAGTGGGACGAGCATGAAGCTGCTCTACTTCACATTTCGTTCGTCGATCCTACCCAACAGGAGGAGGAAACGATCTGGATCGGAGACGGGTTGCCGATCATGAATGTTAGGTTTGAGACTTCTTATTGGCAATCGGGGAAAGTACGGTGGCTACTTGTTCAAACAAAATCCTCCGTCACCATTCTTCAGCCCAATTATCATCACGTTCCAGTACCAGATCATGCTAGTCTCGAATCAGGATTTTTCCAGCCTCCATCATATGTAGCTGCAAATCCCATGGTTACTCTCCATCATCATGAGACTGGCGGTAATGAGCTCTCCGATTTCTGGTTCAATCCGGCGACTATAGGCTCTCTTCCGCAGCTGGGCGTCATCGATCAGTGTGGCTACTGGAGCGTTTGGAGTTTGTTGGGAACGCGGCAAGTGGGTATAAATACACTACGGTTTTCACTGGATAAATGCGGGCACATATCTGAGGGGCTTCTGACTTCACTGCCGCCTCCTTCAAATCGTCCAACCCAGCGGCATGGTATGCTACGAGTTGGGCGGACCGATTTGAAAGATCCCCAAGGCGAACCCGTCAAAGGCGAGCCGGAACGTCGAGATACTCGTGGGTCACCACAGCGTGTCCTGATCTGGAATGCCCAACAAATGGTATTCCTCGACCTGGAGACTGACAAATTGTTGCCAAAACTGGACATTCTTCGACAATCAAGGCTGGCACCAGACTGGATTCTCCAGGTCGCCACAAGTCCGTGCGACGACAATTATGTGTTTGTCTTGACGACCCGACGACTTATCTGGTTGGACCTGTCACTTACTCACGGTGGCTCCAATAGGAGCTCGCGACCTGCAGTGCTCGTTGCCTGTTTTCATGTGGGTTTTGGCAATGATGATTCCAGGATGTCCCTCTGTCGCGCATCAGGAGACGATTCAAACAACACCATGGTATTTGTATACTCGCCTTCGAAGGAGGGTCTGACTGTGTATTGGTTCGCTATCTCTGCAGAGACAAAGCTCCCGCAATACCATCGATACATTACTTCATTTTCATCCGAAGACCAAGGGCTATCTCCATGCAAGGCCCAGCAGATCTTAGTAGATCCAGCGAAACTTGAAGCATCCGCGGCAATAGACGAGCCCGGCTCAGGAGCAGAGTACATACATAACAACGTGAATTTTTATCAAGTGACTATCTTGGGCGAGGACTTGAGCGTTCGTTATTGTGTTTGTGCAAGTACAGTCAACTCGAAGTTGGAAATTACTCTGCCCATGTTTCGAGTCGCTTGGTCACCCTCAGGGGAACGTAAGCGCTGGAAGAAAAAACGGAAGCGCTTTCTCAAGCATCTCGGAGAAACGTTCGTAATACCCGACGAACTGACGGATGGGGGCCTGGAAATCTTGCTGAGACAGAAAGTCAGCAAGAATGATGATGACAAAACCACCAGTGAAGCTGTCTTGCCCAGGTCTCGCCCTATTCCCCTGAAGCTGGGTCGCATTTGCAATGAGATTGCTTCTGACCTGCAAGCTGCCGTTCGTCGTGGGCCATGCGGGTTGCCAGCAGAATTGGCACCGATGGTGAAGAGAATCATCGAACATGGCATGTTGGAAAACGAATGGATTCCTCTCACATCATGGTAAGCAATATACTGCCTTTTTCTTCTTGTTTGAAAGCCTACTAATCTTGACCGGAAGTCTGCAATTATTCTCCGATATCCAGGAGCCCGGTTCATACACTGACATCAGCGATGGAACGGAGCTAGATGTCGAGGGCTTGTTGGGAGATATGGGGGACGATGTCATCAGGCGGCTCACGAGGCGTGTGGCGGATGAGGCGCCTAGCTCGCCCTTGGCATTCAAATATTTGGTGAGCCAGTTTTCGGACCTCTGGCTTGAGTCTACCACGGGTAGCCTTCCATCAGAGATGCAGGATATGCGACGTGTCTGGGTGTCTGAGGTTGCGAGAGACTTTTTCCTGTCTAGTCATGGCTTCATGCTGGAGGACGCTCGCGCTGGGGAAACAAGGTCCTCCGGTGCTGAAGACAAGAAGCGTGCTGAGACTCTTTCCCAACCATCGAGCCAGCTTCCACCACGCAGCTTAAAACTCGAGTCATCTCCGCCACCCGAGTTTCTGCCATCGCAGGAGCCGTCGGTAGATGCTCCCTTTGATCGTTTGCGACTTCTCGCTCCGACCTTGGAAAGAGGCAAACTGGGCTTACTCAAACCGACCAGGACACTATCTTACTGGCCGGCGGAACGAGGCGTCGACACAGATGACTATGTTTCCTCCGTAATGGTGGCCGAAGAGGAAAAGGTGTCGCACATCAAGCAGCGACGCAAAATAGTGGAAGCGAAGAAGAAAGCCCAGGCTGAGAGGTACAAGCTCCCAGGCTTCAGGCGACAAGGGTTTCCAGCGGGTGACGATGTTCGCGGGCAAGGTTCAATCACGGAGGGCCGCCGGCAGCCCGCGATGCAAATCATGTCCAGTCAACGGGCTGGTCCTGACTCATCGCAGAGCGTCGGTGTAGCTGGCCCGTCTCTGATCATGAGTCAACCGGTTCCGGGTGCATTCGGGGACAGGAAGAAGGGGAAGGAGAAGAAGGGGAAGAAGAAGAGCGGGTTCAGATAGTAGGTTGTGGCTAACAGAGCCGGGAGTCATTTCTGCAGGGAGGGAACAGCGGCTTTGTCCTCAAACTCTGGAATGTAATGTAGTCTCTTCAGCTGAGTATAGTCATCTAATTTGATTTATACGAGCCCTTTTCGATGTCCGACGTAGTGCGAAGGTGTGTGTGTGTGTATACATGAGGTATGAGGGCATCGCCAAAGATATCCATTTACGTTGGCGGGGCACTTGAACCCCACCAACAAACGACAGCAGAAACATGTCGACGGCATGGACATGGCAGCATTTCCAACCAAGCAACAAGACCTGAGGCACTTTGATCAAATCACCGTCCCGCCGCAAAACTTGCATCCGGACTCAGCATGTCCCATTGCCACGACGAACACGCCGGCCACGGGAGCCACGGGCACGACCACGGGCACGACCACGACCATGAACACGACCATTCAGACGACATCACGCCCGCTCTGCAGTACTCACTGTACCAGCAGATCGACTTTGATCAAATCACGACGCTCAACGAGTCGCGAAGGGATGCAGGAAAGGCCGTCGTCAAGAAGACGTGGGCGGAGAGACTGAGCGCTGAGCCTGAGCTGGAGAGTGATGCGGACGAGCAGCTTCTCATGACTGTGCCGTGAGTTCGACCAGCCCATGCTAGGTCTACCGATCTTTTGTATTTTTCCACCCACCACATCAGTACATGTGTCTCGCCACAAGAACGCTAACCCGAAAACACAGTTTCACGGCCCAGGTCAAGCTCCATTCCATCCTCCTCCGCACGTCTCCCTCCCCGTCGGCGCCCAAAACGCTCCATCTCTACATCAACCAGGACAACCTGGACTTTGGCACAGCCGAGGACCTCGACCCGGTGCAGAGGATCGAGCTGTCGCAGACGGCGGACGTGCAGGAGGTGGCGGTCAAGAGGGCGCTGTTCGGCAAAGTGCAGCGCCTGGTCCTCTTCTTCGTGGACAACTTCGGGGACGGGGACGAGCCGGTCTCGCGGATCAGCTACATTGGCTTCAAGGGCGAGTGGACGCGGCTGGGGAGGGCGCCGGTGAACATTCTGTATGAGGCGGCGCCGCAGCCTGGAGATCACAAGCTGAAGGGGGCGAGCATGGATCAGATGGGAAGTGGGATTGGGGGGGGAGGACCGGGAGTGTGAGGGTGGACTAGAGTGTAGCTCTCTGTTGTGATTGATGATGGAGCCTCCTTTACGGAATCTCATGGCGGCAAGATGTCTACTACTCTTGGATCGTTGTTGCATTGAGTCTTGCTGCTTTGCTTTGCTATTGAAAGCATGGTGTTTTTTTCTTCTTATTTTTATTTTTATTTTATTTTTATTTTTTTTTACAAGTGTCGTCACTGCCCATCCATGGCCCCACATCCGACATATACCCGGCCAGTTCGTGCAATGTCAGCCGCACGCAGCTCTCGCCGAAATTTCAAAAAACGGAG
The DNA here is from genome assembly GCA_000709145.1 of Balansia obtecta B249. Classification (NCBI taxonomy): domain Eukaryota; kingdom Fungi; phylum Ascomycota; class Sordariomycetes; order Hypocreales; family Clavicipitaceae; genus Balansia; species Balansia obtecta. Next base: position 190,374 of record JFZS01000011.1, read on the forward strand.
CGAAAAGCAACGCATATCGAACAACAACCTTTCAATAATCGGCAGGCAACCACGAAACATCCACGCCCCACGCGCCATGCCGCCCCGACTCTCGTTGAGGGTGGCCTTCCCACGGCCATCCGCGCTCATAGCCAACGAGTCCCCCCCCCTCGCCGGCCGCTCCTCCTCCTCCCCCTCGTGCCGCAGCGCGGCGTCCAGTACGGCTGGTCGACAGCACCACCACGGTCCAAGCACCGACGCTTCAACCAGGCCAACTCGGGGCTGCCGGCGCTCACGACCGGGCCGGCCGCCGCGCTGAAGCGGCGGGAGAACACGACGCCCCTCCGAACCGGCGTGCTCGCCACCAAGACGGGCATGACGAGCATGTTTGTCGGCAAGACGCGCGTGCCCTGCACGGTGCTGCAGCTCGACCAGGTGCAGGTGGTGGCGAACAAGACGAGGGAGAGACACGGCTACTGGGCGGTGCAGATTGGCGCGGGCTCGCGGCCGCCCAAGAATGTGACGGGCCCGATGCTGGGCTACTACGAGGCCAAGGGCGTGGCGCCCAAGAGCGAGCTGGCCGAGTTCATGGTCCGCGGACAGGAGGGCCTCCTGCCCGTGGGCGCGCGCCTGCTGCCGGACTGGTTCCAGGTCGGGCAGGACGTCGACGTGCGCGCGCGGTCGCGCGGCATGGGCTTCGCGGGCGGCATGAAGCGCCACGGCTTCGCGGGCCAGGAGGCCTCGCACGGCAACTCCAAGAACCACCGCACCATCGGGACGACGGGCCCGTCGCAGGGGAGCGGCAGCCGCGTCATGCCCGGTAAGAAGATGCCCGGCCGGATGGGCAACGACTGGGTCACGGTGCAGAACCTCAAGGTCCTCCGGGTCGACAACGAGCTGGGCGTCGTCCTGGTCAGCGGCGCGGTGCCGGGCCCCAAGGGCCGCACCGTCAAGGTGCAGGATGCGAAGAAGCGCAGGGCCCCCGCGCTGCCGCATCGGGACAAGGCCCTGCGCGAGCTGCGGGAGAGGCATCCCGACGCGGCTGCGCAGCTTGAGACGGCGAGGAAGAGGCATTTGGAGATGAAGGAGCTGCGGCAGTCCAGAGCGGCCGACTTGTAATGGTGCTTTTGCTCCTCGAACGCGAGGACACTATTTGAAGGGAGCGGGTATTCATTGTATGATTACAGGGATAGGGATTTTATATGTGTATGTACGCTTTCCCCGACTATAGTACAGAAGGGGGGAAAAAAAAAATTAAAAAAAAAAAAAAAAAAAAAAAAAAAAAAAGTCCCAACTACCAAAGTTGGTGTTGTAATGCCATGAAAAGACAAGCAAAACGCAAGACGCATCGCCAAAACACCGCCGCCGTCATCCCTCTCTCCATCGTAACGTCCCCAAAGCAACCGCAAGCTCACCTGTTGAAAAGGCCCTGCTGCCGAAAGCCCCTCGTAGCAGGCGTCTCGTCCTCGTCACCGCCGCCCGCGACGTCGACAAGGCCGCCGAAGGGATCGGCGCCGCCCTCGAGCAAGTCGACCCACCGCCCATCCGGCATGGTGAGGCTCCATTCGGACGTCTCGAAGAGGGCGCGCGGCGAGGGGCGCCGGCTCACAAAGCGCATGGTAGCCCAGCCGCGGGACCCGCCGACGTCGAAGCGGACGTCGATCCGGCCCTGCACCAGGTTCAGCCGGCCGCGGACCCAGGGGATCTGGCGGCGGAAGTAGACGTCGTCGCCGAGGAGGGCCCGCGCGCGCGGGCTGGTGCGCAGCGCGTACAGCGCCGACGATACCACCGGCGACGACGCCTTCTGGTAGTTGAACATGGCGAGCGAGCAGGCGCCCACGAGGGCGAGGAAGACGGGCAGCGTGCGGCCCCAGCGGAACCTGACCTCGCTGAGTTCTGGCCAAGGCAACGCCGTTAGTCGGGGGGGAAAATCGTTGTTGTCAATGTAGAAAAATTCTGTGGGCGTACCGGGGAGTTGGCGGTCCGCCCGTCGAGACATGAGCGGGCCGTCGCCCGGCCGGGGCGCAGGCGTCATCCAGCGACGGTGCAAGCCCGTTGGGCCGCGTAGTGTGCGCAGCGAGGCCGCGAGCCTCTGCTCGGTGAGCCGCGAGAGCGTAGCCATCATCGTGAGGGCACGGAGGGGAGGGAGGGTGTGTGGTTGAAGAATGGCAGGAATTGCGTCGGGGGGGAGGGGGGGGGGGGTCCCACTTGGCATGGCTCGCGCTGCCGCACGTGACGCCGGGCGCCGTCGGCCCGCTCGCCGACCCCGCCGAACCGCGGCCACCATGTCCGTCGGCGCCAACTTGACCGGCTTCTGCAACGTCGGGGCTCCGGCCAAAGTAAAACCATATTAGCACAAAATACCATGGAAAAAAAAACCTTTTGCTCCTCATGTCCCCCCGTTCGTAAATCGTATGCCACCAGTAAAGACCATTCATTACTTACACCCTCACACACACACACAAAAGTCGTCAAAGCATTCATAAATCCAAATCACCACCGCAACCCACGCCATCCCCCATTCTCCTGCCCCTCGCCACACCCAAACTTGACAGGAATCCTCGGCACCCCCGGGATCCCCCGATTCGCATCCGGCACCACGCGCAACGGCTCTGCCTCGACCGCTTTCCCCCTCAAGCTCCTCGCACTACACCGACGCCTGATCCTCCGGCCCGCAGAAGCCTTGTCGCCCTCGGCCGGTGCTCCAGCGAGCGGGCTCAGCATGCAAAACCGGCCATGCGAAGCGGCCTTCTTCGCAACCTTGTTCGACTCGCCCTCCTCCTTGGCCCCTTCATCATCACCGCCGTGATGCGCCCCCGTCGACAGGCTCCTCCGCCCAGCCGCCGCAGAGGCCATGTTCTTCCTCGACGCCACGCTCCGCAACTTGAGGAGGGAAATGTCCCTCGAGGCCGTCTTGCGAAGCCGCTTGGGCAGGAAGCGATGCGCAAGCGTCGAGTCGTCCTCTGCCGAGTCGTCCCCATCCGCCTCGCCTTCGGAGGCCGCTCGCTTCGTGCCTCGAGACGACGTCGCGCTCACCGGTGAGCATACTGCGTCTGGGCCTTCCTTGCACGGCGTGGCAGGTCTCGTCGCCGGTCCCGTCGTCTCGTCCTGCGCGGGCAAAGGTGCCAGCGGCCATCGAGGCGGACCCTCGTCGCTTCCTCCGCTCGATGTCTGCCATGGTCGACGAGGGGGCCCGTGTCTCGTCGACTGTATGGCATGAGACGAGAAGAAGCCCGAGGCAACAAGGTCATGGTAATTCGCAAACACCTCTTCCCTCGTAGGCCGCTGTTGTTCGTCAGCCTCTCCGCTACCGTCTCTCTGCCTCCGTCCCCCTCCGTCCTCGTCCTCCCCGAGCCTGCTTGCCTCCCGGCGCGCGCTGCCTTTCTCTTCTTCTCTCCGCATCCTCAGCCGCCCTATCACGCCTTCCCACATCTGGCCAAGAATGTTCATCCTGCCCGCCCTCTTCTCCTCCGTCCCTCCAGACTCCGCTGCGGCGAAGAAGGGCATGTGAGGCTGGTGACATCCCTGACGAGGCCGCGCATCCTGCATCTCCAACCACAGAGGTCTTTCCATCTCAGCTCTTTCTGAAGCCTCCATAAACTGCAAGGGCGGTACGGCCGACGCGCGATCATTCATGGACCCTTCCTGGAAGCGGCCCCCTTGGGCGACTAACTGGGCTCTGGTTCGAGGAGGGCCCATCTTGGACGGGGACCGGGATTGATCGACAAGATATCCTTTTGTCCGTAGTCTCTCGAACCTGTGACGACAGGGCCGCAGTGCTTCTGTGACATGCGCGACAGCTTTACTCGAACTGTGTACCCGTTGTTACTGCTTCTCTGCTGGAGGTTCAGAGGATAGACGATCGTGGTGCGTAAATTACTGCGATTCCTGCGATGCAACCGAGTAAATCGTGTCCGCTTGGTGTCATGTCATGACAATGCCAGTCGCTATGTTTCTTTATCTGACTGAAGAACAGAAACGCAGATCGAGCTTATCAAGCATGGTATAGCATAACAACACAATGGCAAGAATGCATGTCCAAGGTCCAAGGTCCAGGGTGCACGCATGCACGCATGCACGCCTGGCTCCATCCGTTGTTGTTGACTTACAACAATCCGCTGCATCAAGCCAAGCCCACCCCCTGTCATAACACGTGATCCATCTCACCACGGCAACCAACCCCACGTCAAGACGACTGGGCCAACTCAGGTGAGGAATATAATTTCGAAATTGGTTTCCAGTTTGTCTTTTTGTCTGTTATGTCCCCTCTGTCCTGTCTCTCTCTCTGTGTGCCTGTTTTGTTGTTGTTGTCGTTGTTGTTGTTGTTTTTTTCTTTTTTCGCTCATCAATTCAAACCTCGTTTGCATCATCACGGGTCGTTGTCCGAACAACCCCGACAGGTCGGTCCCACAAGGCCAGAACACCGGAACCCCCAGATAACTACACAATAGAGACAGGCGTTTGTGATTACTCAACACTGCGCACTTTCAAGGCACTAGCGCAACATCCCTGGAACAGTCTCCTCGGTACAAATGTTTCTTTTGTGAAATCTCGCTACTGTGCCGGCCCTTGCAGAGCCGACACAAAGAGCCGACTATCGCGCTCAAGACACACGCCATCGCCGATACACCCCATGGTAGAAGCTCTTCCTCATCATTGTGTAGTCATCAATGTCGAGTGAATCGCCACCTCCTCATGGCGCCGCTGCCCTGTCCAACAACTCCCGTGTACAATCCTTCCATCCGATCCTCCAATCGAACCGGTTGACGAGCTCAGAATAATAACGTATTTCTTTCACCGCGCCCTCATCGTGCTAGGATATGGCATATTTTGCTCTCTCCACACGAGAAACTGATGCCATGCAATCCTCATTTTCCCCCAACGCAGAGAACTCGTGAAAAAATGTTTTGGTTGCACAGGGGTGGTGCAACTAAACCTCAGAACGTCTGTGAATAAACAACAATGCAGCTTGGTCATAGACAACCCAACCGTTGCAAAACAAGACATGAAACAAGATAAGCAGATCTGGTCCTTTCAAGACCCTACCTATCTATACAACGTGGAGTATTGACAAAAAGATTTGCTGGAAACACATTGTAGATCTCGTGAAAAATGAAGAGATGCGTCAAGGTGCCGAAAGTACGTCATTTCGGTAGCCGACAGAAATATACTGCCAAAGGACATGAAGTGGGCGACACCCTGATATATTTCGAGGGGGGTGCTCACGACAAAAAAAAAAAAAGAAGAAGAAATCAACCCCATAACGCCCTATTCCTACGGCCCAGGATATCTAGCAAAAAAGCGGCAATAAACGCCAAGGTGCCATAAAATATACAGAGTCCACGAATGAGGTAACAACGCCCAAAGAAAATTGACGGTACATCTTTGACTGAAACCCCAGCAATCATGGCAGATACGAGTTAAATTGGACAATGCCAATCTTGCCATCCGCTCGCGAGTATGTGCCCGTGCCAGGTTCGGGACTCAAGCCTTGGGTGCCATCAAAATGTGCATCTTCTTGTCGCTGGCCGTTGTGTAACGGATCCAAAGTTTGTGGGAAGACGTGGTCGCGCTTCCGCTTGTCGCCTGTGAACATGGAAGGAATAGGCATCTTGGTGGGTTGGGTCTGTGGCTCGATTGCAGGGAGTGGATTAGGTGAAACCAGCGACGCAATCTTGAGGGGAGCTAGAGACGACGCAGTGGAAGCTGATGACGCGGATGACAGCTGCTGTTGCTGTTCTGCTTGCTTCGGCTTCACTGGCGCATAGGATTGAGGTTTTAGCTGCGACGAATCAACAATCGGGTGTTGCTGACTGGTATAAGAAGACGGCGAAGCCGGCACATAGCTACTACTCGTCGTGCGTTCACCCAGTGGCTCCGGGCGAATGGGAGGCGGCGCCGGGGTTGGAGACGCCGAGCTGACGCTCCGAGAGTGATGTGAGTAGCCACCGTTTATTTGGTCAAGTTTGACATAGGCCGAAGTAAGTGCTGATGGGAATGGCGGTGCCGTTGGGGGCATGTGGTGCATATTCGTATGTGGCCGGTGCACATACTGCCGAGGAGTAGCAAATTGGGACGTCGCAGGTTCTCCAAAGGCAAGATGACCCCTAGCGTTTGGCGGTGCAGAGTCGTAATCAGGGGGTGGAGGGGGAGTCGGATGATAGCCATCGACACAGGATGGTCGTCTTTGCGGTTCGGCACCATAAGTCATACGATGCTCGCTTGCGCTGCTTAAAGACCGGGCTCGTATGCCGTGGGGGTCCTCGGGAGCTGGCGTCACAGTCCTGCGGCGATATTCTTCCTCCCTCCCACGATCATAGGCGGCGCCTTTCGCATCGCGCTTCCTCATACGGACGTCGCGTCTGATTCGGACTCGGCAGCCTTGATCGGCAACCGTCTTGCTCAGTTGGGTACTCTCCATGAGACCTGGGAACTTTTTGGCGCTGAACACGTTGAACGGCTGCGTCGTAATCTCCATTCGCCAATCGACACCAGGAGGCAGGTCTGGGTCGTGGGGTTCCAGGTCAAAGTCCTTCTCCTCCTTTGTCGTCTCAAACAAGCTGAATGATAGGCGAAAGTAACCTTCGTGACGGACAGACAAATCGGGAAAAATGAAGTAGCCGGCCTCTGCAGGTCGGTCCAGGTAGGCCATGCCCGAGGCAGGAACGCCGGTTAAGATGGGGGGATTAGTTGCGGCAGCACTCTGAACACGGCCATGAGCCAAGGTTCGCGCTTGTTCGAGACTGGCATACAAAAAGAAGTTGGCATTATAATCGAACGTGATATCTTTCCCTTCCTCAATCGTTGGGCCTTCAATGATGCGGAGCTCAACGACGGGAGGTGGATCAACGGGGCGTCTGTCGCTATTTGCTACTCTGATTTATTAGCATTCGGTGCACGACGGCTACCTCTCAAAATACCCCCCCGTTCTCAGTGACGGGATCCCGGTACAGTTTGATGATGTGAGTAGGGTGCTCCGGGGTGAAGATACATTGGGGAGGAGGGGGGAACAAGGTCGGCGACGAGGCTGCTGCTCTTACCTTTCATGCCCGAGCCGCATGCTCTTGCTCGCTCTGGTTGTTGGAGCACAGTCAACTGATACCAGATGCTTCGATTCTCCCTCGTAATACGATGAATGCGTTGCACGGAATCGCGCGAGGAATTCGTGAGCACAGAAACGACGGAGGCCATTCTGGGTTGTGTTCTGCCGTGTAAGAGCGCAGCCAATAATAAATAATAGAAATAGTAATAGTAATAAAACAATAAAGATAAAACAATTATGACTAAAGGCTATTGTTCAGGGACTTGGCATGCAGTCAGCATACATGTTTGCAAGGCCAATGTGAATTGGAATGTCGGATAGGTTGCTGGTCGAGACTGCACTTAGAAACAAAGCACGTAAAGCTTTACATTATACGAGGAAACGGCGGGAGCATGTTGAAAGGGCAGGGGGAGAGGATTAAGCAACGGCGGGTTGACCGGGATGAGCTGGCAACAAAAACTTACGTCTCGGGGATATCTGTTGAAGATGGCGTCTTCTTTTTTTGCATCAAGACGTGAAGAGAATGACATCAATAGCGAAGATGACAAGGTAGTCTTGTATGGCGGAAGCGACCGTGAGAATGGATATCAGAAGATTCACCGACCCCGTGTCACCATTCGACGCGAGGGTCCCAAGCCTGCGCGGCGAA